>OY757264.1:8398510-8835690 GCA_963584085.1 Pyrausta aurata
AACTAAGGTAACGGACATAGCCCTGCGAATCAGTAAGCTCAAGTGGCAGTGGGCAGGGCACATAGCGCGAAGAACTGATGGCCGTTGGGGCAGAAAAGTCCTAGATTGGAGACCCTTCGACCAAAAGCGTAGCGTAGGACGTCCACCGACAAGATGGACAGACGACCTTGTAAGGATCGCAGGATCGCACTGGATGCAGACCGCTCAAAACCGGTCGTTGTGGAAATCCATGGGGGAGGCCTATGTTCAGCAGTGGACGTCCTTTGGCTGATAATGATGATGATGAATGATGAGTACTGGTAACGTATTCGGTCGCAGCACCTGCCATAACTAAGTCTATCTACCTACCTAAAGCTTGATGTTTACCATCAATACCTGGAGCTCTGCCAGCGACCCTCTTTCCACAGCAGCATGTAACGCGTCGCATTTTGCTATCAATGTCGGTAGATGGTGTGACAGTGGCAGGGCTTCTGCCACAGCCAGCAGCCGTCGCCCTTGCCCCGCCAGCACAGCTCGCTCCAGCCTGTTCTCAGAGCCACCGCGCGCCCACTGACGCAGCTGCGCCTCCGATGCGGCGCCTATCACTAAAACAAACTAACACTCCAACAAAAGATAATACACGCTGACACCTCCAAGGCCGGCGTGCAATATTGGGGGAACGCGGGGTAAGATTGGGTGGCGAGGGACCCAATCAAAAATAACGTTCAGAGTTTGTTATGATTCTACTGCGGCCACTGTCTTATGAGTTTAGTGAAGTGTTACTCAAACTTCAATAGATATAATTTATTATGTGCATATTCATTTGAGTAATTTCTTTTTATAAGTAACTTATAGTTTTAAAGGTAAACAACTTACCCCACCTTACCCTAATGAATTCTTCGTAACCAAAGTGACTTCAAGGTCGCAGTTCAAGTGCATCTATATGCGTCATACACCAACAAAGTAAGACTCGAACTTATTTCAAAATTAACTCGAATGCACTTCTTCAGACTTATTGAAACGACTGTCAGTCAGAGCAACGAAAGTGGAAGTAAGCAAGTGGATGGAAGGTTACCTCGCCACTACCGCAATCGGATTCGTGATATCGTCCTCCCCGATCATAGACGAGCGATTAACCGATTATTTACAGCATGCTGCTCTTTAAGAAAAGTTAACAATATTTTCTTTTAACTTTATAGGGTTCCGCATAGAACAAATAATATTCTTGGCAATATCTATCAAGAATTTTTCAGATCTTTATCTAGTAAATTTTAGTTTAGTAGTGTACTAAACATTAGTGCAACTAGCACAAACAACAAATATTAATATTATTAATTGCAATCTTTTGAGAGCGAATAATTCTGCTATGAACTACGAAAAATATTCGTAGCGCTCTCGTAGCAAAGTAAAGAAGACAGTTAGTTTCAAATTCATCAGTGTGGGAATATATTTTACTAAAAATTGTGGTCAATATTCAAAATGACAACACCCTTTTGTCCAGATCAAACGATTCTAGTCGTCTTACGATGTGAGATTGTGAAATTTATACCTAGACTGCGGGGCCAGCTGTTATCGGCATATCATTTGACCTACAAGTCGAGTTTGCATAATTTTTTGCCCATCTACCCCGTTGGGCTCACGTCAAATTGCACATATTAATTAATGTGACCTTATTACGCGAGCTGCATGCAAATTAAAAGCCATAATGGTTTCAGATTTACGTACCTACGTGATTGTTTACTGGTAATTTTTTTAATTCACTATTTGAATAATAAAACAGCAATATTACGGATAATATTCATGAACGTTTTGAAGGTAGGGCTATTAAATGATAAGTAAGAAATACATTTTATGAATACTTATTTCTTGCCTTGCAATTGCGTTATTTATGAAATTATTATTTTTAAAAAACATAGCCATCGAGTTTTTCTGAGTCATGATGTTCTATTAATCGTAATGTGCATTTTCATTAAATTTTTACAAAACGTCAAAACTAAGGTTAAATGATTTTCCCATTGTAGGTCATAGGAGGGTTAACAGCCTATTGGCCGTCGAACCCCATCAATATTAAAACGTCAGGTAAAGTACACAATACATCTACAACATTGTTGGCCCAGCAGTTCGACTTGCCTGTAATGTGCCCTCATATTGGTGCCTAACTGCCTAACTACAGGCCATTTGCTACTAATCTATACATATAAAAGGCTTTGTCCCTTTGATTAAAGTTTTACTTTAATCAAAGCTTTGTCCTGAATGACTGACTGACGGATCAACGCACAGCCTAAACCGCTGATCGTAGAGACCTGAAACTTGGAGGGTGTGTTCTTTGTATGACGAAGGGATCCGATAAGAAGGGATTTTCTGAAATTTCACCCCTAAGGGGTTGAAAAAGGGGTGCAAAGTTTGTATGGGAAAATGAGATTCCTTGGTCTGATCTACTTCAAATTTTTCATAAACATTCTTTAAAAATATTAACGAAAATGTATATCAAATTTTATTAAAATTTATCTTGTAACGGGGTTAAAAAGGGGTAGAAAGTTATTTTGGGGATGATTGGCTACAAAGTTAATATAAATACTCTTTAGTTCTTATGCTTAAAATAATTTTTATTTCATTTTTGACAATCATTTGACATATCTGAGACACAATGTTTTGACACATGTTTGTTATTAATTTTGCTCTCGAGAAGAGATTTTATTCCTTAAAATAGTAAAGAATGTTTTTTTGTGTTTAAACAGGGTAGTTATCAAGCGGTCTTTGTCCAGTGTAGTATGCAGATCGTTTGTTCATATCGTTGGTGGACATTCAACGCTGTTCCTGCGGTCGATGGATATACGACCTGGAACTTTTCTGCAAATTTTTCGTAAGGGCCTATGTTAAGCAGTGGACGGCCTTGGGTGTTGATGATGATGATGGGGTAGATCCCTACATATAATTTTCTCTTTGAATTCAAACAAAGCTCAAGTTCAAACGTTCCTAAGGTAGCGGGAGAAGACTTGAGGGAATTTGCTTCTCCCACAGCCTATATGAAAAGTTGCATGATGCTGTGTAAGCGCACAGAGTAGTCTTTTTAGCACCCGAAAGAAATATACCATTGACGAAAGGCGTAAAGTATTTCCATTACGTTGTAGAATAAAAATATAATACCCCCGTGTAAGTTTGACCAGATTAAAGACCGGGCTACGTGTTGAGTCTACACAAAGTATATAATTTAAAAACTGATGTTGTTGTTTGTTTGGTTGAAGGCGCTAATCACAGGAACTATTGGTCCGGTTATAAAATAGATACATTGTTAAATTTTTGCTACGATCTATGGGAATGGAGTAAAACTAAAACGTGCGTACGAAGTCGCTGGCGGGCCGCTAGTTGACACTAAAACACTAGTCTCTACATAAAGTAATAAGGACAAAGTTATGCGTGGGACGTGGGTATTTTTATGTCCAAATCGATAAAGTAAAATTTTAAGCTGTTCTTTCGAACACAGATCTCTAACATTCACTTAGCGAAAAGTGCTATAAAATAGGAAATTTGATGGTAAACTGAATAAAAAATAATTTTAAAATATTTCCTTATGGTTTTTGCTTTGCCCTTGTATTCGATAGTTCAGTGTAATCTTTGTTATTCACAGAACTCTGTTTGCTATAGTATATAGCCCAATAGGGGATTTCGGGATTTACTAAAGCGCGGCAGATAAATATACAGGTGGATAGCTTGTATCCGGCTTAGTACCTCCACCAAATATGAGCTCCATAAATAAGGCCGCTCGTGAAATATAAAGGATCAGATTAGTAAAAAAATTGCTCATCAGACGTAAGTTAGCTAGGAGTAATTACAAAATGGGTCAGTGGGTTTTATCCAGTTTTAACTATATGCATTGAGCTTTGGGAACCAGATTTGTTTGAATGGTTGTTGTTGTGGACACGAGATGATATTGATGGACTGAGGGCACACAGTAAGTAGTAAAATTATTTATCGTAGGTATTTTTTTTAGAATTTACTTTTAGTATCGTTTGTGCTATGTTTTTTATCGAACACAGTGAGCGTAAGCGGTCTGTATCCAGTGTGTTTCACGACCTTTACAAGGTCGTCTGCCCATCTTGTCGGTGGACGTCCTAATGAAATTTTCTAAGTGAAATGTTAAACCATATTTAGAAAAACTCAAAACAAAAGTGTGTAGTCTGTACTTTTCACACAATGTTGCTGTCAACATTGTGTGAAAATAATGCAATGTGAAACATGAAAATGGCACTTCTTATTGGCAATGGCACGCTTATGCAAAATTTCGTGAATCACGCTAAGGCTGTTGAAATAGGCACTTCTATTTGAAGTTATGGAATGAGATTGCCGATGTCAGTTATTGTATAAGTACTAGAATATTAAGATTCAGTCAAATTATTATTAGTATTTTGATTCATTATTATAATATTTATTCAGGCAACTTAAAACCCATACACATTACACATTAACACGTTCCGGGACAGTGAACGCCTACAGGCGTGAAAACAATAAATTCATTTTGACAATTTAAGTGCATCAAAAAGGATAGATGCGAATTATGATAATAATATGATGATAGATAGAGCAAGCTTGGTTAAAATTCCATGTCCCAGAAAATATCAAGACACGTGGTGTTGTATTTTAGAAGTACGAGTAACATTCAAAACAGAAATATTTTTTCATCTCTCCTGTTCGGAAAATAGCACTTTCCTGTGTTGATAGCCGGGTGGAAAATAGCTTATCCATCTCTAGGGTGGAAAGTAATTTAGTTTTAATTGGCATGGTATAGAGTCAAGGCATGCAGTCAAAGCTTGGATCAAAGATAATTGAGTCACATCATATTATAAAAAAAATAAACATTTTTGTTTAGGTATACATTGAAAAACATGTTTATTATGATCGTTGATATAAAAATTATTCAATTGATTCAATCTTAAATTAAAAAATACATTTACTAATCTGTGATTAAAATATTCGGCTTCCCGCCATAATACCAAGATGACACTTTTTTTTTACATTGTCAGTGTCATTTTTTCTTTTTGAACTCTATGCCTACTTTTTTAAATTTTGACAATTACTTATTATCTGTGGGGAAAATTCGATCGATATTTTTTACAAGGATTTTAATTATTTCGTATCGTCTGCTTTTTCGTACTGTTTTCATGTATTCGTGTCGTTATTCTTTTTAATCATGTTAGATGTTTGGAGAACTGTTAATTAACTGTCTTTTTGTGCAAAAACTTGAGTTTTCCATTCTCGCTTTACTACATCATACCTGACCATGACATCTACAACCACTATTGTAAATTTAATGTTTTTCCTCACAGTCGAAATGAAAAATAGTATGTTTAACTCGGGTGAAAGCACCATTTCACTCTCGAATTATTGGCGCTCTCACTTCGTTCGAGCGCCAGAAACATCTCGAGTGAAATGGGTCGCTTTCTCCCCTTGTATAACAATCTACTATACAATATCACTTACATTTTGGCGGGCTGTAGTGGACATACATGCCGTTCTTCTTAGTAGAGCGTTCCGCTAGCCACTTTTTCACACCTTCCATGAGTGTTAAGATACTCACATCACTGATCCTTTAAAAATATCAGTTTACAACAATAAAGATTAAAAACAATATTTAGGGCTATATTGCTTTAAATAATTCTAAAATTGATATAAGCTACCTAAGCTTATAAACTTATATGTGTTTATTTTGCTAATTTGTCGAAACATTATGACGAGTAAATGCTAGACTATTTTTGTCTTCAATAACTTATAAAGTACACAAGTATAATGTTATCGATTTTCTAGGTACCAGTAGGTACGATCGAAAATGCTCCTAATAAAATATTAATGGTCCGTCCGACTAAAACCGAAGGTCTAGTGGCCTAGTAAAACACATGTTAATTCACTCGTAGAATACTAGATTTCAATAATAGATACAATAGGCAAATTAGTGGCACTATTTACTTACTAATAATAAGATAACAATCTTCCTCAAGTTTTAGCACGTTATAACATTAACAGATCAAAGTTTGATTCAGAAATATTATACTATTGTGGTCATCGTTCAAAATAATAACTGAATAAAAGCTTAACAACTACACTTTGCTTACGAAACACCGTGGAATGGAATGATTGATATCGGCAGAATAACTTTTCTATAACTTCGAATTCTTTACATTACACTCTTAGCTTCTGAGCTAGGACTAGGACTGGTTATCTGGAACATCTAGGACTGGTAATTTATAATTTAATAAAGACTTGTATATTGTTTGCAGTTTGTCAGCAGACTAGTGTGGGTGTTGAGGAACGTACAAGCAGCTGTTGAGACCCGTGAGACGTCAACAATACGTACACCCGTCCTAGGAAGTAACGATAACCTTCTGCTTTCTTGCTAAATTAATAACATACTTCATATTATGTTAGTACTTGCATATTAATGGGTGAATATCCCAACAGCAAATTTTACGCGGCATGAGTGAAATCGGCAGTGCAGAGTGATACAATGAGGATTATTTATTTTTTTATTTATAGAAGGCGTTATCCCGTATACGACACCATAAATATTTTTTGATTAGGTCTGCGTTAAATTCGGAATAAAAAATGGTAAAGCAGCATATTTTTCATTTCGGTTGCGCGGTCAAATCCATTTTTCTGTTTATTTTCCCTTATATAGTAAAAACTTGTGGTTATTTAGTATTATTGCTTATTTCATTTAAATCGTGAATAGTTATAGTACTATCACATAATAATTTCATAATTTAATCTATTTCATTAAATGACTTATAAGTAAAAATGCATGTGGTCAAATAAGACTTTTCATATCGGTGAATTTTAGTTTGTCGAGAATATTTTTGCGAGGGACAACTCTAGCTCCTTGCCCACGCGCTAAAACGCTACATACCAGTGCCGCCTCAATGCTTAAAGTAAATAGACGTGCGCCGCTTGCTCCGTGTTCCCGCCAAAAAAGTAAGTAGTTGGTTTCGGTGACATGGGACATTTTATTTTTCATTTCCGCAGGTTGGAATATATTGTCATCCAATTCTCCATAAAATGTATGAAATATTTATTGGTATCCTTCCTAAACTACGTTTATTAGTGTGGTATTAATAACGTTGTGACTTTAAAACTTTTATTTTATGTTAAATTTTGTCGTTGATTTTAATATCGGTGTTTTCATTTCGGTTGATTCGGTGGCCTAGATTGACCACCGAAATGATACAAAATTCACCGAAATGAAAAAAAATATCATTTCCGTGAATTTTTTTAATTCCGGTGCGTAAATTGTTCATATCGGTGATTGTTTTTCTCATTTCGATGGCTTCATTATATCATTCCGGTGAAATCTATACTATATTATACAGCTGAAGAGTTTGTTTGTTTGTTTTTTAATTGAACGCGGTAATCTCAGGAACTACTGCTTCAATTTGAAAAAATATTTTTGTTTTGCCTTTCTTTTTACCGTACCTTGAAAGGTAAAAAACGGAACCCTTATAGGATCACTTCGTTGTCCGTCCGTTTGTCTGTCCGTACCCTCAAGCTAAAATTTAATCAAAAGCTCTGCGGTCCCTTAAAGCTGTAAAAAAATCAAACTTCTAAGCCAACGCAATCAAAAGATACAGCCGTTATTGCCGTAAATATCAGCAAATTTCCGCAAATTTTCAACAATCGAAAAGGAATCAAAACCTACCTACAGGGTACTTCCCGTGAACTTAGAATCTTGAAATTTGGTACAAAGCAACGTCATTTATAGTACAGATACAGTAATAATTGCGAAAACTGTATTTTTTTGTTATATCATATTAAAAAAAACTTATTTATTTTTTATTTTTATTTTATAACACTTCATGCACAAACAAAAGGTACATATGGCGGACTTAATGCTAAAAGCATTCTCTACCAGTCAACCATTGGTCTATACAGAGAAAATACAGGCGGCGCGAAGGAAGTGATAGAGCTTACTGCCCCTTTCTTCATGAACGCGTTAAGGTGTTAAATGAAAATTACAATGACATACATAATGAACTATAATTAAGGTACAAATTATTCTTTCAGCGAAAAGCGTCGACATTTTATTACAAAATGTCACAGAAAAAAAAGACGCTTTAAATTTCCTTTGTACTATTGATTCCCACTCTACGCTCTGACCGATCCAAAGGTTCCCATTATGCTAGCAGCATTGCCTCGTTGATTAGCAATGGAAACCTGTTGAACCAGCCAGAGTGGGGATCATTACCCTTATCCCTCAGTCGTTGTCCCAACTCTTTGAAAAGCTCGCGTGCCTCATCACCCCAGGGCCCAGCCGTCTCCACAGCGATTGGAAAATAATCATACTCAGACTTTAGCTCAGCATACTTAGTATGTTTTAACGTGGCAGCATTTTCCGCCGCTGAACCTGCTGAAGTTACAGTATGCTTTAAATGTGTCTAACGCATGTTGCGTCCCATAAGAGGCTACGCCCTCTTTGCCATGGAACCAACGTTAGGCCATCTGGCCTCTTACCATCCATGTGGGACAAGCCTGGTGGCTCTAGGACGCAAGGAATATTTACGGAAACCGTGGCCCGACGCACAAATTCATTAATAGAATGGTGCCTCGGGAACCGCCCCGCACATCTTTGGCAACTCAGTCCATGGTGGCCGTTTTCATCTACCATCACACCACAAATACAGCGATGAGGTTCACAAACTTTGCTGCCCAGTCTTAAAGCTACTGCAATTCTTAAGAAATTGTTGTCGAGAAACGTACCCGACTGTGGAGACGGCAAAGCATGCAGCCAAGCACCAGATTCAGGTTTTGCAACTGCTTTAAGGCATGCCAACATCACGCTGGAACCTACGGGAACGGAGTAAAGGCAAAACGCACAGAAAATGTCGAAAGGGACCGCTAGTAGTGTTGTTAAGCTAAAATGTTTTGTCTCTAGACTATACCAGACGAGGCACAGACAGGGACGACGATGAAGCGAGCTCACCCAGAAGAAGCCTGTTTACTCTTTTTCTGAAAATAACAGGGTTGTTGTATAAATAACCCAATCAAAACCCGGTTACCAGGAACCGTGAGGCCTAAATAACCTCAAAAAGTCTGGGTGCAGGGACATGGGGAACCCCTGTAACTATTACCCAACCCTTTTTTTTCGTAAAATGAGTTCTGAGCATAATGATAGAGTTTTGCCATGCGATCCGGCTAGCGCCCGGCTCTCCCAGATACCCGGGTCTGGGAGATGTAATGCTACCGACGACCAAGGACGGGTGGAGACCCAGGCCCCTCCTTCGGTAAATATTACTGGTCGAGACACACCGACAGGGAGTACCCTGTCCACAGAACACGGCCCGAGCCTTGACCTTTCAGGTCTGGCGGAGGCCATACCATCCACCGCCGACACTGCAACGGTGTCGGAATGGACTGTTGTCGCTCGGAAGCGCCCCTGCAAAGGGACCGCCAAACCGGCGGCAACTACCAGCAGCAGAGGGCAAGACGGCCGACCCGACCGCAACCGCCATACCGGCCGTGCTACAGTGGGAACCCGAAAGCCCGAAGCTGCAACGACAAACCGAGGGATGGTGGGTCATACCCAACGTGTTCACCCCACCGCGTGTGCGTCGAGGATGGCCCACCAGCCCGCAGACTCGCGGCACACTGAACTACACAACAACCAAGGGTTGGGAAGCCAAACGGAACGCATGCCCTCTCGGGGGCACGCGGGAAGGGAAGCGGACCAACCTATTACCAACCAAACGCAGACGCCGGCCGCAGTGGCAGCAACGCCCAGCGAGCCCGTGCCCTCCACTTCGGCAGGGGTGACCCCTGCGGGAGTGGGGCGGCATGGAACGGCGACTCTCCTACCACCAAATAAACCAACACGACCACCCAAACTTCGCCAGAGGAGACGGAAGCCGAAAGGTAGCCGCAACCGAAGGTTGGAGACGGAGGCTCCCACTGCTCCCGAAGGTGAGCAACCTGGGGCCGGGAATGGTCCGGACGACCGCGCTTCCACGAAGCGAGCTCGCCTGGACGATACTCGGTCCCCCAGGGGGGAAGCCAAACGTCCGAAAACCGACGGTAGGCAGAGGCGGGCGGAGAGCTACGCAGATGCGAGTCAATCGCATCTGAGGGTAGCGGTTATCACCGTTCCGCCGCGCGACCTCTCGCAGGAACAGGCAGTGCAGCTTAGGGAGGCTATCGACGATAGAATCCTTCAAGCTGTTCTGTCTCCACCGTCCCCGGGCACGCAGGCTCCATCTTTCCGCGGACGCCCCTTCCTTCTGGATGGGGTGCTGGCGATGTGGTGTGAGAATGCTAACGCCCTCAACTGGCTGGAGAGGGAGGTTAGAAACATACCCTCACCGATACCACAGACCACTCTGACTGTCATTAGACAGTCAGACATGAAGAAGAGGCTCAAGGCAGGGCTTCTACTGCACACCCGTATTACTGACTCCAGCATGCTTCAGAGAGTCCTCAGTGCCCAGAACCCTTGGTACAGAGTTGACTCCTGGCTGCTGTATGACATGACGGACGACGACAAACCAGGCGAACCAGGGTCCAGCGAGAGGGTAGTCCACCTCATACTGGGAATCCCGGAAGACCAGCGGCAGACCATCCTGGATCGAGAACGTCGCATTGCCCACATGTCGGGAAGCGGATATATTCGCTTCTTCGCACATGAGGAGGCAACTGCGCCGGCCGAACCCAGCGTCGCAGGACCGAGTGAGACACCGGGACCATCTACCTCAGCAGCTCCCCAACCGGGTCCGAGCTGGCTGGAAATGATGAGCTCGCCCACAGAGAGTGCAGGGGATACGAGCGACGAAGATGGCGTCTTGCGTAGCCCCACCCCCCCCTAGTCTCAAAATCCTTCAAACCAACCTCCAGCACAAACAGATCGCGACGGCCACACTACGCAGAGTGCTGGAGGTAGACAACAGGATCGTCGCGCTGATCCAGGAACCCTGGATCAGGAACAACACCATATGCGGCCTCAACAACATCAGTGGTAAGATATTACTCAAGACACCAGTAGAAAAACCGAGAACCTGCATTATAATGCCCAAAACCACAAATACCACCTTGCTTAACCAATTCTGTTCCAGAGATCTTACCGCAGTAAAGGTCCCCGTAGAGAATCAGACCACCCTGGTCCTGGCTTCGGTGTACATGCCGAGCGAAGGCGACATTCCAGCCAAGGAACTAGCCGAGCTGGTACTGTACTGTGAGGCAATGGACTGGGACCTGGTCATCGCCGCGGACTGCAATGCGCATCATCCTCTGTGGGGAAGTAAGGATACCAACAAGAGGGGTGAGCTTCTTACTGAATACCTATTCCAAACTAACCTTAACATCATGAACAGGGGCACGGAACCAACGTTCGTGACCTCAAGGTGCCAAACCACTATAGACATCACGTTAGCCACACACAAGGCGGCGGACCTCATCGATGGATGGCATGTGTCCAAAGAACCATCCTTCGCCGACCACAGGCGTGTATGCTTTCAATTAAACTTTAAACTAACAGACCCTGTTCCATACCGTAATCCTCGGAAAACAGACGTGAAAAAATACAGCAACATACTAACAAAAACATTAAACGGCCTTAAAACAGCCGATGTAACCCTCAATACGACTAACATAGAACAAACCGTACAATCCCTAACTACAACCCTACTTAACAGTTATGAGCATGCCTGTCCCACTGTTACACCGAATAACTCAGGCAAAAGTCAATGGTGGGGGCCAGAACTAGAAAGGCTAAGAAAGGCTCTCAGAACACTGTTTAACCGAGCCAAAAACACCCGAACTACTGAGGATTGGGAAAAGTATAAGACAGCACAAAAACACTACAAGAAACGTATCAGGTACCGGAGAACGGAAGCCTGGCACAACTTCTGTAGCAGCATTGACTCAACAAATCAAGCCGCGAGGGTAAAGAAAATACTGTCGAAAGGTGATCTCAATTTTCTGGGATCCCTAAGAAAAGAAGACGGTACATTTACAAACACAGACCAAGAAACCTGCACGGTTTTACTAGAAACCCACTTCCCAGGGTGTGAAATCGCGCCAGATCCAGAATGGCCAGAAGAACTCCAAGAGACACCAACATCACAGGAATGGGAAGTTGCAACCAAAATCGTGACAGCGGACAAAATCACCTGGGCCCTAAAAAGCTTCCAACCATTCAAATCTGCGGGACTAGATGGGATTTTCCCAGCCCTTCTGCAATGGAACTCGCAAGATATCATCACTTACCTATTACCAATATACAGAGCCTGTATAGCATTCAAATACATACCAAAGCTATGGAGAGAGGCAAAGATAGTCTTCCTACCTAAGCCCGGTAAGGGAGACTACACGCTGGCTAAATCCTTCAGGCCAATCAGCCTCACCTCATTTCTTCTGAAAACGCTAGAAAGACTGGTGGACAGATATCTAAGAGATGAGGTGCTTAGTAACATAACACTTCACCCACAGCAACACGCATACAGGAAAGGCAGATCGACAGAATCTGCACTACACATGGTAGTGCACAAAATCGAGTCAGCCATCAACAACAAATCATCAACACTGGCCGCTTTCATTGATATAGAAGGGGCTTTTGACAAAACCATGCACAACAGCATCAACCATGCCCTAAGAAAACTAAAGGTAGAACCAGTAATAGCAAAATGGATAAACGAGCTGGTCAGCAAAAGGGCAGTCCAAATAACCACACACACTACCACGCGTGCAACAGTAGTTAGGGGATGCCCACAAGGTGGCATCCTATCTCCGCTCCTATGGAACATAGTAGTAGATAGCCTCCTGAGCAAACTAAATGAAAGAGGATATACTACTGTTGGATATGCGGATGACTTAGCCATACTGATAAACGGAAACGCGGAAAACCTCCTATGCAGCATAATGCGTGCCGCTTTCCAGATAGTAGAAAAATGGTGTGACGAGCACCAGCTGTCAGTAAACCCGAAAAAGACAGAACTCATCCTTTTCACCAACAAAAGGAAGTTACCAGAACTACAGCTACCAAAACTGTTTAACACCGAATTAGCTCTCTCATCACAAGTGAAATATCTGGGCATCACTTTAGATAGTAAATTGAATTGGGGGAGCCATATCGATGATAAGATGCAGAAGGCCTGTATAGCTTTCTATCAATGTAAGCGACTTGTTGGCAAGAAATGGGGTCTTAACCCAAAGATCACACTGTGGCTATACACATCAGTTATCAGGCCTTCGCTTACCTATGGATCGGTTGTATGGTGGCCCAGAACGCAACTGATCACGATCAAATCAAAACTTCAAAGCCTACAACGTTTAGCAAGCGTCGCAGCCACAGGTTGTATGAGAACCACACCATCAGCCGCGCTAGAGTTTCTCCTGAATTTAAGACCGCTTCATCTGGTAATCCAGGAGGAAGCAAGGGCAGCTGCCCTTAGACTCAGAGCGAACGGATTATGGAAACAAAACACAGTGACTACACATTCAAAAATCTTAGATAGGACTCTGAAAGCAAAGCCGCTTTTGGACGCACCTATGGACAGAATACTAGGCCAACATGTCTTCGACAGAAAATACAATATCCAACTCACTGAAGAGCCCGGGGACAGCTCAGGCATAAAGGAGGTTCGGATATACACAGACGGTTCCAAAACCTCACAGGGTACAGGAGCTGGAGTCTTCTCGAATGACCTAAATATTAATATATCAACTACTCTTGACAAGCTAAATACAATCTTTCAAGCAGAATGTATTGGCATCACCAGAGCAGCACAGGCGGTTGCAGCCAGAGACGTAAAAGACCAACACATTAAAATCGTCTCGGACAGCGCATCGGTGCTCCAGGCCCTACAAAACAATAGCATCAAATCTGTCCTTATTTGGGAGTGCCATAAAGCACTCCAATCCATAGCAAGCACAAATAAGGTAACCTTGCAATGGATCAAAGGACACAGTAACTCACTAGGCAACGACGCTGCCGACGAACTAGCCAAGAGGGGCTCGGCGACAACAGTATATGGCCCGGAACCATTACTACCTATACCGCAGGCCCAAATAAGAACTTGGCTACGTGCAGAAACCGAAGCAGCACACCAAGCAGAGTGGAGAAATGGTGAAGGTTGCAGGCAAACAAAGAACGCAATTCCGGAAGCTTCGAAAAGGCTTGCCCGCAACCTCATCCGGCTACCAAGAGACAAACTGCGCATGGTTATAGGCACTATAACTGGCCATAGTCTCTTAAACAAACATCTATTCACAATAGGTGTAACAGACAGTCCCCTATGCAGAGGTTGCATGGGGGCAGAAGAAACACCACAGCATGTGCTCATGGAGTGTATGGGTGTGGTGGAACAACGGGCAAACTTTCTCAAATCCCCGGCAACATTCCCAGAGGTCTTTAGCAATCTAGGCAGCTTGCTAGCCTTCTGGGAGAGCCTGGGGTGGTTAGAATGAAAAAAGAGGGATATACGTACAATGGCCCAATCGTGAGGCTAAGTGCGGAAACACCCCAGCCAAACTAACTAACTAACTAACAGGGTTGTAGACCGATGGAAACACATATGCGGGTAGAGAGTTCCACTCTTTTGCTGTGCGCATTATGAAAGTTGACGAGAAGCGCTTAGTTCGAAAACTTTTTAAACGCGCTAATCTCAAGAACTACTGCTCCGATTTGAAAAAAAATGTGTTAGATAGCTCATTTATCGGAAAAGGTTATTGGCTATACTTGGTGTCCCTTAAATAGAGGTCCAGCCTAAAATGGGTGATAGGCTAGACAATGACAGTCATTAGAAAATATATAAAAAAAATATAAGTTATGTCCTTTTCAAGTTGTGTACATTAGAAAATCTACCAAATTGTGATCTAGTCATAGGTTTTCGACTACTGATAATATAAATACTTTTTTTACTTGTTTATTTTGCGATGCGGGTTTGAATAGCCGAAGGCCTATTTTATTTGTAAATCAGGTTACATTTAAATAAATAGTAAATAAAAAAATTAAAATTTGTAGTCACAGTAGTCTAGCTTACTACCCGTATTATGCGAGGCGCACGGCGCTTAAATTTCGCGGGGAGTATTGCTGTTTTTCCGTTATAAAAATAATAATATATGAGTCCTGATAGAAAGGTTAACTTCTACATACGGGATACTGTAAAACATCACGCTACGACCTACGGGAAATGGAGTGAAATCAAAACGCACGGATGCAGTCACGAGGAACCACGTGTTTTAGTGTATAGAAGTAATTTTGTTAAAGGTTTTCGGTGGGTGGATAAGTGTTGTCATTTCGGTGGGCAAGTTATTTCATTTCGATGAATCGTTTTTTCATTTCGGTGGCATCAAAACTTTGAAGTAATGTATCTTTTTAGTTTATCAAGATATTTTGATGGCGTTACGTATTGATCTTATCAACATCAAGAAGTATCATAAACCATAGTTTGAATTCGAAAAATGTTAAAAATAAAAAAGTTCACCGAAGTGATAAAAAAATCGACTTTGTTGAAATTGACCCTAATACAAAGCATTTTGTGCACTTAATGATGCGTTATATCATTTGTAGAAATTCTAACCCTGTGTAGATATTACCCTGGGGTTAGATATCACGTCGCGTTGGTAAACAATACCCACCTAAAGTCATCTATACTAATATTATAAAGCTGAAGAGTTTGTTTGTTTGTTTGTTTGTTTGTTTGTTTGAACGCGCTAATCTCCGAAACTACTGGTTCGAATTGAATAATTCTTTTTGTGTTGGATAGTCCAGTTATCGAGGAAGGTTATAGGCTATATAACATCACGCTACGACCAATAGGAGCAAAGATATAGTGGTAAATGTGTAAAAAACGGGAGAAAGAAGTTACTATTCCACGCGGACGAAGTCGCAGGCAAAAGCTAGTTCTTAATAAATGCACGGGTGACTTTGAGGTAGATAGAGCTAGGTCTTTACCTTACCTATATACATGCCTTTGTCAGTTTTGTAGCTTAGTGCCATAAATATATGTCTAAAAGAATAAAATAATTACTAAACATTAACCTCATAATAACAAAGTGTGTTCGTCTGAATGTTTAAATCTCTTTACACTTTAGTTACTGAATCGATTTTAATAAAATAGAGCGGTTTTGAGACTGTCTTGATTTGAGGATATCTTTTATCTCTTAAATAAGGCGGGTTTAAGTTTTTTTTTTTTTTAGTATGGGTTTGCTCTTGACTCCAGACCAAGCCAAGTGCGACACTAAGTTTATACCGAAGCCACGTGAAACCTCTAGTAGTACATAGAGATATGCCGGAAGTTGTAGGCGGGCCGGATCATGAAAGACTTACAGTTACAGTCAATTTTCTACTCTACAAGTATTTCTGTCGGCAGATACTTCCCACGCCTCCTGTACGTGATAAAGCGAAAATTTAAATAAAAACTATCTAGTGAACACAATGCAATGACTGACACAGTAATTGATGGTCCCACGATGCGGCGTTCAGTCTACGGGAAAACTGTTGGGGCCAAATTCACACTCGCTCAATGAAGTCTTTGTGTACGGAAATCGGGTGACAAAAGCTAAATCTTAGCCCAACATTCTGAAATAGGGAGGTTTTCATATGGTAATTCATTATTCAGGGATTCTAGAAGGATGGAAACACCTCAGGGTGATTGATTTACTTCCAACGGAATCCTAATCGGACACGTTTTGTTTTTGACGCGTGATCACATAGCATGCAGGTCTAATAATCGATTTCATAGGTCCACTTGCGCATGATGATTTAAACCAGGATTACGCTAATCCTGGATTAAGTGTTATTTCTGTCTCTGTCAACGTCCAATAAAGTGACAGAGACAGAATGTTGATTTAATCCAGGATTAGCGTAAACCTGGGAATTTATGAAATGATTATTTTCATGACCTGACGAAACCCATCGTTCTCATTCAAGACTATTTAATAGTAAATTACATATGAACTCAGAAAACATTTCGTACTTGTCATAGATCCGAGCTAGGAGAATTTTTTTGCAAAGCTTGTTAAAAATGGGGTTGAAGTATGTGTGAAGCTAGCACAAAATAAAACATAGTAAAAACGAAAGACCAATAAGTATGATATTAATTTTATTTTACAAATTCATAAGAGTAAAATGTTAATAAAAACTTTTATGACATCGTTTGGCTAATTAATTGGTACCTACACGGTACATATGAAAAGTAAAAGAAAAGCATGTCAAAATCGTTAACGTTCCCCGTTCGTTTCTTCTGAGCTATTGGATAAAGTTATGTTTATATTGAAACCGATATCTTTCTTTGAATTCGTTTTGGGTTCCTGGGGCTTATCATTTTCTGAAGTTATTGACGTGTTTTGCGCTGGAAAAAATAAACATTTTCATGTGTTATAATAAATGTCTCTCCGCGCCGCGCATTATAATATTATGTATATGGTGGTGGCGGAGAGTGAATGGCCACCAGATATTGTGGTTAGCTGCGAATATGTTGAATAAGCAGTCCCCAACAAAACAGCAACAGGATTACCAGAATTTAGTGGGGAGACTAGTGTGATTGTCTTCTCTATTAATAGCTAAAATATTCAGTAATGATCCTGTGACATGGCGAGTAAGCGCCACCTTTAACATAAGCGTTCCCCTGGTGGTGGGCAGCACCATCAGTACTGGCAATACTGATGAGTACTGATGGTGCTGATATACTTATCAGAACAGGTTTTTGACTGGGCATCTAGAGGTGGAAAACTACATGTTCTGAAACTGATGTGTGGAAGGCAAAAGGGAAACTACAACACTGCCTTCCCTAATATGGAGTTTTGGAAGAAAACTCCACCGAGAAGAGTCTAGCTCTTAAATTATATCACCATTATCAGTTAGTTTAGGCTTATTTAGTTTGATATTAACTACTAATAACATACCGTTATTCAATTGGACGTTCAGTATGCGATGATAAAGTTCGTTGAATTTCTTCTGGCGCTTCACATTGGAAGGCGTGCGGACCACAAGTGTTGGTAACAGTATGTAATGTTCCAAATCCGGGCCCTCCTTTGACTGGTATTTTCTGCGCGACATTTCTTTCTTGACGACCAATCTTGGGTTTTTAGCCGGTTGCTTGCAAGCAGACAGGCTGCTTCCGCTTGTATAGTTGAGAGCTCCTTCGCGCTGCGAACTAGCCGGCAGGTTGTTAATGTTTCTATCTATCTTGATGCTATTTGCAGTATGATAGCAACATGTAGCCTCCCTATTACGCGGAGATCGAGGTACGGCATAGCTTGGCCCAGGCATACTGTCGTCTGCTTTAAAACGACGATCATGGGATCTAGCCTCAGGAAACATGAATCGATCATGGCTTCTATGACTTCGACGCGAATTGCGATCTTCCCAACGTCTATCCGACATCATAGCACTAGCTGCATTATGATCACTTATTGTTATATCCTTTTCGTCGTTACCTGCTCTATTTTTGTGACTGGCGACGATGATGTCTCCAGTCTTACCGACCGGTCGGCAGCTCTCATGTCGGTGGTTTAGTTTGACGATACGATAATGGCGACGTCTTCGTCTTTCGACGTGAGCAACGCGTTCTCTCAATAAGTTGTCGATTAAACGCTGCAGTTCGCATCTTGTGCTGTACCTCTCGGAGTGGGGCACTCGACGGCCGAGACGTGCGTTCGGCCAGTGCGTCCGGCAGACGTCTTCCCAGATGATATCACTTAGCACTTGTTCTCTCGAAGGTGTAAGTTTAATGCCGTCGTCGCGTGGTGCGAATTCACCTTGCGCTAGATAGTGAACTGTATCCATCAATCTATAATCCCGGACGGGATTCAGCTTATGTCTTATTTTGTGCACCCTTTCCGCAGCCATTTTGGGTATATCATCTCGTTTACAGGGAACAGAGGCACACTGTCGGCGACCTCTCGCCGTGATACCATCATAAGTAGTAAAGTCACGTCCATATTGCTCAGAATTATGTTCTTTTTCTAGAGTCGTAGCTTTGCTAGGTGACAATGGTGCAGTTTGTTGTGCGTAGCGTTGGAATGCTGATGTTTCTGGAATGTGACTGTACTGTTCTATATAGCTACATCCTGGCCGTCCTCTTCCAGACGTAGATTTCATTATGATGTTATCTTTTGAATCTTCATCTGACGAAGACAAAGGCACGTTAGGGTTCATTGAACGAAATATCGTTTCTTGCCTCAAGAGCTTACGTTCTAAATGGTCTATTCTCTTATTTAATTGGTTAATGGTACTAGTAGAAGGCAGAGCGGTATTTTCAGATGATGTAGTGGTGGTGTAGACCAATGTTGCGATATCGACTTTACCAGGTTTGATTTTCGATTGTACAGGCTCAGTATCAGTTTTGGTACAATTCATAGTAAGCGGAGGCTGAGTATAAATATAACATTGTTCTGGATATCTCCTTCTATCATTATAGATCATCTGAGACGTGATAAGAGACTGTAAACATTTCGAAACTGTTGTGGAAGATTCTACCTGATCAGTGGACGAAGTTTCTTTAGGCAAATCAGTTTCACTTTTAGAACTGACGTCTTCCTGAGCAGTAACTGTTGGAGTCACAGATTCATGATATAGCTCACTAGTATCTGCAACAAGGGTAAATAAATAATTATGTATGAGTATTTGCATTAAATCTGTTGGAGATATAAGTAATTTGAAGGAAACCTTACGAGTAGTAAAAGACGGATGGTCTCCAATACCAAGCCGAGAACCTGATTTGTCAGAACCCTGAAAATTATAAAATCAGTTATTACAAGACTCTTGGAATGACCTACATTGTGTTTGTTCTGTGGTCAACCTTTTTCTTTTTCTTTTCGGCGATGAATATGGTCTTTATAGCAGGCGGTCCTCGGGGCTTTATAGACACCAAAACTCTTTGTGAGGCTTGTCGACGAGTCGGAGTTCTCTTGGAAGTTATTTCTAAATCTGCGAAAGAAACCTGTATTTAGTATACATAGAAAGGACTTAAGGCTATGGCTGGAGGACAAGTAGTCGACTTGTTACGCGTGGTATCAGCATTCAAACTTTATCTGCAAAATGCCAGAGTCGTTCAAGTCTAAAAAATGATTCCGTCAGCTATGGTAGTTACCTAGCAGGATCGGCTTTTTAGGAGAAGGTGAACTTCTTTTATAGGAATCGTAGTCAACTTCACGTAACAATTTCTCTTCTTTGATGGATATTAACTTCTTCTTGGATGTAGAGTGATTATTTTCCATCACATCTCATTTTCCTTCTTCCGGGCATAGTTTAATAATCCCGCGTTGACTACAAAATGAGATGTGGATAAACAATAATTTTGATGAAAGAAAAATTTACAATTTACATTATCCTGACAGATGCAGAAATGGCAGAAATTGACATTGTTTTGTTCTCCCTTGAAGTCTTTAATTTATGGGAAGTTAGGTATTCAAACTCTTCTATTCTATCATAAACTTATTTTATAATGTGTCGATTTAGCAAAACTTCTGTAAAAATATCTTCTTTCTTCTGTATATTAGTCTAAGCGCAGTTCAAATTATGTTTAACATCAATTGGTCATTTATATCGGAATAACCTCGGTGCTACAGTAAAAATAATTTGTTGTAACAGTAAATAATAATAATTATATCAATTAAAATTAATCGTAGGTTTACAAGTAGGTAGTACGTAGGTAGGTGCTAAAATGCATTTTTATGAAATCACAATACCAGTGCACTCGCACCAGCACAGTAGCACAGACAGTAGTTGACCTCAAAAGCACTAAAAACTTTTTGAGGAAACTATTCGAAAATGGAAAACTAGAAAAGTAAAAACCAAGAAATTTGTCTGTCAAAATTCACAAAGAGTGACGTTTCAAGCTTTTGTAATTTTCGTAAAAATTGTTTGCCGAATATCTGGTGACAAATTTGTGAAGTTTTATAATATTACGCATGAATGGTTAAGTGTTAGTGAGGATGTCGGAGCAAGAGGAAAAGAGTGGTGGTGGGAGTGGGCACCCAGTGATGGTGGTGGATACGTCTGCGTCGGATAAACTGGGGCAGAATAAGCCTTACCGGCCTACGGAGTTGGAGTCGGCGCCGGAACCGCACAAGCGCTCCAGGGCGCCCGCGGTGCCTTGTAAGCCTTAGTACTTTACAGTCAAGCACAACGCTCGCAAACCTAACGTTACGCTCGAAATATTTGACTTTATTGACGTATGTAGACAGCTACCAGCATTTTTTGTTGTTGTGATGATTGAGAGTCTGAGTTCATGAGTTCATCATCATTAAATTTAAGAGCTAGGCACCTGTCGGTGTTTTTTTTCCACAATGTGGTGGTTTCCCTCTTCCCTTCCACATCGCAGTTTAAGACTGATATATTTCAGCCTTCTGCTAGTACCTACTGATGTTGCTACTACCAGGGGAACGCCTATGTGATGGCGGCGCTTACTTGTCATGGCCCAAGATTGTCAAAGAATATTGTAACTTTTAATAGAGAAGCCCATCCGTGGTTATCCTGCCACTGTTTGGTTGGGAAGTACTGCTTTATTTCATGAATTGAATTTTATAACAGGTTAATTATATCATCAATACCTATTCTTAAACAGCAACGGCAAATGAGATTCAAATGTAAATGGGAAATAACTTCCTTCATAGGTACTTGATCATTTACCAGATGGTTATTTTCCAGCCGTAGCAGAAGAATTCAAAAATGCTGCCATTTACGACTCAGAAACGCTTGAAAAAATTGAGGTTCAGCAATGTAAGCAGATATATCGCTATAAAATATTTTTACCTTACTCCTAAGTTGTGAACATATCTTCAGATAACAGGGCCCCTATTTTTGAATCACTCGCTTGGATATGGCGTGTGATTTTCGTTCGAAAACACATAAAAAATCAACGGAAATCACTCAAAATCTAGACGTGAGTACTCACAAAATTCAGCAATGGTTTTTCAAATCCTTTTTATGTAGATAACAACTGGTTTTCATTCCAAAATTCGACTTTAAACATTGAGTATCACACAGCATCTTGACGCGAGTGATTCAAAAATAGAGCTCCAGATAAGCCACTTATTTTGGTGACTAGTGTTATTTAAATCTCCAACCATTACCACTATTCAATGTGGAAACAAAAAATATTAAAACAAGATTATTTGTTTAACTGGGTTTAATCCCTCACGTCGTTGTATGTTTACAAACAAACAATCTTTCCGAATTCCGGCTGACAGGCAGCTGCAGTATTAAACTCTAATATTTATAATTGTATTTAACAGCAATATCTTCTGAAAAACTGACTAGGAGAGCATCCTCGTCAACCAAGAGACGAGTATCTTCACCGGAAGTTATCAAAATGAATCCATTAGATACTGCTAAGGTGAGACTCATTTGATTTTTGTAATAAAAAGTAGACATGACGACTGCCCCTGGTTGCTGTGGCAACCGTCCCGTCCCGATATCATTATCATCATCATCATCCTGGCGTTAATCCCAGTTACGTGCGATGACGCCCGGGGTCCGCCTTCCTACTTTTACGTCTCCACTTTCACGGTCTTGAGCATCCTCTATGAACACTTGATTGGCACGCATATTATCTTTTACGACGTCAAGCCAGCACTTTTTGGGTCTCCCCCTTCTGTCGAGGCGGAATGGCTTGACGTTTGTTACCCGCATAGCTCGCCGGTTTCCGAAAAACGTGACCGCACCAGCGAAGGCGACTTTCCTGCAGCTTGTCGACTATGTCTCACGAATATGCAGGCTGCCGCGGATGCGGAGTTCCTAATGCGATCTTTTCACGTGACTGCGCACATGCGCCGGGCGACCATTTTGTTGACATCTTCTAAATTTTAACTAATCTGGGATCTTCCTTTTTGGTTGAGAAAGATTTAACAATTTTCTAAAGCATAAGCAACTACTGGGGGTTTATATTTTAGTAGTAATTGTTAGCTTTATAACATACGTCACGAAATTAGTATTCAAGTCGAGGTTATTAAACCTAACCCATTTATGTTCCACTGTCTCGTTTTTCCACTAATTTTGTACGTCCACTTGCGTGCAGGTAAGATAAAGCTCGAGGTTCTGGGTAATTGATATAGGCAGTTATCATTATTATAAGAATGTAGGTGAGTAGGGTTTGAAAATTATACTAGATCTTTACCTTTCTGCAACCTAATTGACATATTACACTGTTATGAACCTATATTTGCAGTCTTGCTTGACACGAATTGATTACCTTTTTGCGTAAACGAAGCTTCAATATTATACATACATTCACTTATTCTATAATATCTCATCATCAAATTTAAAAACTAGGCTGTTCGGTAAAGTTTTTCTTTCATCTTCAAATTACGAAAAATAGTGTGGTGGTTTCCCGCCTCTTAATACCCAGTCCAAAGCCTTTCCTGATATACTGAATACATCTTGCCTTCTACCAGTACTGATGTAATTGCTGCTACTAGACTCCCACAACATTCTGGTAATCCTGCCACTGTTTGGTCGGGGACTGCTTATTCAACAAATTTGCAGCTAACCACTATTTCTAAAGTGACACTTTTCATATACGTACGTATTACGGATCCCAGACGAGGTTACAGCGGTATGAACCATCGAAATACCAGCACGCGATTCCGTGTCACGTATGTCTGCGTTGTTGACTGGATTGTAATGTACCTAATAGTTTATAATTATACACCGCGTGGGTCGAATAGCATTTCTCTCTACGTGTGTCATATGGCAACTTAGGGAACAAAATCTAGAGTATGGGCAGCAGCGTGTTTTGTAGTACTTTCATACTCACCAAAGTACTGCGGTTACCAACTTGCATGTCGCACCATTTATCGCCGAAATGCTTTAAGTTCGTCTGTGCATTTTCAGAAATCAGAAATCAGAAAATTTATTTGCGAGAATACATACGTACCTGAAATAAACGAAAATATAGGTAGCTATTTATGTTTTACATATGGAAAGTTTATTTCAGATTCTGAGGATTTATTTATGATTTCAGAAAGGTTTAATCACACCGATCCCTGCCGCTGTGGAGACAGTTGCCTCCAAGGAGGATGCAACCAAGCTGGACGTCATAAAGAAGGCTGACGAGGACAGCATAACAGATGAAATCACAGAACTGCGGACTCCCGAACCTGGGGGTCAAGACCGTTCGGAATGGGTAGGTTGTAATAACTTACTATCGTACTCAGGGACATTCATAACCTTGAAAAGTTACAAGAAAATTTTGAATTTTAGGACGATTTTTAAACCTGTTGAAAGTACGGTGAAAGTACGATTCAAAAGGGTTCGGGGCAGCCCCTCTCTATGATAGCTAGTAGACTGGACTGCCGCTATATTAATTACTGTTTCACAACCTCCGCAGGAGTTGTGCAAATGAGTAAAAATTATAATTTTATAAATAAATAAAATTATAAATTACTAACATAGGTTAAGCCCTTTATAACTAACAAATTATGAGTCATGATGTTACTTGATTGAATAAATAAATTATTATCATAATGCAACATGTTAGCAACCAATGCAAACTCAAAATATTTAAGAACCAAAATCAACAATAAAAACAACGCTCACAATGACGTTGAGTCATTGTCACTCATAATAAATATTTCCTTCATTTTACAGTGTATGTACCTATGGGAATATCACAAAACAGCTTGATTCGTTCATAACTTTCTATTGAGTCTATCTACCACTTCAACTATTTATCTACTTAGTTGATCTTCCTACTATTTTACTATGCACGAGAACTTTTCCAGTGTTATTCAATGATTTATTTAAAAGGTTTTTGTCATATACACTAGGGCCAGTATGATTTATCGATGTAGGAAGTATGAGGTAAAATTTATTAGCCAGATTTGCAAATGCATGACCTGCCTGAGCATGATATCGCAAGCAATAGTATGAAAACACCGACCCGTGTGTATACTCGTATGAGCCAGCTTTAATAACGCTTGAAAATTATTTTCCCAAGTCGTCGCAATAAATCTTAAAAAAAATATA
Organism: Pyrausta aurata; assembly: GCA_963584085.1. NCBI lineage: Eukaryota > Metazoa > Arthropoda > Insecta > Lepidoptera > Crambidae > Pyrausta > Pyrausta aurata. The sequence continues at coordinate 8,423,433 of OY757264.1, forward strand.
TAAAGAAAAAGGGATGGTTCACTCAAACAACCCGCCCTGTGTCACCCCCGGTACAAAGGTGCCCATAACACTCGCCGCGTTTCCGCGTTGAATTGCGATGGACAGCCTTTGGACCGAACGACCCAGAGCGGGGGTCTTGACCACTCTCCCGGAGTCGCCGACTCCCAGTTCAGCAATGAACTTCCTTACCTCTTTGCCCCAACTGCCGGTGGTTTCCACTGCCATCGATACAAAACAGTAGTTGTTGGCTATTGTAAAAATGTTAGGTCAGCGCGGTAGCCCGCTCATCACCGAGTCCGTCATGGAACTTTTTACGTCACATACTGATTGATAATGTTGTTTGTTTATAGTCTGACGATGAAGAGGCGGGCGGGCTGCCGCGCAGCGAATCGCGCGGGTCCCGCGTCAGCCGCGCGGTGCGACAGCTGTTCTGCTGCGGAATGCCGGTCAATGCGTGCTCGGAAGACGAGCTCTCACCCCGCCCCTACCACGCACTGTAGGCCTGCACACGCTTGTCACCATATATCGGCATTGTGCCCCGAAACGACCATGTCATCGAAGCTGGCCATTTCTGATCGTTGCGTTTGGCGCACGTCACTTGTTTCTATCGAGACACGCAATGCCTTCATGATTTTGTGGATAGGTAATATACAACTGTATCGGTACCCGCCTTGATGTACAGCGTGTGGCCTGTGATAGGAGCAAATATTTTAATCAATGGTTCTACAGTGTATACGTAGTTACTATTGACCTGGTCATAGGCTCTAACATCCCTTTACTCAGTTTCATAGTAATCCAAAGTTATAATCCCTAATCAATGTATATCAGAATCGCTAACTCTTTGTAGATGACAATGTCGAGTTCTATGACTGGACACATTCGTTTGCAATACATTGCTAATTCGATTTATATTGTTAGAAAATAACGATAAATTTATTTTTTATTAACATAAATGAAAAAAAAAACTGAATTGATTATAGTTACATAGAGGGCATATATTTAAAATTTTAACTCTTATTACAGGCCACACCCTGTATACCAGATAACAGCCTGCCAGGAACGATACTATCATGAGAATCTCAAGTTTGTATTTTTTCATGCAGAAGAATTTTCATTACAGTTTAATACTCGCATCATAATTAGGGTGATTTGCTCTGACATCGGGTGCTTACCGTTAGCGTTTAAGTTCAATTGTTAACCATCCGTCTGATTTATGATTAACCAAGTAATATATTGTTAGTATAGTGGCGCGTCAGGGCAGCGATTGGGGATGGCCAGCTAGACCTGAGAAACGTTCTTCTGTGTGGTACCTATTCCGTGCTTGTAATTAGTTGTATATAAAATTAATCTTAAATAATTTACTTTTCTTGGTTTCTGTTATGAATTAAGAGTTTTTGGCGAGTCAATATATTACATGTGCATACTCTTCTTCTTTTAATATTAGTTACTTCCTTACTTATTTTAATTGAAACCAACACCAGAAGTCGCAAGAGTTATTTCCATAAAGATCCATTAAATGTAAGTAATTTTGGTTTCTATAGTGTTTTGTGACTATACCCGTCTTTTAATTTCGATTTTTGATAGTAGGTAAGCTATACAGTACCTTACAAAAGTTTTGGTGTTTTTATTACTAAACTCCCAAGCGTTTAGGATTTCTACCATCAGCATGGCTTCCATAACATAATGTTGACCATCAGACGCAAAGACATGTCATAATTAAGATACTTGTGCAAGAACACCATTTTGAGAGTTTTCCTCGATTAGACCAATATCCCATTTTTAGATCCCAGCTTTGGTAACAATGGTAGGTACCAATCTTCTAGAGATTAGGAGGTCAGAGACGACATTATTAGATTCAATAATATTAATTAAATAAATCGTGAAACATAAAATATGCATGTGTGTACTTATGTATATTTTTAGTAATTTATCTATTTGTTATTAACTTAAAACATATGATTGGGAGAAAATGCTTTTAGCATAAGTTTTTAAATAAATAAAATAAATCGTTCAGAAATTGATTGTTATATTGAATTCACGATGATTTCAATTAGTCGTTAAATATGCCTTTGCTATCGCTGTTGTTTAAAACAATTCTTTTTCAGCCAACTCATTCAAAGAAGAAGGAAATCTCTTGGGGAGATAGTGAATATTTAGACAAGATTCGATTGGAGGTAAAACAAGGTTTAAAATTATGTCAAGTAGGTACTTTAGTAGACAAAACCTGTTGCAGAAGACAGTTTTACGTACTATACAGTCATCTTCTGTGGTTTTACATATTAATGCAGAAAAACAGTATTTTAAAGGACGCTGATCAAATGGAAAGTTGGGAGAATGGTCAAGAAAGGTTTTGTTGTGTGTTTGTTTGTGTACTACCTCTGAGGTAGAGGAGGTCCGAGCCAGATTTTGACGTTCCATATGTCAATTGACTATCGACGCGAAACTACATCTATAGGTAAACCGCGAAATTGAGACCTCGCCTGCGGGGTACAGGGGCGCGGGGGGAGGCGAGAGCGGGATTTGTGAGAGGTGCGGGCGGCAGGCACATTCTTTTCAAAATTCAGTACGCTCGCTACACAAGTAGCGATAGCATCTGTTGACAGTTGCGGACGCTTTGACAGAAGTACACAAGAGAATACTGTTTGACTGAAGTCTGAAGATGAGTCGCAGTATATTCGGACACAAAATCTATATTATTGTATTTTTTGTCGTGTTTTTTTTTAATTTCTATTTTACATCATTCTCCAGCACCTGTTACAATCTTTGTACATGACCTAAAGTTGAAGTACTTTTATATATTCTATGCTAAAGTATAACTGGGGAAGATAATGCTCTTAGCATTAAGTCCACCGTTTGAACACCGTAAAATAACAGTGTTTTAATAAAGGCTCTAAATATATACGAATATTTTAGAATGAAATATAGATCTCAATTCAGTGGATTATGAACTAGATATACACTCGAACAAAACAGTCGCAGAAGTTACCAGGGAATGTTATTTGAAATTTTTAATTTTGCCAAAAACTCAATCTTATTTTAAGATTCCATTTTATTTATTGATCAAAATCCACGGCTCTGGATAAAATATTTAGAATTAATTCACTCTCATTGGTGTAATTGTATCGAATCGAATATTTTTTTCCAATATGTTATGTAATGTTATGAACTGTCACGGGGTCTCATTCGGAACATAGGTTTCATAGCTTGTAAATTTTCTCGATAGGTGGCGCTACCTGTCTGGCCATCGGTGAAACGGTTTATTAATTTGGATTAAAAACCTAAAATACATGAAGATAATATCCAAAAAATATGTAAATAAATATTTTTATCCGTTTAAAACAGATAAAACTTTATACTACCCAATTTTTTATCAAAAAAGAAAAATGTTGTAAATAGCATAAAAGCACACATAAAAGCATGCTTAAACGACATAGGGAGCCCTCTGTCGGTATATGATAAAACTTTGCGGCATATTTATGAGGTGGTAATAGATGGCGCATTTTGTCCATTGACTATAAAGCAACTTTAAAAACTAAGCAAGTACGAATTAGGTTATGCAATTTATTTTGATTCCGGTAAAAGCTCAGGCAGGCATCGATAGGCCACTGGCGGTGGAGTAAACAAAATAATGTTGATAACCGCATCAGTGAGCGTTTAAATTAAACATTGGTAGGATTATGAAAACAATAGGATATAGGTAAAATATTTAAATAGTTTTATAACATTCTAAGATTTCTGAACATCATCATCACATGAACATAAATAACCAAACACAATTCTAGCACTTTCCGGTTTTCGCCGAAACTTTGTTGTCTGTTCGTTTATTTTATGTCGCAGGCAAAATAATTCCACAAATTTCATAATTGGCGTCGACTGTTTTTAAACGTTTTCAGTTTCATCACCACGACACGTTGGTTTTGTTGTCAATGATAAAGATTTAGGGTGACCATGACTAACAGTTTGGTAGGACAAATAGGATTTTATTTCAGAAATTAAGCATGATGACAATGATAACAACAAAGACTTACTTGTTAAACATGTGCTTCTACACTAAGATGTCCCTTAGTGCTAACGATTTCATAAAGATATGTATAATCCGTTTTTTATTGCTTGTCAAATATTGTACACATTTTTTTTCATTTAAAGAATATCAGTTAACGAAATCAGTAAAAAAAGTAACATTCATTGACTATTTGATTTAAAAAGATCTCAAGTGTTCAACGATAAATTACCTAATGCAGGTTGTGATTGTTGTGTAAAAAAGAATGATTTCGTTAATAAGAAATTTCAAGATTGTTTACAATATTCGACAAGCAAAGAAAAACTGACGTTTTATCCAAACACCGACCGCGCCGTAAGTTGCTTAGCATCGGTATTAATACTGCCACCACTGCGCTACGATCGAGCACCTCTTCTTTCAATTTTCGTATCATAATATAATCAAAATAAAACATTTAAATCACTCAATGTTAAATATGAATGTTTTCAGATTGATAATAGCAATTACTCTGTCACACTTCCAAGCGTCATCCAGATACCAGATTCGATGAGCATTGAAACAGGTGCATAACCTAAAAAAAATGTTTCTACAGGGATTTTCTATACTTTTCGTTTGAGAATCTCAATTTTTTGTAATTCACTGTAGCAAACGTCTTTCAAGTGACTATTATCACGCGGTCACACATATTGTATTTGCATTGCCTTTAATCACTTTTTCCAGACACGAATTCGCTACTTGACGCCATTTTGTTTTGCTCAGCCGTGGCACGTAAAAGAACTAAATTTAAAAAAATCGGCATTATGCATACTGCGTTTCAATTGTACCTACATAAATGTTGCGGCATTTCATAAAATTCCGCCACTTTTGATTAACATTTCTATTGCCGCTTATATAGGGTCTAACAATTTTAGTTATCGACCGCCAACGGGGGTTATCTATAAATCACACTGATCACGCTCACCAAATTTGAGAAAAAAATTCAGGCTAGTTTCGGAGATAATCGACAAAACATTAGCACTTCTTAAATGCGAAAGACTACACCGTATACCAGCTGTTTACTACTTCACTATCAAACCCGCACGCACACCAACAAGCTAGCCGACATGTCGGCGCGCAGCGCGGCCGCGGCACACGCAAACAAAAGAGCGGCATCCTTTGTGTCGCGGCGGCGTTCTTCTTTCGGCGTCCGCGCGCGCGTTGATTTTTATTGCGTCAGTCAGTCGCAAACTCACCTCGCCACGGAAAGGACGTGTTTATTATTTTTATTTACTACAACAAGTAGTCAAGTACGGCCTGAACAGTAAACTGACTCCAGGTCTTCCTTGGATGGGTGGACTTGCCTGCCGAGAGGCCGAGCGGGTGCTCCTCTACATCACGCACATCTTCGGCGTGAAATGTTCCACGCACATCTTCAGCGCGGCGAAATGTTCATTCAGCAGAACGGACGGAGCCCCTGCCTAGTGTGAAGTGTGACTGTGGCCTCCGTCACCTCCGCGTCTCCTTCCTTCGGGTTCGGCTGTCGGTGGATCGGGCACAGGGGGCCCGGTGCCCTGGCCGGCGCGGCGCCCGACCTATCGCCACTCCATACCTTACCTACCTACCCACGCAGCTACGTGACATCGTTTATTTTATTACGAGAAGATGTGTTGTTGCTACGTGCGTGATTGATAGAAAATGTACCAGTTATACGGCAAAAGTGATAATAAGTGACATTCTTAATTGTGTAATAAGTGAGAAGTGATGATGATGATGTGCATCGAAACTTACATTTTGTGTTAGATTGCGTTAGATTACCGTAAGTCCGTAGCTAACAACAACATTCCTGTGAATGGGTTATTTATCGATGAATAAGTTAAAGACAGCTTTTAATTTAGAGAGCTTAATTATTGTTTGTTTATTAACTACAAGCATTATCTACGAGTATTTTCATTAAATTGCGAGTCATATCCACTCACATAACATAAACCTGAAAATTTGTAATAGGTAGATATGTCTTTAAAAATAAATTGTTTTATCAATGTCCTATTTTCTTTATGCTTATCCACTTCCTTAGCCTCCTCTCCTTAAACCAAAAGAGTCATTTACTTATTGTCTCTTTTGGGGTTTAGGTAGGTAGGAGAAAAGACTCATGTTTTACTTAAGAATAACATCTTTAACTGTTTATGTAGGTACACACACGCTACACGCTTTTGTCTTAAAAAAAATTGTCTTGCCTGTTATTCATTTATTTGGCATCATTTATTAACATTATTGATAAGGTTGTTGTGTCTATTATAACTTTGGTAGTAGGAAAAGGAGATACTACAACTTTAAAGTAAGTATGAAAATCTATCACTAATTGCATGAACCTCCAGGCTATTCATTTAATTTGCACTGCTAGTTAAAAAAAATCTTTCATTTAAAGATGATAATACCTAGACTAGACGCATAATTAGGTAGGTCCTAGACCAGCTGATTCGTGTGTCCAATGAGAGAGAGAGACGACGATAGAAGACGAGCCTGGGGGCCTACTCCGTGAGACGTTGCACGTAAATTTCGGTTTCGGCTATAGCCATCTCGCTTGCTCACACGTCATCCTGGTAAGGGTGACTGAGACGACTAGAGTCGAAATCATGGAACTGAGCAGGTACCATCGGTGCGTGTGTTTATGAATGACGACCGCGGCTGTTCACTATCTGTGTTGGTGCTTGTGTGTGCGTAAAGCATGTAAAGCGGGATTCGTTATTTAATTGAATTATTTTGTTAGAAAACATAACTTTAAAAAATCACTATAAAACATATGTCAATATTTTGTCATCGTGTTCTGAATGATGTATAGATACCCCTCGTTGGCGGTCGATAATTGATTTCGTTAGACCCTGTATTATTATGCCGCGGCATGTTGAAGAAATAAGTTCTGGTTTTTGGCACACGTGTCTTATTGTTACGCTGATTATCATAATGTGGGGAGGCCTATGTTCAGCAGTTGACGTCTTTTGGCTGATAATGACGATGATGATGTTGAGTGGTGATTATTATACACTTAAAAGATGTACAAAAAATACAAGAAGTCACAATGTGAACAAAAGTGGGCTTATCCCTAATCCCTAAAAGTGATCTCTTCCAGCCAACCCATAGGTATTTGAAATGAAATAGTTGCGGTTATCGGCAGTAATATAATGCCAAAATGAGATTATTTTTCGTTCAGTTAGTTTAAAAAAATATAAACATGTTTATCTGCTTAGTAGGTACCTGGGTGACCTAGCTTTGCTGTATTTTATTTTAGACTAATAAGACTAAGGTTTTTGATAAAGGGTACCCAATAATAGTTTTTCTCGTTTAGCAGATAATGCGTAGATAGATTATTGGCGATGCGAAGATTATTCACGCCTTTAGCGGTGAAATTTAGAAGCTGTCAACTTTTTTTCGTCAGTCTTCTATAATACATTCATTACCTGCCCGCCACTAATTAAAGTTAATAGTTTTTAAGAAATGTTTGTCGTGTATACAGTTCTATTAATTACTCTTCCACCATGATCAACACAAGCCCATCACCTCTTTTCAATATACTTGTAAAAATAGAATATTTACTATGCATGAAATAAATAGTAATATTTTTTTACTCCATCGTAGTACCTATTTAACTATACATACTTGAAATCTGCCATTATAAAATGTTTTATCTAATCGATGATTTTTAGATAGATGCCGTACACCATGACACCCTTAACTAAATTCGGGATCTACTTACTTTCACCTAACGAAAACATTACATTTGTGACAACAAAAATAACTTTGTATTTCTTAGTGTTTGTATGGAAGACAAAGTTATATAATTGCGGTTGATAAAACTGTGCAATATCTCAAAAACTACTTTGGAAGCGTCTATATCTCAAACTTTAAACTATTGTTGCAAAAATCAACAAAATATTTGAGAAACAATAAATGATTTAATGAGTAGGAATAACTTCTTGAATTCGCCAACATAATATAACACTTTTGTTACTAATAAATAACATGTTAATTTTGACGTTATAATAATATTAGTCTTGCTGGACTGTTATGCTATTTTACTGGTACTGCAAACAGAAATGTGTTATTTTTATTACTTATCGTCGATCTGATATGTTAACGAATTACTGCAACCAAAAACCTGTCTTACTGCACTGACTTAAAACACAATTTAAAATGTCATGGAAAATGTTATTTTTATAAGTTATCGTCGATCTGTTATAATATCGAATTACTGCAGACAAAAACCTGAAAAAAATCCTAACGGTTATTTTTATTAGCTCTATATAGATAGACTAACCGATAGCGGTTATGTTATCGAATTACTGCAACCAAATACCTGTCTTATTGCCATGTTTTAGAACACACTTGAAATTATATTAATTTATTTCATTTCTTAGTCGCACCGTCCACAATCATTTCTGCTTAACCCAAAGGTATGACTGGTAGAGAATGCCATATGGCGTTAAGTCCACCTTTAGTACAAACTGTGGTTGTGCAATAAAGTATAAATTAATAAATGACGGTAGAAATATTGTAATACTTTCATTCAGAAATATGTTGTTTCTTTAGGAAAGAAATTATGATAATTTTTAAAAATATCTTAGTGTTCATTAGAACCAAAAAACGTTAAATTTGTGACTATGTGTAAGGTTAGGAAATGACACTAAATTCGCAAATGATAAGTTGGTAACATAAAATGTGTTACTGCAATTGGGAAGTGAAATCGGCTTAACAATGTTCTGCTAACTGACAAAGGGTAGTTAGTATTATTTTTGGAAGAAGTACTTTTTATTCGTTTTGAATGTTATTTTTGTCACGAGAATATTTAAATGTGAACTTTACGAAAACCAAAACGGATAATTTAATCTTATTTAATATCTTCATTGGTTCTAATTCGTCCTATGCGCAAATCAGACTTTATTTCTGATCTGAGTCTGGTTTTGACGTAAACGTTGTTAAATCATGGTTACCCTAACCCTATAACTAACGTCGAAAATTGAAAGAGTTGTTATTTTCCTTTGGCATTTTGCAAAGCTGCGAGCGTTTATATTATAGTAGTTTATATTATAGTAGTATTATATTATCTGTGGAACTGTCGACACTGACGACCACCATTGTGACCACTGACGTCACATATCTTAAGAAATGTCGCGGCAAATTTCGTCTCTTGTGTATCCCCGCCGCCCGCACCCCTTGCAGTCCCCGCTCTCGTCTTTCCGCCCGCACCCCTGTACCCCGCAGGCGAAGTCTCAACGAAGCGGTTTACCTATAGTAACCAAAACAGTTAAATTTTAATAATATTTGTGATAAAAAAGACTACGAAGTAAAGTAACTCTGTCACAAGACTATACTATCACAAAAAACACAAGGAAGAATATTTCTAAATTTATTTATATTTATAGTACGGTGTGTTTTCTGCTTTCTCGTCAGGCACACAATATAATCCGATATCGGATAGTTGAGACCTGACTAATCAAAGTCTGACTTACAGAATTTTCATAAGTGATTATGTCTAGGAGAGTGCTAAGGCTAAGCGGTGCCAGTCTATCTTCCGAGATCTGAACGCCAAGAGTCAGGCCGCCATTTTGGAACGGAAACCATCGATTGGTCCCTGTTTTAAGGCCAGCATGCTCGGGGGACGTTCAGGCATCAGCATTTGTGTTCCAAAGGTAATAAGCAATTGAAATTAATAAAAATAGTTCGGTATTTTAGTGAAACGTGAGGTGTCAGAGTAAGCCTAGTCAGAGGACCCATGGGTGGCTTGATACCATCTGACAGGAAGGTTGGTCGCTTGCCTTGCAAACACTACTTCGTACTGTGCCTGCGTGGTGGAGTATGGCTCATAATACCATCTTATACTTGAGGTGGGGCCTTTGCCCAGCATTGGGATGTTTACAGGATATCTTCACAATAAGAAACGTTCGCAATCACCCAAAAACTTATTCAGATACATTATAATCGATCAAAAATCTACATTCGCCTTTATTATTACAATACCTACTTTTTGTCATTCATGTTTTTATGAACTTTTCAGAAGTCAATACGGACTATGAAAGAGGAATTCAACCCAATGCCATCTGTTATCGATATTAATATATCAATGGTACTCGTTACTTATTTTATCTACAATTTATGTGCCCTTTTTTGTATCATAGCTAATTAATTCATGTTGCATTTCAGAAAAATACTCCAGAGTCTACTTGTCACCTTTCAGCTCCGAAGAAAATTCCGAAAAAGCTAGAAAAAGAAGTCCTACAGGTTTCTACAACGGTTTTTATCATTTTAAGCAGGAGTTAGATAGTTATATTTTATTGTTTAGTTACCTACACGTCTCATGTTCTTAACACAAAAATTAAACTACTTTTGTTTTCAGGTTCCAGATGAACAGCAGCAAATTAAGTTTCTTGATGTTATAAGGACCAAGCTTGATAACATGAGCAGCAAAATTAGAAATTTACTAAACATGTGACCGTTACTAATATGAATTTATTTGAATTTATTAATGTTTTTTGAATTGCCGTGTTTGTACAATGTGTTTTATAAAAATATATTTTACATGCATTTAAAACATGTTTTATTCCAATAAAAAGCTACGGAACTGTATTCAAAAATTAACCACGAACTTCACTAAAACCAGATATTTCCTAATCTCTTTGATGGGATTTCACCCTAAATCTTTTTACTAAGCTCAAAATTTTAGTACGTGAGGTTGGTGGTGATAATTTAAAAAAAATGAATAGAGGTTTCAATAGTTTCTATATTTTCTTGAACAGTTAGGTTACTAGTATTTTTTGGTTAGACGTGTACATTGTTTAGTTAAGACATACATTGGATTACAATATCACAGTTTCTTTCCTTGGTTTCCGAGTTTCGCCACATTTTTACATCCATCCTACACCAGCTCGACTGGACTGGGAGGGACGGCTAGAGTACAGAGTTGATCTGTCGAAGAATTCTACATGCAAGGATTCTTAGCTCTCTCTCGCAGCTCCCTCTCTATAGCCACGCTGCGCGGCACCTGGCTCGCCTGGCAGGAGGGCCCCCTGACGGGCAGCTGGTGCGTGAGGTTGGTGGCGCGCGCCGCGTCGTAGTCCACTTGGCGCGGCCGCCAGCACAGCGGCGCCTCGGCCGGCGCGCACTTGCAAGTCATGTTTCGGCATATCTGGAGAGATGAAATACAGGGAGACCTGAAGATGGGTGCAAAGCTTGGAGGCGAAAGTAGTATAGACCACTTAGAACCATTTGAGCCATGGTTGTCTTAGACGAAGTTTAACTTTCGTAGCTGCGTAAATACGCAGCTTCCGCAGCTACGAACAATATGCTATGATATGATAAGATATGATAATATCATATGATAATATGAAAAATATACACGTATTGCTACGAAATCGTAGCAATGCGTGTACGGATCACGTTCATTTTCGTAGCTGTCTTTGATGCGCGTAGATGTCTGGTACAATACTGCTTTGAGCTACATCTCTGTTCAATACCACAGAGTATAACTACAATAATAAAGGATTTAGCTTGCCGCAATGTGTGTGTATCGCAACAGAGGATGCTATAGCAGATTAGTATACTAGCATGTGACTGTGGTGTAGCATGCTACGACGCACCTAAATCGGAGCAGAGTGTAATGTAGCGGTGTAAAGTACGAATATCGCAAAGCAGAGGATGTTGAATATACATGTAGCATGTACGTATCGTTCATTTAATGTGAATGTAGCATGCGACGACTTACTAAGGTTGTAGCAGTGTTGCGGTCTGAAATGCCTGTAACACAAAAGTTGATGCTATAGCAGGCTAGGCTAGAGTAGAATATGTACAGTCGCCAGCACATCAGACTATAAATTTTTGTTGAAAAATAGCCCTTATTCCTACAGCATAAGATACCGCAGTGTTTAGCGTGACATGCTGTCGCCCGTACATGTGATGCAGCATGCCACGACGTACCGCGATCGTAGCAGTCTAGTAGCGCGTAGCAGAGTACCGTAGCAGCAGATAAGCGAAACAAAAAAAAACGAGCAGCGAGGCGGTCACTCACCGAGGCGAGGTACTCGTCGCGGCAGGCGTCGGGGCAGCCGCAGGTCCAGTTGACGGGCGGCACGCACGGCACGATGGGCGGCGTGAAGCACGTGCACGGATGCACGAAGCACGATGGGCAGCAGCAGTGAGTACACATAGTGTATACCTGGAAATTTTGTAGTACTTTTTAACACACAAGCATTAACACTGATTGAGAATGCTCGAAATATAAATATATTGTTTAAAAATTTCATGGTTACAAATATAAGAATAGTTAGTTAAGAGATTGCAATTAAATTCTAATCGTAAAGAAGGACGACGGGTTTAAATTGTCAAGTATCTGGCATCCAGTGGTAAAAATGTTTAAAAACGTAAAGTTTAGGTAAGTATGTTTTAATAAGTCAAGAGATTCTGTCAATTATTCAATGCCCTGGAGCTCTATTTTAGAATCACTCGCTTTAAGATGGCGAGTGATTTTCGTTCGAAATCGAATTATTTCCGTTGACTTTTAATTCATCTTCGAACGAAAATCACACGCCATATTGATGCAAGCGATTAAGAAAAAATTAAGTTACTTTTACTGTCCCACTACTGGGTATCAAAAAAAGCGCCCCTATAATGTAATTGTATCTTTTTGATGTATGAAACTTACCAGCCATATAGCTCTGCAAATTTCGTTCCTCACATACGGGAGACAGTTGCATAGCAGACAATGCTCAAACTTCGTGAGTTCAGGAATTCCAAGGTTCTTCTCCACGCCTGAAGGACCCAGAACCACCTGGAAAATGCAAACAAGCATTTTAAATAGTTACATGCAAAGCAGCTTTGACATAATTACAAACGTTTTATGTCTGTCATAGTGCCACTTAATCGTTAATTATGTAGCTCAAGGTAAGGTAATTACAAATAAGTGTAGCTTATAATTTTCTATTACTCAGGAATATGGGGAGTTATTTCTGTTTAACAGTTATTCTTAAGGTACAAGTATTCATTTGCTGTGTGAAATTTGAATCAACTTCACTCTTATTTACTTAAATCATTCACGGCAGCCATCAACAAAGTACTGGTCAAAATCTACTACCGACATATTTACAACACGAAGACATGTATAATTAATTTAAAATGTAATAATGTTAACATTACGTGATTTCTATTCTAGTTAATTAATTTGCTGAAATTCTATTGCATATTATTGGATATTAAGTGTGTCATGTATTTTTTTTAATGTATGAGTGTAATTTTAATTTTAATTTAATCATTTATTTCAGGCAACTTAGGCCCATACAATAAATACCTTAAAGACTAACATACATACAATAACAACATTAAAAATATTAAAATAAATGACACTATTTTGCCGGAGTGTTGCGCAACTTGGTGTCCGGTAACCGTCCGCGTGTCCGGTAATTAGAATGTAATTTAATCCCTAATGAATGTATTCTTAAAAATGTAATTGCTGTGCCTTATCGGGCCGCTACATTGTATTTATAAGACCTTGTACCTTATTTCCTCTGTGTGTACTACAATGTAGTAAGTATGCAATAAAGCTGAACCTGAATCTGGTAAGTTGTCCGCATGTCGACGACATAAAATCAACAGGATGTTGCTAATGTTATGGTCAGCGTCCTCACTCCACAGGTAGTGTTGGAGTCAGCCTTTATTTCTCTATCGGATGAATTCGGATGTGACAATTCTCCGTTTAGGCCCCTTACACACTGCGACTTTTAGTATCGATGCAGAAGCGCGACTGCATCGATGCTAACGCGGGTTAGCATCGCTTAGCATCGATGTAGTCGCCAATATACAGTACATAATTTGTCAATGTCTAGCTTCTATATCGCGACTGCATCGATGTTAACGCGCGTTAGCATCGCTACTGTATCGATGCTACAAGTAGCGCAAGTGTTTAAAGGTTGACATTTTACGACCGCATCGATGCTGCATCGCGACTGCTTCGTTCAAATGTGCAAATGGTCTCACTTCGCTAGCAAAGAACTGGCAGCAGGGAGCGCAGGTGCCCAGGCTGTCGACGTAGGCGCACTGCACGATGTCCTTTTGCCCCTGCAGCCCCTTCACCACGTTGATGGTGGTGCGCGCCACCGCGTACGCGCCGGCGAGGCACGCCGTGTCCGTGCAACACCCCTTCGCCGCGCAGACCGTTTCGTTGCCGCTCATGATGCATGACGTCACGCATTCCACCTGGGATTATGAAAATTATTATTATTACTATGCAATAATTTCATTGCCAAATATTTTATTTAGACGCAAACACATAGAATGGCTTTGAAACAAAAATTTCTACAAGATAACTGACATTTTTAATAATAAATTTTGACTTCTGTTTTTGATGTATAAATAGTTTTGATAATCTGACTCCGATATTTTTCGATTTTCGTTTTTTAAAAATATTTAAAATAAAAACATTGTATTTAGAAGTACCTATTATTTTTGTAAACACTTTTAATATGTAATTAGGTCTTATAATTAAGATCGCATGACATAAATCTTTATTTTTGTGTTGAAATTCGATTCAGTCAGTGTAGAAATATTATAAACGAAAAATTTGCATGCCACACCATGGTAAAACATGTGTACATTAAATAACTTTTAAGACCACCTATGTTAAACCGTGTTTTATACAAATAAATTTCATTTCATTAATTAATTTCTATCCAATCAAAAAAAAAACAAATAATATTTAAGAAAACCGTTTACAACATGTCTATAAGTTTTCACAACGAATGCGAAAAGAAACGCTACGCGCGACTGTCCACTGAATACTATTCTGTGCGACTGTCAGTGACAGTTAGAGAAAGGTGGTGTAACAGAGCCTCCTGTGATAAATAAAAAGCAAAAAATGATAGTGCTGCACCGCGGTAGTACTGTTTTGAGTTCATTATCTCTTTTTGCTCGATGATATACCTCAAACATATTATAACAAGCTTACAGGCAATAATTCTATTGCCGCAAGATTTTCATGTGCTCGTAAATCTTGAGCGTTACTATGGTACCAGTAACCAGTCACCTTTTTATATAAAAAATAAATGTTTGGCCTTATGCAATATTGCATAATTATATATAGTTATATTGCATCTGACCAAACATTCAATTATCAAACATATACAGGCTGTTGTTTTGGTCAGCGCCCCACGACTCAGGGGTGGTTGTACAAACGATATAGATAGTGCCATTCACGAAGGCCAGCGCCATTTTTCGTTCTAATCGTTTTAAGTACATGTGTGCAAGTTTTTGCAATATTTGATGATGCTTTATTGAAAATAATTATTACATATTTATTATATGATATTAAAATATTTGCCACACACACCGCACCCCGCGCTTTCCTTCATCAAAAATGAACGGCGTGCGCCTTTGTGGATGGCTCACTATCTATGCTGATGCCAAGAAAAACTTAATTTTTCTTGGAAAAACCCACAAAACTAGCTAGCGAGTCGAAAAACTACCAACGCGCAAAAGAGCGACACAGCCCGGTTGGCTCTTCGTAGCTTACTACGAGTAGCTACGTCGCATCGAGGATAGAATGCAGACAGATTTGTTAGCGCAGTTTGCCATCCATGTACCTACCGTACGAGATCCACCTTCGTCTCACCTGTTCCTGCGTCATGGTGATGCACGGGTGCACGGTGGCGGACAGCACGGGCACCATCGTCAGTCAGTTTAGCTGTCGGGCAGTTTGCCATCCATGTACGTGCTTCACCTCCATCTCACCTGTTCCTGCGTCATGATGCACGGGTGCACGGCGGCGGACAGCACGGGCACCATCGTCTGCGCGGTGGCGCCGCCCACCACGGGCACGCGCACGGCCTCCGGCGGCACGCGCAGGAAGTCCGCCAGCACCGTGTTCGCGCGCACGCAGTTCAGCTCCACGCAGCCGAGCAGAGCGCGCGGGTTGTACACGGAGCGCAGACGCTGGATCTCGCTCACGAGCGGCACCATGCTCTCCACTGGTTCCGTCGCTACTATCGTGAAGCACTGGGCAATGCAAGTGTAGTTTAGAAATTGTAACGGTTTCAGCAACGGTCTCTTAGGATTCAATCAATCAATCAATCAATGGCCTATTGCAGACGGTTTATGGTGCAATGTTTGTGCATCGCTTTTCGTGGCTATACAAGCCAATGCGAGAACGGCAAAGTCTACCACATGCGCTTAGGATTATGTTACTGATAAATCGACGTCAATGGGACATAAATGCTGGTTTAGGCTTAGAATTTAGGCTTTATGATAATACAGGAGTCTCTATCTTATCATGTATGACACAATCCTATTATTTTCAAAGTCACGAGTGAACAGGCACCTTCTGTCGTCGTTCCTGCCTTTGCAACGTCAGGTATAGTCTAGCGAGATACAAATGGAAATCCTTTTTTTTAATACTTTTATGTAGTACGTAAGAACAACTGGCATGGCGAAGAAACTGTGTTAAGCTGGCACCCGCACGGTTTCATACAAAACTGACTCGCGCGGGAAGCCATGCGAGAGACTTTTGTATGAAACCACGCGGGTGCCCGCTTAACGCAGTTTCTACCCTAACAGGTAAGAGTTTAGATTTTAAGTTACGGGTATAGTCCAGTTGGCGAAATCGTAACCGATATAACTAACTCACATTGGGACAAATGTTGCATATCTGCAGCGCAATTTCCGTCACAACAGGCGCACTGTTTTCGAATGTGTCGCACCTGTCTCGTGCCACTATCACCACAACCCTGGAATCCTGAAAAACAATCGCTTGAATAATTCAGAATACGTTGAAAAAGAGCCAAAGAAACAATTACACAACATAATTCGATACTTAATGAAAAGGGTTCCGTTCCGATTGGTTTCATGGGAATCGCAGTTCCTATCTAGATTTCATTTTATAGTGGTATTTGAATTTTAGTGAATTGCTGCGCATTTAGTTCCATATCGTTTAGTCGATCATTTCCAAAAGGTCACTGTCCCAAAATAACACGTTACCTTCAAAGCCTCACACAGCATGTGACGTCCGGAATACGAGGACACTTTACACTTGGTATCCACGTGACTGAGCTCCATCCCGTAGCCACATGTGGCGCACATGTCGTACAAAGCGATCTCGTCCAGTAGAGGACATTGTTTCAGCAGCAGTGCCAGAGGCTGGCCTGAAAACGACATGAATATACCTCTACAAAGACCATACCTTTACACAGCTATTAAGATCTCGTTATGTTATGTATATATCACGCAAGCATTTTATCAGGAAATGCTTCGTAGTAATTTAGAACCTATGATTAAAATGAACGTTTCGAGGAAATACGAAATGTACTTTCGGTTTTTTTATAGAGTTTCAACATAACTTTTTCATCGTTTTTACTTTAAGGTAAATACACATTATATCTTAGTAAAACAATATGGTAACTTGAGGTGATTTTACAATAGGAAGCTCATATTCTATTTATTTAGATTTTAGCGGTCTCCGCGAATGCGTCCGCGCTTTTTGAATTTGCTTTCGCCCCACCTTTATTGCCTTAACTTAACACGTTCCGGGACAGTGCCCGCCTACAGGCGTGAAAACAATAAAACATCTATTGTGTCTGGAGTACTGTCCCGGAACGTGTTAAAGCCTTTCTCGATAAATAGGCTATCCAACATAAAATATTTTTTCAAATCAGACCAGTAGTTAGTTTCTGATATTAGCGCGTTCAAACAAACAAACCAACAATCTCTTCAGCTTTAGGCATAATATTAAGTATTGCATCGTATTATTCATAATTATTCGCACCGTATCCGACGTGCTGTATTCCTTTAATAAGTTCTTTTACAGAATAACCAGTATGTAGTATGTACACAGTTTTCTTACTAACTCAGTAAAATTGTGCAAGAAAATAAAATAACTGTACAGAACCTGTGCATCCAGCTGCACCACAAATAGTGACCTTCATGCCAGAAGGGCAGGTACTGTAACTCCTGCCGCCTTGCGACTTGCGACTGAAACCACTCCATGTCGCTCGTGTCATAAGGTCCTTAACTACTTGTCTAGTAAGGCATACTGCCCGGAGAACCTTACAGATGTGCATTTTTTAATGTTTTTACTTTTTATAATTTTTTTGGAAGTTTTACTTGAATTTATCTGTTCACAACATTCATGATACTTTTGACAATTTTGCTGTTTTTGATTGACATTTTAATTTGACGGCGACAAGAAGATTCTGTCATGGTTTCTTCTTTTCTTTTCATTTACTTACAAAATAGGTTTGATTTTGCCGATCTGTTTTAATCCAAAAAGAAGTCAAGCTTTTTTTCAATACTACAATAGATGTATGAGAAAGGCTTTTCATTATCTTTTAACAAGCCATAAGAGATGGTGTCATGAAATTAGTTATATTTTACCTAGTTTAATTCACAACCCTATATTAGTAGTATGTCCATTATTGATCTCAGAACTAGTAATTTTATTAAAAAAGTGATTAAAAATAACATCAGTACTGGCCCTTACGTATTTTAAGCTATTGGATAATCTTAATAAAACATTTTGACTATCACTCAAATTACTTTTCGGCCGATAACTCAACAAACAATCCTCCTAATGTAAGTAGATCGTTATCAAACTCTCATTTTAAAAAGTACGTGTATTGTCTCAACAACATGTTGTTCTGACCTGTGCACCTGAAATTACATCATTGTAAAAAAATAATTAGTATTTAATTGTGGCACTTCACATTTCGACACGGACTCCATATGCATAAATAATATTAGTGATGCTATCATCTGGATCAGATAGGCGTGTTGTTGTTTGTGTGCGCGCAATATGCTAATGACTGCACTTAATTAGAGGTAGTTGTCGCCACCAACCTGCTTCGAACCACTCGTTGGCTCGTTGGCTTACTGCGAAAATGTTTAAACGCCTACGAAAACTACTTTCATCTAAAAACTCAAACCCATCCTTGCTGGAAATATTTAAACCTGTTTACGTTTTACTGACGGTTGTAGGTCTATTCCCTTACAATGTTAAATTTAATAATAAACACAACTTCGCTATTGTGTATCGCTCAATTTATTTGAACTGCTTGCGTGCCTTCTCTGTGTTGTTGATAATGCTGCTATACGCCGGCTTCCACGCTAGGACCATAGCCCTCGGAATCAGCATTAAAGACAAAGCAATTATGACTCAGATCAATTACGTCTTAGAAGTGGTATTCTTGCTGGTTACTTGTGTTACCGCCTACTGTAGTGTTTATTTCTATCGGTACACAATTATCAATACTTTGAATGCGATAGCATCTGCGTGGCTTGAGCTTCCAACCTCAAATAACGATATCCTCAAAAACCTCCAATTTCAAGTCTGGCTCATATTTGTTTATCTCGGTCTCATATTATTGGTTGAATTAGCGATAAACTTTTCGAGACCCGATGGTTTCATGAAGATGGCGAATATAACCATGTCTTTTATTTATCCACAATTTATACAATTCATAGCGTTGACGTTTTACTGTGTGCTGGTGCTGCTTTTGGTTGCGTTGTTGCGAAACCTGAACGAGTCTCTGGAGGTCATAAGGAAGAAGAGGAATGTGTTGGGTGGTTTTAGGAATTTGGGTACAAGGGTTACCGTGCTAGATTTGTCAAGCATGGAGTCGGTATTCGTGAAGGCGTTTGAGATAAAGAGGCATATAAATGAGACGTTTCAAGCGACGATCCTGCTGACTGCGATGCAGTGCTTCCACTGCATCGTGAGCGAGGGCCACATCATCTACCACGGACTATTGGTCTCCAGGACACTCAACAAACACGAAGGCTTCAACTTCTCAATGTGGATCGTGTACCAGATAATTAAAATATATGCTTTGGCGTATACTGGGGACAAGTTAAAACAAGCGGTTCGTGTGTTTCTCATGTTCTTTTATATTCGATTGCAACATCTAGAATTTAAATAACTGTAATGTTAACTCATGTTTATTCAAGTAAGATGATACAAAGCAAACGAGTTTGATAGACGTTTCGTGTACTGTTTCATTATAATGTACGATTACCAAATTGTGCTATGTTTGTTCCTTTCAGACAGTGAGGATAGGACAAACCCTACATAACATACCCATCGATAACCACGACATGAGATCGTTGATAGAGGTACATTATTTTAAGGTGGTTTATTTTTGTTGTTATGCGTAACCATTTCGCTCGTCCATTTAGTTAAAATTTTACCATATTATATGTATGCTTGTTTTCAGACGCAACACTTTGCTTCGCTTATATCATACCAAAATACAGATTTATCAATTTATGGATATTTCTCACTGGACGCAAAGTTTCTGTTCAACGTAAGTTTTATAATAATTGAAATAAATACTTACTAATGTGCACATTCATATATATGCTCAATTTAGAGCGTTTGCTTTTTAGTTCATTTCTTTATAATCGTTAATAATACACGTATTCAATTATTTTAATTTTTGTTATGGTATCTCTGTTTTAGATAATAGCATCGGCTACAATGTACCTGATAATCTTGGTACAATTTGACAAGACAAGTTATTAAACCATTCGAATCGAAAGAACATTATTTTACAAGAAATAATACGTGGTTTTTCGTGGAAACTCTTATTTTTTATAAGTAAATGGTTGTTGTTGACGTTCACAAAAAAATATAAAAATCTGTGTAAGATAAACAAAACAAAGTTGTATGCCCATACAATGAAAACCATTAAATAATCATTACTTTTGATCTGGCAACAATAACAATAACATACCTACTTCAATTCCTAATAAATATCACTTCGCAGTACGGACACGACGCACAGCATTTTGCGCTAAAAAGCTGTTCACTGTCTGTGTGAACATATTTTATAGCACAAAATACTGTACGTGTTTCTTTTTCCGTAGCCACTTAACACATTCCGGGATACTACTCCAGACACAATAGATATTTTATTGTTTTCACGCCTGTAGGCGTTCACTGTCCCGGAACGTGTTAAGAAAATAGTTAAAAAATATGTCTGCTAGTATCATTGAAAAAACATGCACACTTCGGCCCGAGTGGTCGGCACCACTGAATAGATAATTAAATAGTATATAAAACAGATGAATAGATAAAAAAAACTTTTATTTGTCTACACAGCGTGCTGGAGGCCAATTCTCGTGCAGTTCGTATACGAAAAATGTTCAACGACCGAATTTTCTTTTTCAAAGATAAAGACAGTTATTGCTTTATCCGGGTCACGATTTTTATGCATTTTGATTTCTTTCGTGCGGTTGTGTGCGGAGTTTTTTTGGTAAAACAATGACACTCGTAATCGAATTTACCACACGAAATAAGTTCGATCATGCGAGAATCGACCTCTGGCCGAGCATTCGGGTTCGAGTGCTATACTTATAAAGAAGTCAGAAAAAGACATCACTGTAAAAGCCGTAAACGGCACTTAGAGAGTTAAGACCCTATGAAAAGTTATCTATGATTAGGAAATGTTTACTTGCTGTGATTGATTAAGGATTCAGTAAAATATATGGATTTACTATGGTAATTATGGATTTTAATTTCATCTACTCATTGCTACATCTTATTCAAATTACGATTAAAATATAAGTACGTACTAACTTACTATTTAGGACCATTTCATGTAACTAGAAACAATTCATTGCAGTTTTTTATTAGGGAAGTAATACAAGTAAAATACCTACTTGTTGTAATTTTTATTTATATGATAAGAAGGACATATTGATTGTTAGGCAAAAAAGATTGGATTTCTGTCAAAGCGTTCTTCAATAATTATGAAAATAGTCCCACACATAAAGTCATGTTCGGGAGTTTGTATGGCGTCTCTCCACAGTGCGCCATGACAGTTCGAGCATACACGAGACCCAATAAACCGCTACGGTTTTTCGCCGTGGCAATCTACGGCGCGGCGCCGCGCCGCGCTACGGTTTTTCGCCGTGGATTTTTACGGCGCGGCGCCGCGCTACGGCACGTTTTTTCGCCGTGGATTTCTACGGCGCGGCGCCGCGCTACGGCACGAATTCGCGCCGTAGTACGGTACGGCGCCGTGCCGTAGAGATGGGGCCGCGGCCTAAGAGTCGCGCGCTTCTCCTCCTGCGCTGCCATCACTCCGTCAAAAACATTTTCTTTTTCATTACGAGTTTTACTGCTTCTAGACTATGACCATCCAGCCAACCGTCAAAAACACTGAGCGAGATACATAATCTAAGGAGCGAGCATGGTAAAAAACATTTCGGAGCAGTTTTATTCTCTATGGTTTTTTTTCGGTTTTTGGCTTACAGTGCGACCTGGGCCCCTATTTTTGAATCACTCGCTTGGATATGGCGAGTGATTTTCGTTCGAAAACGATTTTTTTTCTATGACTTTTGACACTACGTCGAACGAAAATCACTCGCCATCTTGAAGCGAATGATTCAAAAATAGGGGCCTTGGAGTGCGACATGGATCTTCTGGCCAACGGTGACAGTCGGAACTAATGCTGTCAATTTCAAAAATCCGGTTGCCAGATCGAGTGTAGGAAGTCTCCCCAATCTTACAAGAGATTTTTCGATTTTCCCTTTTATTTTATTTTCGTACGTGTTATGTGTAAAGTATTAATATGATTGTTTTTAAATACCGTAGAGCTAAACTCCTTAAATAAAATTTTAATTTTTAATGGTTTTTATTGATAATACAATTGTTTTGCGTCCAAAATCGGTGGAACATACTTGATATGTCTCTTATGCTAGAAAATGCCTTCTATGACCTTTCCATCGCACTGTTGTACACGGCTTGTGAGTTGCCATATCACAAGTAAAAATCGAGGAAACGTTTTTTTTTAGGAAAAATCGGTATCGGAATCGGAATTGTGTAAAGCAATCGTATAAATTTGACAGTTCAAGCGTATAGTATGATCTGTTCTTTGTCATTTGCCAAATCATATCGTTTGACAGTTCAAAACGTACCGTAACGTACGTACGTAAAAAGGAATTGTAAACAAAGTTCTTTAGCTAAGGTTACTTTTTTTTTAAATTAATAAAACCAACTGCAAAGAACTTGTGTCTTATTAATGTTTGTGTTAATAACTAATGAAATTACTCTGTATAATATGAAGGCAAAAACAAAAAGTTAAAAAAGTAGATAGTGTTAATAACTTAAAATTAGGTTTATAACTTCTTTACTCCAAATCTGGTGATACCGATGCCACATTCAGTTTTGCTTTGCCGCCTTTTGTAAGGTTCAGCTTTCATTTGCCAGACACATCACTTACATCTTGCACTTCCTTGATGATGGCATTGGCTACTCTTTAAGAACAAAATAAACAATAAATAAAGTTTATTCTTATTATTATACTAAAAGGTTTTGGATTTACAACAATGTTTTACTTACTAGCTTTTTCCCGCGACTTCGTTCGCGTGGACTTCAGGTTCGTCCCGTCTAGTAGCGCAAAAAATGTGTTTTTTTACGACCTCACATTAGAAACCTCAAAAATTGTAGCTATAGATGGGCGGGTGGGTAGAAATCCGGTGGATATTTATCCAATTTATTCACACCCGGTAGGTAAAAATTGATTTTTACCTAATTTACCCAGGTGTTTATTAAGAATGCTGGGTATTTATTAATTTTACATTGAATACTTATTGTTTTGAGTATCAGTTGGCTGTGTATGAATACCTAGACCTACAATATGATTAGTAATAATATCGTTTATGCTATACAGTCAGTCATCATATTCACTTAAAATCATAAATTATATTATTTGTTTCAACATAATCGGATAATGTTAAGTAGTATGAACAACCGTTTTTCTTTAAATGAGTATAATTTACAAAAGGAAAGAGACAAAAGGAGTTATCTCAACTTTGCAATATTTTACTTGATGACGCTGATCTACTTGATTGAGTGCTGTCACCGCTACCAAGTACCCCGGTAGCGGTGACAGCACTCAATGTAAATCTGCATCTCATCGTATTTTTTTTTGTTTTGCATCAGTATTTGAGTTAAATATATTTTGAGCACGTTTAACACTTTGACATATCAATTCTTAATTACTAAAGCATTCTTGTATTATAAGTATTACATAACAATAAATGCTCTCTACGCGATTTTTGTAAGATTTGTAACTCAATGTTTGACAGTACTACCTTAAACCTGTCGTCGGTCAAGAAGTTGTAAAATAGTTATAACCTGAGGTTATAACAAAGACTACGCGCAGCAACATAACATTCAAAACTGGCAAGTTATAGCCAACGGCGATAGAACAGCGCACGCAATCCCAGGTAGATAAAAAGATAAAGGGAAGGGTTGGAAACGTATATTTTTTGTTTGCATACTTATCGCTTGTGTGACTATGGCCATTGTGTGATTGTAGATTTACTGAGCACGTCATTTTTTTTAATGTGTTAAATACTCTCGTAGTATTTTCAGAATAACTCGTTGACGTGACCTTTCGTAAAACGTATTATGGTTTACACATCGATACGTTAGGCTGCATTATTGCAGTAAATGTTGTCGATAAGCTTTCTTAAATTTCAACCGCATTATATGTATATATTTATAAAATTTGTTCGTACTTAATTCTTAGATTCTACAAATACGCATAATGTACTGCACTGAAAAAAAATTTGTCCTGTAAAACTGTTTAACCTTACACAGTCTCCCTCTTCCTCATTGGTAGTGCCAAAATGCAGGTACGCACTGTATTTGCAACTAAATGACAGCTTTTATTGGATTTAAATGTAAATATAATTTTTTTATAGTTCAGTATTATAAACTACATGAAAAGAAATTAGATCGCACCATAAAAGTGACAAACTTCAATAAAAATATTTCATTAAATTTTTAAAAACAGGCCTTAATTTATACCCGGTATCAATTGGAATCGGGTGGGTTAAAATAGCGTGGATTGGATATTTATCCAGTGGCTGGGTTTATATCCGGGTAGGCGCCCATCTATAATTGTAGCCTATATGTTATTCTGATGTATAAGCTATATTGTGGTAAAGTTTCATTCAAATCCATTCAATAGTTTTTACGTGAAAGAGTAACAAACATCCATAAATCCATACATCCATACATCCATACATCCATACTTACAAACTTTCGCCTTTATAATAGTAGTAGGATTTACGTTGGCGGAGAACAGTTGTCCTCTGCTATATTTCCAATTTTCCAAAGGTACAAGAGCGCCAAAATTTTGATGATACAAAAACAGTGGATGGAAGACAGATATACAGACAGCTGACATTGCGTACGTACACAGACATATTTTAATACCTTCCTTTTATTTCAAAGTAGCAACATTTGAATTAACTTCTTGATGTTGGTAACTTTTTTTGCTATGTTTTTCGCGTCAAATCAAAAGCATGGAACAAAAAAAATACTGTCAAAAGAGAACATCTGTGCTGTGTGTCCATTCATTTATTTCATTCATTCATTCATAATCATAAAAATCAGCCGGTGGTTTACTTTGGGTATGAATTTACGCAAAAATCAAAATTCTGGATAGATTTTTTGTTGATATAACTAAGTAATCGATGTAATTGTATTATTTACAGTGCCATTTTATTGTACGAATTGCAGTTTTCTTCAAAAATGGTGAGTTAACACGTTTTAAACCGTATGAACGCATTTTACAGTATCAGCTGTTTTATTCATGCTGTAATTGCAAAATCACGGGCTATTAAATACAATCACAAGAGCATACATGCATAGCATAAATCCAAATGTATTGACTAAATTGATTTACTGCCCGGCATGTGGTGGTTCAGCCATCTTGGAGAACTCGTAATGGCCGGCGGCCGCCATGTCAATCGGACAATCACACGTCTACTAAAATTTGTTCAAATTGCACATTATCCTAGTTGCGCGCCGGTAAAAGTGTTCAATACCCCTCATTTGAAACCGCAAAAGTGATATTCCATTTCTTAGTATATATAAACCACCTAGAAAACCAGTAATAAGTCGCTTCTAGACTTCAGAATGTTTGTAAGTATTTTGCACTTTGAGTTGGGATTTCTCGTGTAAAAATCAATGTCTGGTCAGAGTGTATCCTTATGGGCTATTCAACAAAGTTTCACGTGTTTAACAGTAAAAATATTTCTTGAGTTAATTTACAGCGTTTGTGGCCTTAAATCCGATTCCTGCCTTACCTTGAATCTACTGGTACCTATATAATGTCTGTAACAAACCCACTGGAATATAGTACGTCTGGCAGCTTGTAAATGGTTTTTTGTAAACTTGTGATGGACAGATGGATGGCAATGTGGTTCACCCACACCCCGGTGTGGTGCACGGTGGAGTGCCAGGAGTGGTGCACGGCATGCCGGTTCACGGAGCCGGCCCGGACGGCGAGCACGCACCTCACGGGCCGCGCCGCCGCTACCAGAACAGGCCGAAGCCATCTAACAACTTGGAGCGACTGCCACTTGATGAGGCAGCTAAAAGGGTAAGTTATGTTTACCTACCTTCTTAACGCATTGTATAATCGAGTCATTATAAAAAAAAAACTAAAAAATATTTGTCTACCTTCAAACATTTAGCAAATAAACAAAGAGGTTAATCATATTTTTTTCATATGTACGTAATTCTTCACCAAACTACATTATACCATAGAGTCTTTTCAATCTAACAAAAATAGTAGGTACCAGGAGAAGGTACATCAATGATAGGGTTTTATTTGTGTTCTCATTTTAAAGACCCACTATATCAGATTAATTCTTATTAATTATCTAAATTATTATTATATCTTATAAGAATTTTTATCTACATAATTAATACTTTCTTTATAATTTCATACTGAATTCTTTATTTTATGAAACAAATGGTTTCAAATACATTACATTTTTATTTTATTGAATTACAGGAGATGGAGTCCCTGCCGATGAAGACTCCAGTGTCGGTGCTGCAGGAGCTATTGGCCCGTCGTGGAACAGTACCGAAGTATGAGCTGGTGCAGATTGAGGGGATGATCCATGAACCAACATTCCGCTACCGTGTCACTGTTGCTGACTTGGTTGGTAAGTAGTATTTTAATTTTGGTACACATTTCATAGTCTAAAAAGGGATGAGTTCATTAATAAGTGATTTCAGTGTCTTAACTAAATTAAGAGTAGGCCCGTGTGCATAGTATACTACTATACCATTCCATATAAATTATAAATAAACTTTTTGTAGGGTCAGTTGTTTACATATTAATCTTACTTTAGCTTAAAAAAAATAATGGAATGTGTTATATTTTTTGCATTTCATTTTCCAATACTGGTCTTACAACATTTGTGATATTACCAATGTTTTTTCTTCTTTAAGTGCATTTGCAATCAGTCCCAGGACTATGAGCAAATGTTTTGTGTGATGCTGTAAATAAATGTAAAAATTACCAAAGTAAATAGAACATTTTCTTACAGCCATGGGCACTGGCCGGTCCAAGAAGGAAGCCAAGCACTCTGCAGCGAAAGCTCTTTTGGACAAGCTGACAGGAGCTACTCCTGCTGATCAATCTACCAATGGCAATGTGCCTGAGACGTTAGTACCTGTATTTATAACAAAGCATGTTTTCTCACCAGTACATTGACATTTAAGAAAATCCTCAATATCCAAGATCACTATTCCTCTCATAACATGTGTGATTGTAATTAATACTATCATTGATTATATTTTTCTCATAACAATACTCAAAAAATTTGTTTGGCAAACATTTTTAAAATAGTGGTATTTTTGTTGATAATTGTGACTGTTGTGTAGTACATTGCCATTAAACACTATAAAAGATGAAAAAGAAGACTGTGATGTAATAGAAACGTAAATGTTAGATGACTCACTATTTTAGAAATGAAATTGTGTCATTAACATTATTGTTAATATTTTTCAGGGGTGCAGTCGTCTCGTCCTTTGAAGACAAGTTGATGGGGAATCCTGTTGGCTGGCTGCAGGAGCTCTGCATGTCGCGCTTTTGGCCGCCGCCTTCTTACCACGCTGAGAATGACGACAATGTCAATAGGCGTGAGTAGATTTTTAAGTCTAGTTTCACGTGATCATAGGCCAATGTCCTTGTTAACTTCCGCACTCACATCATCACAGCACTGGCACAGCTCAAGTAAAGCGACAGAAAAATGCTAGACTCTGTTAAAGTAGGGTAGGTGCTGCCATGTCTAAATTCTTAACAATTATGTTTTATCTGCTAGGCCCCAAACACCATATGGGCCGCGATAACAATTGATGTCTCGAGATTGACTGAATATAATAATGATAAAAAAAACATTTATCTTTCACTACAGCAATAACATAACAAAAAAGTGGATACATACAAATTCTAAACTAATATTGGAATGACACCTGTGGTAGGTATTAAAGAACATGTACTTTAAACCTCCTCTAGACTTAGACCAAATGTTCATAGCTTGCTGATTTTTCTCAGGTCTGCCCCACGAGCGCCAGTTTACGATCATTTGCACGCTGCTGAAGCGTCGCGAAGTCGGCACCGGCAAGTCCAAGAAGCTCGCCAAGCGGCAGGCCGCCTACAAGATGTGGCAGGCTCTGCAAGACAACCCCCCAGAATCGTTCCAACCCGAAGAAGAGGTAAATAACCACAAAAGTTTGTGATTTTGTCCATTAGTTCACGAATTACACACAATCCACCATATTCAAAAACTTAGTACCAGGCTTAAAACTGTACTTATGCTTTGATTAACTTAAAAATGAATATCGTAAAGACAGCATTTAAGACTGGAGGTATACTTTTTTAATTGGTAAATCTTAGTCTTGGCTTACTATCTTTTTTGTAAAAACGGATAACCCGTCATGGGTTCCCTTTTTTGCTTACACTTGCTGATTCCCAGTACCTAAATAAAATTAATTAATTTTCCCATAAACCATTTTAATGTTTTTGTTGAATTAATAAAAAAATGAATAACCATTGTATTAATTTCCATGTGTACACTAATCAAATTACTTTCTTGGCATGTCCCGACATAGCCACATTCAAAGGATGGCTTATTGTTATCATTCCCTTGAGGATTGCTAAGCACTTGGCCAGGTGTTTTACTATCTTTCGGTCGGCACATGCATACGCGGCCACGGGGGTCACTGGCGCTTACTGAAATATTGATATAACCGTGTTTGATTTTTAGGGCGGAGTCGCGGCCCGATATGCCGACTTGAAAGATAGTAAAATCTCCACTTTGACTACCAGTCACAGCCACAAGGTGTCGCAGTTTCACAAACATCTCAAACAGTCTGTCGGCCCCAACCTGGCCAAGTTGCAGGTACGATATTTCGATTATTTGCATGATAAATGTTTTATTGCAACTAAATTGAAGTGAATTAATTTGTTATTATCCAATGCATGAACCATTTAGTAACAAGTTTGTGGTAGTTAGAGGTGTGTCTGGTGTGCGAATGGTTGTTTTAATTGTAATATTTTACATATATTAATTTATTTCATTTGCAACAGGTAACGCCGCTGAACAACAAAGATTTCAACTTTGTCCAGTTCTTGCAAGAGATCGCTTCGGAGCAGTCTTTTGAAGTGACATACGTTGATATTGAAGAGAAATCGATGTCCGGCCGCAGCCAGTGTCTGGTGCAGCTCTCCACACTGCCGGTCGCGGTCTGTTACGGATCCGGGCTTACTAGCAAGGACGCCCAGTCTTCGGCTGCTCACAATGCTCTCGAGTATCTAAAGATCATGACCAAGAAGTGAATGTCTCATCATCTTGCGACATCAAGATGGCACACTTAGCACTCATCTATGCAACTTTAAAAAAAAAGTAAATTGATGATTAATGAATTTTCGTTCAGATCACATTCTAGAAACGCAAATAGCATAGAATGACACTGGTGAGTACGTGCGATTGATGTCGCTAGGTTTTGAGCCTATACTTATCTTTATCACCACTTCCCATTTGAGTAATGGCATTTTGCCTGTGTGCCAGCAGCACTTCGGGCTATGCTTTATAACTGGCATATTTGCAGTATCTTACTTGTGATTCTTTTTATTTCTTTGGCTAGAACTTTAAAACTTTACATAAAATTGATAAATAATGTATTGACCATAATTTTACTAGAGATTTACTATCAAAATTCTAGCCAATTAAATCACCTTCATTAGAATTTGCTAAGTTTGATGGAATAATCTATGAAATTATTTTTTATTGCATGATTTATATATCTAATAGCAAGTGAATCTTCACTTGTACTATGACTGCCAATGTGCGAGGATAATTTGCATAGCCCGTAAATATAAAGAAACAAAGTATGGAGTGGTCATATACAAAATACAAGCTATACTTTGCATAGAATTAGTGTAATTTTCCCAGCGTGGAAATTACTAAAAAATATATGAAAATGTAAAAAAAAATACAAAAAATAAAAACTAAAAAAAAGTGTGGATTATATTTCCAGTTTAATATTCAGCATTATTATTAGGCATGTTTTTGCATTCATTCATGATAATGAATAAAAAATTGTATACTTACCCAAAAATTATTGACTTAGCTTTTAATGTATATTGTAATCACGGCGTAGCCAAGCCAATCATGTTTTTCTTTACATTTAAACAGGCATCTACTTAATTTACCATGAATTTAGTTGTATGGTGTGTTGTAATAAGAGCGTTCTTCTTTTACATGCTGAGCATTAAACGGAAAAAATATTCTCAGCTAGTATTGTCTTGTTGACGAACTGTCCGACCTTTGCTTTGTAACAAGCTCCGAATAGACGGTCTCGCGGACTCACTTGAACTTGGCAAGAACTTCTTACAAAGTGCTAGGGTTGGTGTTGGGACGACACATGTCACGACGCATGTGGAGAGGCAGGATTGCATATTATTTTTTTATCTAAATTTTAATGTCAGTGACTCTAGGTTTTCTTTTGAATACATGATAGAAAACTTTGCAGGGAAGCTGAGAACTATGTGTTAGAGTGATATTTCACTGGAATAAGTGGTTGTGGAGTTAGGATCCCTTGCCTGTGAAAATGGGCATTATTTTAATGCAAAGTATAGAGGTTGTAACAATTTCTATCTGTACAGTGTCGTCGTCGGTGCTTGCACGTGCCAGGCAAAGACGAGGATCCTGCACACACCAAGTTTCTTTTAAATTGAATGGTGTGAGTTCAACCTGCCCTTGTAAAACATCGCACTGTTCAAGTTAGAAAAGACTAACTGGAGTAAAGGATTGGAGTTCTGTTCAACCAAGACCAACTAAATAAATTGTAACGGCCAAAAACAGGCCACGAGTTTATTATTTTGTGTTTAGTGAGTCTTGGTTTTACTTGTTCTTGTGATTAATCTCAAGGATAATAATTAAATATAATAATAATATTATTGTAGTAGATTTTAATGACACTATGTGAACTACTTATCTCACCTCTTGCTTAATATTACATAAATGAATTATCAAATTAATTAAGATACATATATTTTTTTGCTATGCATTGTTTCTGCTCTAACTTCCATAATAAAATTTGGTGTTGCTTACAATATGTTTTATTTTTTATGTCCTCCCTAGGTGGTACCGGTTCTACTATTGGATCTACCGTGCTTCTGCCAAAATTATTATCTCCCGTGGTCTATGATGTGCAATTTGCTAAGCAATATATTCTGTAGCAAGTCGGCACTACATGCGAAATTGAGACCTCGCCTTCGGAGCGGGCGAGAGCATGGTTAGTGAGCGGTGCGGGGGGTGTTGTTTCCGCGCCGCCCGCACCGCTCGCGCGACCCTCTTATCGCCTGTGCTCTTGTCGAATGAAGCTATGGGTAGACCGCGAGATGAAACCTCGCCGGCGGACCCGGGGCGAGCGAGGCAAGAGCGCGCCCCCGCCCCGCAAGTCTCAATAAGCGGTTTACTTAGACTTCGTTCGGATGACCATCAGGTATGTAGCATTTTATGAGAAACAGCACTTTCCTGAAAGTTGGTAATTAATTCGACCTTTATTTTTTCTGATAGCCTGAAATATCAGCGTCAGCTACGCTACGAATTGTTATCAGCCTAGATATACGAGATCTCTTTAATAGAAGCCTGTCTCAGCGGCCCGAATCTTACTAATGCTAAAGCTGTTAGACAAAAGTAGGAATTTTAACATTACGGCTAAATTCTATATTTTATATTCAAAGGGAAAATAAGCACTATAACCATCGAATATTTAAATATAGAAC
The DNA here is from genome assembly GCA_963584085.1 of Pyrausta aurata. Taxonomy (NCBI): domain Eukaryota; kingdom Metazoa; phylum Arthropoda; class Insecta; order Lepidoptera; family Crambidae; genus Pyrausta; species Pyrausta aurata. The sequence goes on from OY757264.1 coordinate 8,455,542, forward strand.
TTATTAAGTGGCATTGTGAAACGTAATAATAATATACGCAGTAGCAATGAAGTTTAAATCTTTATTTTGCATAAGTTAACGAACGGACTAACAAACAATCGTGCAACTAACTAAAATTTATAATTTTAATTTATTTTTACTGCTGAATTTGAATTGACTTAATCTTCCTTGTCTCGAAGTACTGTCCTGCGAATTTTGAGATCGGTTATTATAACTTTGGAACATCTTTCTACGCATGACTGTATACGATTGAGAAGGATTAGTATATTGAAAACCATGATTGAAATCGCTATCGCTTTTCAATGTCCATGTCTCTATTTCTTTTGATGGCGTTAAGTTACTAGTTCCAGGAAATACATCATCCAAGACACTTATATCATGTGTTTCGTCTAATGTTTGATTCATCTCTTCAATATAATCCGGACTTTTCATCTGATCATCAACATCCATTTCTGGTGAGTAACTTATGTCATCGTTACAGAATTCTGGAGGAGGGGGAATAATTTCAAGATCCATTTCATCCCTCCCCATATTTTGTAGTAGTGTTTTAGGATTAAACATTGACTGGTCAATTTTTAAATCGTCTTCTGAAATCTCGAATGATTGTTCCAATAATTGAACAGGGGACTGGCAAGGAGTCAAGTCAATGTGGTCCAGTGATTTTTCAGGATGGATTTCTTCAACTAACGTAAATGGGGTTTTCTGAATACGGTTTGTAACAACGGATTTATGTTCACTGTAGGTCTGCTGAGTACGATTTGTAATATCAGAGTCAGCATTTTCAGCAGGGGTTCCACTAACTGGTGAAGGTTTCATATCATCAGTAAATGATGACAAAGAGACGTTTAAATTTTGAATGTCAGTTATCCTAAATGGTCTGTTAGGTTTAAAAGGTGCTTGTTTTATATTAATGCTTGTGTAACTTGGTGGGAGATTTGGAGTGTTCTTGACATCGCTGTGTTTGTTCATTCTGCAAAGAGAAGCAAATGGTGCCATTTATTTGGTAAGATACGATGATTTAGGGAAATAAAGTATGTAGCATCTATTTGTTTTTGAGATACGTACCTTACTATTTGAGCATATTTATGAAGAATATTTTCAACACTCTTTTCTTTACTAGTTAGATTACTGTCTAGTTTCGTGTTTCCTTTATTTGCTGAGTCGTCACTGTTTTGCTTTTCATCTTCAAGCTTACAAGTCTCTTCAAACTTAGGTTCAGCTTGAGAGTTGGAATTATCCTTTTCGTTGTAATCTAGTTGCATATTTTTTATCGTTTCAATACTTTTTTTGTGATCAGAATAAGTATCCGCTTTCATGTCTTTCGGCAGTGCAATGGTTTCAATGTCTTTTTGGACACCTTCAACATGCATTTGTGCCATTTCACGTTTAGTACTATCAAATTTATTAGTACAGCTTTTGAGGTATTCAATCATGATTGACTCGTTATTATTTTTGTTATCTTCAACGGTTGACGCATTTTTAGCTAGTTCATCAGAAATAATGCGATTTTGGTCGAATGTAGTTACACTGTTGCAAAACAAATTATTTGTATTTTTAGTTTGTAAGTAATTCGCGTTGCTCAAATTTATATTATTCACCTGTTTACTGAAGTTAGCGTCAGATGCGTTAGCACACTTTGAAACTATTTCTCGCACATCTAAATCAACTTTTAATCTTCTAATGATACGGATTTTATGGTCATGAGTGTATTTAGTATGGACATCAACTTTTTCTGCCGAAAATGAATAGTTGTTTTCGTGTTCTGTGCTTGTGTTTTTAGTATCCCCTAAATTACATTTATTATGTTGTGTATATAAACTGCCGTGCTCTTTATATTGTTTAGGCAGTGTTATTGCGTTGAATACTGAACATATTTGAGATTCTATAGTATTATCTACTTTAATATTATGGGCACCAACTTTTGCTACTGAATTATTTATTTGCTGAAATTCAAGTTTGTTTTGCCGCTGACTCAATAAAACTAAATTATTGGGATTATTCATCGGAATTTGGTTGAATAAAGATGTAAATGCTGGTTTCGTCCATGAAGGGACTATAACTGATTGCAAATAATTATTTGGATTTGTGTTATCGTCATTATTATTTTCCTTTATTTCGAGATCATTCATGGGATCAGCGATTTCACCTGTACCATTATATTCGTTAATTGCTGCATCGTAAGAAATGTTGTAGTGAGGGTCATCAATTTCATTTTGTTTGAATCTAGGTACATTAAGGTCAATTTGCTGATTATTTTGAATCTCTGCTATTTCATTTTTTATTGTTCTTGTATCGTCATTTTTAATGTTGCCGTCCTTGTTAGTGTTTATTTCTTTTTCAGAATTAATAGTTGACACTAGCTCGTTAGTTGGTCCTATGATATGAATTTCTGGCAATTCTCCATCTTCAGAACAGTATTCTGCTTCAGTCCTGTTTGGTACATTGGAACCGTTATATTTTTTAATTGTAGAATCGTAAGAAATGTTGTACTTTGGGTCATTAATTTCATTTTGTGTCAATCTAGGTACATTGAGGTCAATTTGCTGATAATTTTGAATCTCTGCTATTTCATTATTTATAGTTCTTGAATCGACATTTTTAATGTTGCCGTCTTCGATCAAAGAAATAAAAACTTTTTTTTCAAAATTATTAGTTGACACTAGCTTGTTAGTTGGTCCTAACATGTGAATTTCTGGCAATTCTTCATTTTCAGAACAGTATTCTTCTTCAGTCCTGTTTGATACAATGGAAGAGCTCTGTCTTTTATTTAATTCACATGTTTTTGGTTCTTCAGTTTGAACATATCTCTCTTGATTTATATTTTCACCTGTTTGTTCATCTTGAAAATTGTGCTCAGGCGAAATGATCACTAAATCATTAAATTCTTCATTCGCGTTTCTTGTGATTTCTGCATATTTAGGGGGCTTAATAAAGTTCGACAAAGTTAAATCTATAGTGGGAGGTGCATTGGAAGACTTCTGCATGAAATTATCTATTTGGAATTTTATAGCCTCTGAGAATCCCGTTTCTCTCACAGGTACAACATCCGGTACATCTTCATCATTTTCTGTGTTGTTATCTAAGACATCTAAAAATTTGAAATTATTGTTGATATTTACCCTCTTTCTTGATATTTGGTTTTGTTTAAATGTTGTAGTTTTATTGAATAGTTTAGGGTCCTTATCTATTTGGTGTCTCTTAGATTCAGTGTTGACTTTTGTTATTTCAGATTCTATTTCATTCAAAATGCTATGTATTTTTTCATCGTCCATAATATCGTCATCATTATCTGGGAAATTTATTTCTACATTTGTGACGCTAAAATCATCTATAGGTTTTGTATTAAGGTCATTGTTTTCTTTCGATATAAAATCCTTAGTAGGTTGGTCTGTATATCCTAAATCATTCAGAACATTCCTTGTAATTTCTTCCGTCTTTTGTAAATCTTTCTTCAGCACTGTCGACGTTCTTCCAAAAGATTCCTTCAGAAGTTTAAACTTTTCTGCAAAAGCATTGTCGCGTTTCTTTTTTTCTTTGGACTGTGTTATCTCATCAGCATTGTTTTTTCTTTTCCTGTTTTTGGGCGTGTCCACTTCCTTGGGTTGTTTATTATGTATGGCTTTTGTGTTGCCTTCAAAAAAGTGTGACGAAGTATCAACGCCTACGTTATATGAACCAGCGGGTATCAAGTCTGCGAATGTGTATTCACATTGAGCATCGATTCCAGCTGCAACAAATATTTATAAGAAGGTAATACATAATAATATTGGTACTTATAGAAGAATTGGAAAAAATGCAGAATATCACATTATACTTATTTGATTGACTAACCAAAGCAGGAGCTGATACAGTGGACGGTAATTTTATGTTCAAAGCAGTGTTTTCTCGTGATTTCGTAGGTGATGGTCCCATCGTAAACCCTGATCAAGTCTTTATCTCTGCAATTATTGTGATTGATTAATATTAAGGCATTACGTAGTTAAAAATACAGACAAGTGTCGTATGGGCGATGAATCTTACATGAAGGTAGTCAGCAGCAACAGATGGTTTTTCGAATCACCAGCAATGACGTAACACTTATGACTTGCTCCAGCAGTTAGGTTATCCATATTTTCGGACAAATGTGCTTGGTTTAGCAGTAATAGTTTTACGGATACTGTTTTCTCATCAATTGGCGTTGCCTCAAGATGATACTTCGGTAGTAAGCTGATCTGTTTTCTGAGGACATTACCAGCTGGCGGGCCTTTGTTCATTATCTACATAGAAAAATTCAAAGATAATAAATGTACAAGTTAAATCAATGAGACTATTGACTATAAAAATGTACCATGTTTACACAAATAAATATCTTTATTTTTATCTTATCTTTATCTTATTCGATGTAGTAATTAGGTTTAGGTTTAAAGACATTTATTCTCATAAAGACATTACATAATATCACTTACATGAGAACATAGGTAAACAAAAGAAAATTTTGCAATTCGTTGTCGTACATTGCATAAGTGCATAAATAAATAAACAAACAGCCGGCGTTACAATATTATTAATTATGTTTATCATCGTCACAAACCAACCAATAGTAGGCACAGATCCGAATAATGCACAAAAACTTCATGTAGGTACGTTAATTATTGTTCAGTATGTAATTTGTTAGCCGTTTTTTAAACCCGTTGAGCGAGTCAATATTTTTTATAGAATTAGACCTTAATCAATCGAGTTCTTACATCAATCATTCAGCTCTCTACTCATTAGAAGACAGTGAATGCATTCGAAAATAGTGACGTCACGAATGCAGACTTACTCTTTCCAAATCCCTCGGATGACTTTCTTCAAGCAGCATAAAGTTGACTTTCCCAGCAGTTGCTAACAACGTGCTGAATGTTGGCCCAATCCCTTTCAGCTGCTTGCTGACATATGGTGAGTTCTCCCACAAGTGGGCGGCAATGCATTTGGCCAGGATGATGGTGTTGAGAACAGCTGAGAAGTACTGGAGTTGTAACGTCACTGGCTCCGGTCTAGTTACGTAGGCTACCAGACCTGCAGATTTTCAATGATGTTATTTCAAGTTTCAAACAGTGCGGTGTCTTATGCAGTTGCAATAAGGGCTAGTTTTAAACAAAAATTTTATAACTTGATGTGCTGGCGTCTGTACATTCTTGTAGTTACGTTATAAATATAGCATAGGTATGAAATTGAGCTTACACTTGCAAACCCTGTCAGCAATTCTCATTATCTTCATAGCTTCTTGGTTTAGAGACGGATCGGGTATTGGAAGGCATCCCAGAACTGCTTGAATTATGCTGAAAATACATTATTTTGGCTGAAAAATTACACGTCTAATAGCTTTAACTTGGGGGCCGTCCATTAATCACGTGAGGTCGTTTTTCTCATTTTTTGACCCCCCCCTCCCCCCTGATGATATTTGGTGAGGTTTGGGACCACTCACCCCCCCCTCCCCCTGGATCACGTGTATTTTTTTGGAAGTCTATGTAAAGGCTATTTTTGACTGGAAAAAAATATTTAACAAATGGGGTTTTGATTCGAAAAACATTTATATGTATTGGCAATAAAATTAATAGATAAATAATTAATTATAATAATTATTTAATTAATTATTCTTATGTTGTCTTCGTTCCACGGAGTTGCAACTTGCAAGACTTTCATTTAAGGTTACAACTGGTAAAGCTTCTTCTTCACTGGAAGTTGTTATTGGCAAAGAGGTTTGTGACATATTAACTTCGGTTTCGTCAAGCCACTCGGCATCATCATCCTCGCGCACTATGCAGAGAACCTCCCTCCCTCGTAGCGTGAGGATACGCGTGGGCGTTTCGTGGACAGTATACTATAAATCGTTCAAATTTTCGCGCCGTTCAAAATTTCGGTTTAGAAATTGCGCTTTTTGACAAAAAATAAATAAAATTAATACACGTGATGTCTAACGAGACCCCCCCTCCCCCCTCGTGATGTTTCGTGATGTTTTCCGTACCCCCTCCCCCCCCCTTTTGAGCCTCACGTGATTAATGGACGGCCCCTTGTACACTGAGTAAAAGTTTATTGAGTGAATTTTGTTTTGAACACTCTTATCGGAAATTCAGCAGATTGATCATCTGCAAATGGTAATAAAAGTACCTACGACGTTTTAATTATAAATATAGCGGAAGATCGGAGATCATGCTATCTAATTGGATAGCCCGACCAGCTAATATCCTCAAAAATACTATTAATTTTACCACTTACCAGTTGAGTTTCATCTGCCTGCTGCTGATCTTGCCTTTCATAGGGAAGCGTATGGTGGCGGCTGCGTTGTTTCTGTTCAGCGTGTTCAGGGTTCTACGCTCGTCCATCCGAAGATGCATCTCGGCCAACTCGTGGCAATCACAGATCAACCACAGAAGACGTTCTAGGGTTTCGTTGCCTTGTATCTAGAGAGAGATACATTTTATGGAAATAAAATATAGGTACGGTCGAGGTCTCGTACAATTTTCAAACAATACAAATATGGGCGTCACTCCAAACAATAAACGTCGTGTGGTGGAAGCGATAGTAGCGCGGTTAAGCGACGCATTACTTCTCCACCAAATGTTAATTTTAGTCTCGACATTTGTACCTGTCTTTTCATAACCGTTGCTCGTCACATGTGTTTATGAAGGGTGGAATTTGTAAAATCCTTTTGGCAAGGCCCTTTTTGTCGTAGGTAGTTGGTAGGTAGTACGTAACTTGTATATACGATCGGAAAACTGTGACTACCTACCGCGCTTAAAACAATACCTAGCTAGCTACGTAGTACAGGTACAGCTTACCTTCATTATCAGTTTCATGGTCTCCAGGTCCAAGTAAAATACAGACATGAGACGACCTGCTTCTGTGGATTCGATGCAGCTCGCCTCATCCATGCTTATGAGGCCAGCACTTGCCAGTCCATTCATTGCTCTTACGCATAGCTCTGAAACAAAGTAAGTTCATAGAATAACAAAAATTTTTTTCAAAACAACGACCTAAACTTGGCTGGAATCATTGATCCAAAACTTTAACTTTTAAAGAAGGTTGCTTTATTCAAAAGGTCGTAGTATTCATAATTAATTTTATTGTTATTAATGTCCTTTAATTGGGTCCACGTTACCTACATGAAAGATTTATTCCATTCTGTCTCATTAATTTTACGATAAAGCGACCGTATACGGCATCAACATCAGTATTTAGTCTTCATTATAAGACAACACATAGACTTTAAAACGACGACTTTAGAATAATGCTAATAATCACCATAAAAGTAAAGAAGATGAGTAATTCTAATGAAGCATTCCTACTAGTTGATATTTACAAACGTTTTATTACGATTTAGCACAATCATACAGCCATTAAAGCGACTTCAACGACGACAAAAATACCTTCATATGTAAAGGGCATGCGATGCTGTAGAGCGCGGGCGCAAGTAAAGAGCGTACCTATCACAGAACATGGTACCTATAACTTACTTACTACTTACCGACTTATATTTATGTAGGTACTAGAAACATATCTACGAGTTTGAAAAAAATCATCTTGAATAGGTACGCCAGGATGGATTGTGATGTTGTGTCATTATTATGAGTACGCATAGGATTTGACTTTTAATTTATTTAAACTTATTTTAATGCACCGAAATGCATACTTAAGTGAAACTAGCGGGCTTTATTAAACCCAAGAGCATACTCTACCAATCAAACCCGTGAATATGCAGAAAGATCATTTGTAGATTACTAACTTCTAATCTTTAAAGTTATTATACAAATATCGCAATGTATTCAAACATTTTTACTAACAAGCACCGTTTATGGATTACGGCATGCGCAGACGCATCGCGTGCAAGTGCAACGCGCCCAACGCGTCGACAAGGCTCATCCATCAATCTTGATCCGGAACTGCCGAGGTCATGAGCTGGTAGCTCAAACGAACTTACGTTGTCTCTTGACTGTACAGTATAATGACACACGTGGCCTTATAGCCTGGTAATAGGGTTCTAAATACAATGCGCCTGTATACATGATGACGAATGTTAGTAGATAAGAGTAACTGAAAATTCCTGAAAGGGGTGTGTACAAAAGTTGCATGGTGACATCTCTTTAGTTTGCTACATCTCTCTAACCTTAACCATTGATATACTTAAGACAAGTTTCCACATTCGAGAGTGCATAACCAGCTTTAAGCGCATACAAGTTTAGTTCACAGAGTTCAGGACGTGCGTGACACGGTAATCTCTTTATCTAACAGCGATGTTATTTATAGGTTGCCATTTGAACGGCTTACTTTTATTTTCTTCGACCCGGAGGTATGACGGGCAAAGGTCCTGTGTTCTACAAGACAGAAGACTATGATAATGGGTTCATATTCGGTACTTGCATGTTTCAAAACCTATCGTGTAAGCTCAGTTAAAGATAATCTGTGTGTACGTAGTCGGAATGCAACGTTTGTCATTAATAATTACTTTTAGGTAATATGTGAGGGTAAATAAATAAGCCCTTGATCGTCCTTATTTAAATGAGCAAAACCTGCGAGTAGGTTTCACTTAAGCCTGACATTTGCCGAAGGTTAACATTTCGTAAATAGCGTCCTAAAAACATGCCTTTAGAGGAATTTGTCTAATGTAAATAGGCACTTACAAGATTTGATAGATACGTCTCTCATGTGGGCGTAATAATGTGTATGTAAATTCGTTTCATTTGGTAAGAAGTGTTTATTAATAGGCGGCTATAATGAGATTAAATGAGTGGATAAATAACCTTACTTTATCAATAAATAAATTAGGGAGTGTACTGAAAGTAAGTTCAAGGCTACCACATCAGAATTTATTAATGCGGCACTATAAAATGTAGTTTAAAATTAAATATTGACAAAGACTGATGGAACAACATAAAGATAAACTTAAACAAACAGGAAGCAAGGTTTCAATTAATATGTGTATTGTATTAAAGGAAATAGTTACAGTCAATCTTTATATCAAGTCAGAACTAATACATAAGTATTGGGGATTTGTAGATTTTTCCTAACTTTAAAGACCCAAAGTTCTATGTAAGTAATATTTGTTACTAAACCTAACAAGCACCAGCATCACAGGGGATAAAACAAAAAAAGTACAGGTAAAGGTAGGTATGGTACAGGCCATAAAATGTATATTCCTAAGGGATAGTACTAAATTTGAGTGAATTTCAACAGGTCCCTAAAAATCTTCATTCCGTGGCTTTTTTTTATCTTTAGCTTTTTTAAAAAACAAAGTCGCGTTTATTAAAGTACTAGATAATGTTAGTATTATTGCCCAATATCTAGCAAATAACTTAAAAAACTAACGAGATATACAAGATTGAAAATTTGGTGCCACGGCGATGAAAACTGCGTGAACGGCGATGAAACAAGCGTCCACGGCAATGAAAGAACTTTGCCACAGGAATGAAGGAATCAATCCACGGCAATGAAAAACCTAATATCTTTACCTTATAAGTAATTTTGATACTTTCATATTATTTGCCAATTTTGGTAAATGTTGATGATGAATGATTTTTACTTTACTTTGTAAAAAATATCAGTTGTAAATATATTGTATGGAAAGTTAAAATGGTTTTGTACCATTAAAAACGTATCTCTCCTCATTTCAAAAAGTTAGAACCATGCTTAGATCCCTATTAAGGTATTAACCGATCAATTCATTAAAAAAAAACGCCTTCAAAAAACTGACTAAAAAGCTTAAAATAACGCATTCGTCTTCTTTTCAGAAGAAACAAATTCTTTTGGAGTCGGTGCATGATGTCAAGCTTACGTACACCGACAGTCTACACACATGCACCGACTCCAAAAAAATTTGTTTCTTCTAAATATGAGACGAATGCGTTATTTCAAGCTTTTTATACAGCTTTTTAAGAGCGGTTTCATTTTTAAATTATTTTTATTTCATGATTTTAGTTATTTACCCATATCTCAAACACTACTAGACCGATTTTGATAAAACTTACACTGTACCTTAGGCGAAAATATACTTGATTTAACTAAAATAGAATCATTGCGCTATGACTTCTTGTTTTCAAGAAATCCGTGGACAAACATACAAATATACAAACATACATACACTTACGAAGTTTTGCACACGTGTTTGGAAGCCTAAACAGATCAACATACTCAAATTTTATCCAATTCTAACGATATCACATACATAAAGTTGAATTGAATACGTCCTATTTTTAAGTCGGTAAAAAAGAATGTTATGAGGACAGTATTCAAATAATAGAGGTATACTTTTTAATTAGTTGGGTAACCTTATTCTTGGCTTAAGCCAGCGGCCACAGTTTCAAACAAACGAATCGTCATATTTTTGAGATTCAGCCTCAATTAGTTCGATTGTTTTATTTTCTGCTACATTAAACATCCTTTTAATTTAGTTACCTAGCAATTTCTTTGAAGAAATAAAAAAAAAACAATCAAGTATTTATCAATAATTGTTTTCGATAAACAAATACATGAAAACACGAATATTATGTCAGCATTTTTCGAGCGTCAACTCATGTTCGTCAGATAACTCTCTGTCAAGACTTCCAAGCCTACTGCTATCGTTTTTTTAGTAAGTGGGATCAAGTCCATCCTTAAGACCTTAATGCTTTTGCAGGTAGGAATGGTTAAATTAAATCATACGTCGTAATAGCATATGTCAGTGCGTGTAAAAACTGTATATTTTTTGAAACACGATATTGTGACAAATTAAAGTTATAAATAACACTTTGATAAATTGATTCATCGAAGAAATTACAGTTTAAGAGTTTCTATTATTGACTAAAAATTCTAAAGTATCAAAAACATTTTTCCGCCTAAACGCACCAGCCTGCCAGTATCCCTTTGACTCCCGCGCCACGCCACTCAGTTCCGCATTGGCTAAATAGGTGCGACGGACGACGCATTCCCCTAGTGGGAACAATCATGCGCGATAGCCAGATTACTAAAAGTTTAATTTATAGGATTTGTATCTTTTAATGTCTCAGTGCACGTACAAGATCGTAGGTGGAGGCCGATTTGCCACATGTTTTTGTACCGCAAAATACTAACTCAAGTAATTTTCAAGGGGAGTGAAAGTGTTGTTTGTAATATTGTGATAGTGCTTAGGCTTAGAATGAAATACACCAATCAACGTAAAACGTAAGTTAACTCAATTACCTACAATATTGAAAATAATAATATTGAGGGTGAAATATTTTTTTGCTACCTGATGAAAAAGTATAGTTTCGATTTAATATTGTGAAATCTGATACACATCGCTCTTGCAGAGGGCTAACTTGAAAAGCTCTGTACTGTCAGTATTCGATACTACCTTTTTTACAGAACCTTATGCCTAATCATACCATGGCGATGAAAACATAAGGCACAGAAATGAAATACTTGGCCTCGGCAATGAAAGTAAATCGTTTTAAAAGGCATGGCAATGAAATTTTTTTCATTGCCGTGTCTTTTTTTTCATTTCCATAGCAAATTTTTGCCACGGAAACCACGAAAATGAAAGCACGGCAATGAGAATCGAGGCAAAAACGTAAAATAACAAAAAAGCTTTTGTTTGTGCAAAGTAATAATAACTTCACAAATAAACATCATAGCAATAGCATTCTATCGAATGGCTAATCAAGAGGCAAAACTTATTCAAATAGAAGTTATACCTATGCACGGCGATGAAAGAAAAAATGTCCAGTAACGTGAAAATGGAATACTTAAATTTATGGCGCGAAAATGCAGGCACGTGCGGGCGTCCTTCCACGTTGAGCACTTAGGCGGCACTGCTAAGCAACGTTCAGCGGGTAGGGGGCGGGGCATAAGTCGTTAGAAAAAACAGTATTCTCTAACTTGTTAAGGACACGGAGATGAAAGGTCGTTCTGGGACAGATGTATTTTTATTGACAATTCGTTGTCTTATTAATATATTTGAATAAACCTATTCCGTAACAATGCTTTAACTATTCACGTATTTAATAAAAATAGGTTTTAATATAAACAACCAATAGATTTTTATCAGTAAGGTATAATATGCATCAAGGTGTCGTATGGCAATGAAAGATTTCGAGGTTTCAATTTTTTTTCTGGAAAACCTATTTATCCAAATAATAAAATACTTAGTGCTTCACAAAGGCTACCATTTCAACTAACGGAAAAAAAAATGATTGAACATGATTACTATGTTTTTTAGTACCGATTTCATCGATGCCACGCAGTTTTTGCTGTTGGGAAATCCACCCATTTATGGTACCGGCCGAATTGACGCACAGACACAACAAATAATATGACACATAACAAAAGATCGGCAGTCGTAGCATCTTGGAGATAATGGTAAATGTAATTGCTAACATTTAAAGGTGTAAACAGCAATAAATCGATTGAGTAAGAATCAAGATGCGCATCAGTTTTATGTGACAGGATTCCTGTTAAGTGATTGTGGTGACCATTATAAAAAATATAACTCGAGATCGTTGACATATTTATGCTATAATGACCGGAAAACAATTATAACACGAAGCTACCTGAGTAAATAAATAATACTAGTTATTTTTTAGTCCGTATATTTTTTTTTTTCTATAGTTTAATTTATTTTAATAGTAATATAAATAATATTGTGATCAAAAGTGGATATTTTTCTTTTAAAAACCTTTCAATATTATTGCAGTAATTTAACTTCATAGGTTTATTTGTTACTATTAATATAGTTCATTGTTACATTTTTCAGTTTCTTTACACTCATAACCACGTCTCTGCATGACCTAACTAAAGGTTTGATGGTTTGAATGGCAGTGAAAGCTTTTAGAATTACCTACTTTTACCTCTGTACAACATTATTTGTGCCATATTCCTCTAGTCTTTAAATTTAATTAAACTGATAGAATATTTAATAAAATGTTTAAGCAGGCAATTATGATAGGGAGGTATTAATTAATTGTAATTTACAATTAACTTTAATAAAATCTTATTCTTGCCATTTATCACAATTATGAATATTAAATATTTAACACGCAGGGCAATTAAAATTATTTGGTCACGTGTATTGTAGAAAAAAACAATTGCTGTTCATACTTGTAATGGATTGAACAGCTAGCAAAAACTCTAAAACTGCTAACTAGCTTTAAACGTGCATATAGGTATTATGTATGTTGTACGGTTTTAATTTTAATTTATCGTATCAAGATTTAAAAAAAAAATATATAATTGTTAAGTATATTAAACTTAGTAGATGCTGTTTGTTACTTTGTTAGTGATTTAAGATTATAAATTGCCTTACACATTAGTATGAGTACCTAGATATTTTTTTTTAATTGATCTTGTTAAAGTAGTAAATATGAACTCAAGTAGCGTCGATGGGAATCAAACAATTAGAGGTCTCTATCTCATTCCTAAAGAGTGGATGTACATTCTATTCAATTATCAACAATCCCGGCGAACTTCGTTTCGCTGCTATGCCCTCGGCGGTCCCGTCCCCATCTCTATGTTTTGACGCCGTTTAAACCTTCCTTGGTCTTCCACGAATATTTCAAGACTAAAATCAGCCAAATCGGTTTAGCCGTTCTCGAGTTTAAGCTAGACTAACACAAATAGCAATTCATTTTTAGGGTTCCGTAGCCGAATGGCAAAAAACGGAACCCTTATAGTTTCGTCAAGTCTGTCTGTCTGTCTGTCTGTCTGTCTGTCTGTCTGTCTGTCTGTCTGTCCGTCCGTATGTCACAGCCACTTTATTCTGAAACTATAAGCATCACATAGCTGAAACTTGGTAGGTAGGTGTATTTTGTTCACCGCTTTTTGATTCAGATACAAAAAGTAAGAAAAAATAATATTTAAGGGGGGGCTCCCATACATGAAACTAAAACCAAAAATTTTTTTTTTACTCAAACCTATGCGTGTGGGGTGTCTATGGATAGGTCTTTTAAAATGATGTTGAGTTTTAGAAAACCATTTTTTCTAAAAGTGTAAGGTTTGAGATATAGACGCTTCCAAAGTGGTGAAATGAGCGTCCCCCCCCCCATCTAACTTTTGAACTAAGAAAGTGAAAATTTTGAAAAAAATATATGATGTAGATCTCAACAAAAACTTGCAATGAAAATTAGTTTGAAGGAGATCGAACCAGTAGTTTTTGAGATATTGCACATTTTTATCAACCGCAAATATAACTTTGTCTTTCATACAAACACTATGAAAAACAAAGTTATTTTTGCTGTTATATTGTGATGTTTTCGTTAAGTGAAAGTAAGTGGACCCTGAATTTAGTTAAGGGTGGCACGGAACCCTCAGAGTACTATTATATATTCTGTGCCCTCAGTGCGCGGGTCCGACACGCACTTAACCGGTTTTTATTATATAGATAGATGTATGTTTACAAGTTTCATGCAAAAGAACTGCACAGATGGAGACAAATCTACAGCATACAGGTGATACAGGGTTACCGGTATTTCGATGCATTCCTTTGGAGGGATAAAAGTAGAGCTCATTCACATATACGTATAGAAGAACTCTTCGTAGACTGAAAAATTAACTGAAGTTGTAAGACCGATTGTAACAACAAGCAATATTCATTAGCGGTCCTCAATTAATTTCGTGACATTACTAATGCAGAGATAAAATCCGAAAGCCATTATAAAGATAAGTACAGCGATTATTCTGTCGTACTGAAAATAAAGGCTTCATCAATCACTAAGCGATTCAAAAGTTCATGGCTCCACTGTTTTAGTGTGATCGTATGAGTTTACCAATGATGGGATTTAGATGTTACGTTATTAGTGAATCCGTTAATGGCAATTATAATAAGGGTAGGGCTTCATTAAATATCCTACGTTGAAAGGCATTACAGAAAAAAACCCATTAGTTAGGTATCCTAACATTTACAAACTATCTTGATCAGTCACAATAAAATGTAACATCTAGTTACATGTAACAATTAGTGTTATTGTAAGCCTCGTTTCGCTAAATGTCCCAGTTTCAGGTTGAACTTGAAAGGTATTACAGTCAAAACCCACCCACTACAACATGGCCATACTACTTATCTTCATGTACGTAATATTTTCAATAATTTAAAAAATTAAACCACGTTCTAAAAACTGACGGAAATTATTTTACATTCGGTGCATGCATGATGTGTGTAGACTGTTGGTGTACGTAAGCTTGACATCATGCACCGACTCCAAAAGAATTTGTTTCTTCTAAATAAATGCGTTATTTTAAGCTTTTTAGTCAGTTTTTTGAAGGCGGTTTAATTTTTTTAATATTTTTTTATTTCATGATTTTTAGTTATATGATTTTTAACAGACCGATTTTGATGAAACTCACACTGTATCATCATCATTATGTATCATCTTACTATGACTTCTCGTTTTCGAGAAATCCGTGGGCAAACATACAAACATCCATACACTTATACGAAATTTTGAACACGTGTTTGGAAGCTTTAACAGATCAACATACTCAAATTTTATCCAATTCTAACGATATCACATACATACAGGTCGAATTGAATACCTTCTTTTTTTGAAGTCGGTAAATATCTAGCAATTAAGTTACACAATGAAATCAAATTACTAAAACAAGGAACCTATTTCTTTTATTTTTAGCACCGCTAAGACCACCTCCGATCCGATAGTGAGCCTTAGCCTTATTCGTAGGTATTTATTAAATTCAACTGTGACATCTCCAATGATTCCATAACCAGCGCATTAGTAATCGAATGCTTAGGATTAACGTGATGAAGATTATTGTTCTTGATAAAGACTGCACACATGCTCTATTACTACTCAAGTATGTCTTATAAATATAGTCATTATATGAAACTTGGATTAATTATTTTTTATTATCATAATCATTAGGTGTTGCAAGATTTAATTTGTCGATGTCAATGAAAATTCCACATTTACCCAGATTGATTGCCAGCACCACTGGATAGGTATCTATCTCTATCCAGTGGCCAGCAGCACCCTGATGCCATCCATCGGCCAAAAGATTCTTGTCGCACTGGTCACGTTACGCAAAACGGAACTCACCTTCAATCTTCTTCAGTATCAACTGGTCTGGAGCAGTTGACGTCAGCCCCAGGTACCTCTTCGGATCCTTTGCCGCTCGCACATAAAGGAAAGTGGACCGCAGCCACTGGACGCACTGTGCGACATCACACACCGTGCCGAGGGCCGCTTCACTGTTCAAATTCTCTGCTAACCGCTTGTGTAAGTAGCTCTGAAGGGGCTCGCTGCCGCCAGCCAGCGCTTGGTATCGAGCCTGTGGAAATATAAAAGAAAAGTTAAACTTAAGATACATCATATTGTTTTAAACTTTCATGGTCACTAACATAAGAATAGTAAGATAGGGGATTGAAAGCTCATAAATAATAAGGTACATGGTAGCAAACCCGTATCGAACTTATTTTAAGATACATCGATGAGAGTACGAAGAAACAAGACAGTAAATTAACCTAAGTTTAACCAAAGAAGGAAAATTAAATTGAATTTATTATCACACAGTACAAACTTTTTATACTTTTTTTTATATGACAATGTTATTGTAAATATTTAAAAAGTCATTTTGTCACTGTCATACTTTTCAAGCCATACCTTGTCAAAACATATTTTTGTTAAACATTTTGCTCAATTTTATTCTCTTCAAGATATTTATTCAATAAACCACCATGGGATTAACAAAAGAAGAAAAGAAAGCTAAAAAAGAAGCCAAACGGCTCGAGAAGCTTAAACAAGAAGCCGAAACTCGTAAGAGGCTGAAACGTGAAGAACTGCAGAGAGAAATGGCTGCACAGACCTTGAAGAGAGGTGAACTCGATAAAACCTGGCGAGAACTCATGCTTAAAATCAAAGAACCTGTCTTCAAACAAGATATAAAAGTCATGTGGCATACGTTCGAGCGAGCCTACGATAAGAAGGACCATCTCATACGTTACACAGTCTACTTGATGAACGTAGCTGATGACCAGTTTCAACGCTGTGTTGCTAGTTTCTGTGATACTATAGACACAATGATTAATAAGTTCCTATCGGATTTAGATGCCTTATCCAAAGAAAACGACATCAGAACGGCTAACACATTGAAGCGTGGCGATGATGATGCCAACAGAATAATGGCCGATCATGACGCGGCTGAAACCCATTTACAGTTGATGCTATACCATGCTCACACCACTGCCGATGCCCGAGCTTGGACAACAAGGGGTGAAAATCTAGTTAAAGAAGACGAGGAACGAAATAAATATGCTGACGAACGAGAAGACTTGCGATCGTTTCTAGAAAATAGATACAACGCCATGTGGGATGAATACAAATCTGTTCTCAAAGCCTATGTCGTTGAAACTGCCGACAACCAAAAAAAAGTTCGCAAATTGCGTCGTAAGGAAAATTTAATGGCCGACATTATTGCTTCACAAGGCAAGAAAATAGCTAACAGCGATGGACTGCTCAAACGACTTCGCACAGAATTGGCGGCTTACGAATCCGGTACAAAGCAGGCAGTATTTCGAGACCGACGCAACAGACATCGGGCTGCATGTCATAAACTGAAGAAGCGTCTCATCAACGGCTGCGACCTAGACGTAAAACAAATGGCCCTTTTGGTCCGATTATCTGACAGCTCTGTGGAATGGCTAGAAGAAGCTGCAAAGAAAGGTGAAAAAATACTACGCATGGCTGCGCTTTGTAGAAAATATGAGAGCCAACGTGAAAAAGTTATGCCCTATGGTTCCAATATACCACACTCTCCTACACAAGCGAAGAGTAATTTGCGTCAAACGAAATCGGATGATTCATTGGTTGTAAATGCCATATCCACGACTTGTGGGTTGACTAGGCTGTGGCAACGCATCGCGAAAGCAGAGTTGACAAAGAGGGCTTTGTATCGCGAGAAAATGCTTTTGGACCAGGAGAACGCTTATATCATGCGAAAACTGCAGTCGTTAAAGGAGCACAAGATTGCTCCGGATACTCAAAAATGCAGTTGCAATGCGCCAGGCAAACGGGGGGCGATCAACCCACCTACTGCTATTGAAGGCGTTTTAGAAATTAGTAAATATAGGAAAATATAGCAATTTACGTTTATTACATTTCTAAATCTCATCTTATTTATGATTGTAATAATAAAAATACATATCATTTACTTACATTAATAAAGTTTTACATGCGTTCACGATAAGCTTTTTGTGTCATCCGTACATATACGAGTTTAACCGAAAGCCAAGCCTTAGCAATAAACACACCTTTATCAATTCAGTTATTTTCTTGGACGTCGGTATCGTTACTTGTTAATGATCACCATGTAGGTTTGATTCAACATCAAAGTGCATCGAATCTCATGTGACATAACGATTTCTCAATTAGAATAAAGTTGGGATGTACGGAGTGCTCCGGCGCGGGTGTCGCGTGTTGCAATGACACGACACACGAGACGAGTACGAGGCGCAAACGCTGCCACTTTGACCTCACCCAATTCTAAAAAGGCGACGCAAGTTATATTCTTCCAGCGTTCGTTATGTGTTAACGTTTAACGTCATAATAATAACATTTAGCGTTAATTGTATTCACGGAAGAATTTATTTGTGTAGGTATACTAACAGCTAAAATAATTACAGGAACAAAATCGTACTCAAATCTTCTAAGAGCTGCATTCAACCAACGCCCGAGTATCAGTGAAATGGAAAAATAACATGACTAAGTACAGTTTGTGCAAAATACTTTTAACGCTAGTAAGATGCATGCATTTTCCTTTTAGTTGAAGAACTATTTACCTATGACATAGGTAAACAGGTATCTTGGTCAAGTATTTTAAGAGAACTAAGTATGGTGCTACTCCATGCGGTAGTTAGGTAGTTTGGGGGAGGTCTTTGCCCAGCTGTGGGACAGCAACGTCTAGGAAAAAAAAAGATAAAGTAAGTTACAGCAATTGCAAGAACGATGAATGACAAACGTAGTGTGATGATGTTTATAATGTGAGAAAGTGGTCTTAAACTCACTTAGAAAAATTACCTAAGTGGGACTTGCGCACGGTGAGTTAACCCAGGATTAAGCTAAACCAGGATTAAATCATCATTCTGTCTCTTTCAACATCATATAAACTGACAGAGGCAGAATGATGATTTAATCCTGGGTTAGCGTAATCCTGAGTTAAATCTCCGTGCGCAAGTGGGCCTAAGTAAACTTTTAGTGGATTAGTGATTATCAGAGAGCTTACGTTAGACACTTATCACCTTGCCACTTGGACCAAACATTGCCAGAGTTCATTGGTAAATGCATGTTCATGTGTTATTATTAGATTATACACACCAACTAATAAAACATACATGCATACAAAAAACAACAATTATTGCGTTAATGTCACGTGACAAAAATGGCCTTGCCTATTCACACTCCGACTTCAATTCATGTTGCATTTTATTAAATATTTTATATAACCTCACCATTTGAGACTGATTGTGTAAACATTTATTTAATACACAACTTGAGTAAGTTCGAAACAATTCAGATAAGTCGTACCATAGATACCGCTTTGAACTTAGGCTGGCACATCTCTAACAATTTAGGCACTAAGTATGTACACGTGTTTTTTGAAAACCGAACTAAACAGTCCATTAAGACTACTACCATGTTACTCTTATCCCATTTTTGAACTCGCATCACCCATACAGAAAACGTGCCAACAACGACCCTTTTTGTGACAAGTAGCTAAAGCTTTGTCGGTCCATTTATTTAACTTTTCAGTGCCGTCCGTTACTTATAGGTAGGTACCTAACTAATATGCACACTGTACCTCTAGATTTTGACTTTAATTTTCATTCGAAAGTTCAGATAGTCAGCCTGAAATCAAGGACGTCACAGTTCAACACCTTGACTACGCAATTAATTTGATAACTTAGCCTTTGTGATTTCATGTGCGTGTTTGTTTTCTACACGAGCGTGGTTAAATCAAATTTGAACGGGTTTGGGAGTTATTTTAATCAGGTGAAGAACGGAAGATAAGATCAAGCCACAATGGCCGTCCTCGGACTAGTAATCGTGACAAAAAATTAAGATAAAACGCTTTAAACAAAGACAAATAACAAAAAATAAAACAATAAAACTTAGTCGCTTGTAAATAGTAGGTTTACAATGACATTACAAGAAATAATTTTATGATAATATGCAGTGTTTTAAATAAGTATTAACTCGTCAAGTATGTGTCAAAATACCATCAAAATACAAATCATGTTGATAAGCACAGATATAAGCATACATTTTTGTACTGGTATTTATCCAGCGTTCTTAAAGCAATTATTTATGTTTTATTACCATTTCCAAATGCATACATCCAGTAATAAAATTATATGGTTGAAGAAACATTATGCCCGAAATACATAATAATGTGTAATTTGCATAATATAGGCCTAATCTTTTTCATAACTGTTACTAGGCGATGAATGAAATAATCAACATCTGTATTTGTTAAACTATATTGTAATGGTTGTTTGTCAATTTGTTTCACAGTAAAATCTGTTTACTCTAACTGAAATTGCGTTAAGTAATGCTAAAACTACTAATACATATGATTGCTTCTAAACGTTAATTTCATTTTTGTTTTTATAGTGTTTAGTCATTAAAAAAACTTAATATTACATGCGTCCGGATTGTTTGACACAGTCGCTTTTTACAAGTACAATTTATAATGTTAAAACGTTCCGGGACAGTGAACGCCTACAGGCGTGAAAACAATAAAACATCTATTGTGTCTGGAGCAGTGTCCCGGGACGTGTTAAGGTGCAATTCATCTGAATTTCGGTTTTTTTCGAATTGAGTTCCGGGCACATGGAAAATGTTTTATCTAGAAATAGGATAGAGTAAATAAATTGGTAAATAAATAAGAGCATTGAGCATCTCATACTATTCGTATTTTAGGTAGGTTTACCGTACAATGAATAATCGACTAACAATAAAACAATCTAAATTTAAAGCATTTATTGGCTGAAACAGGCTTTATTACTAATTTTTGTGTATTGCATTTTGAACTTAGGTAAAAAGGATATTAACCTACTTTCACGTTGCGTGCCTATAACTAAAGTCATGAAGAGTATATAATCTAGAGCTAAGGAGCGTGCAAAGATGATAAAGACATAAGTTATGTGAGTCACTTCCTCATCATAGGCAAAGCTTTCACTGACTGATATGGCAAGGATCACTACAAGGAAGAAGGGCCGGCCTACTTAGGGCACAGAACTGCATTGTAATCTTAGCACTACAAAAGTAATTCATGATACGCACCACCTTATTTGAGAGAACATTTCTAACGTGTCGACTTTCAATCAAATTTCTTTATCTATACTAATATTATAAAGCTGAAGAGTTTGTTTGTTTGTTTGTTTGAACGCGCTAATCTCTGAAACTACTAGTTCGAATTGAATAATTCTTTTTGTGTTGGATAGTCCAGTTATCGAGGAAGGCTATAGGCTATATTACATCACGCTACGACCAATAGGAGCAAATATATAGTGGTAAATGTGTAAAAAACGAGAGAAAGAAGTCACTATTCCACGCAGACGAAGTCGCGGGCAAAAGCTAGTGAAGTAATAATGCGTTCAGCTTACAAATACCTACAGTTTCAAGATTTTGATTCAGTCAATTTGTTTTACACGTAACTGTGTCTATTTAAACAGGATTAAATACAAGCGTATCCTAGTTCCCTACAATTAAAATAAAGGTTCACGGTCGTGTAATTTGATATTATAATTAACGATGACCGAAGCAAACAAAGCCGTTATGAAATAATTACCGTCGCAGAATTTAAAGTACTCATACTCTTATGTGTTACGAAAACAGATATTCGATGGATTTGTTCCCATAGGCAGTAAGTATTTGACGAATTCGACATTGCATTAAACGTTTGCAGGTAAATATTATTTTGAGTTATACCTGAGGCGTATAAGGTACCTACCTAACATGACAAATTATCAAGTTGTAGATGTAGGTACTTAATATCCCAGAGCTAAGTACCTAAGACATTATAAATTGAACTTGTAAAAAGCAACTGCGTTAGACAAGGAATCGAACCCCGCGCCATCCGGGCGCCTACCTATACCACTACGCCACCGACACACTTGCGAACACTATGAATACAAAAATAAAATTATACCTAAGACCTGTGGCACAGTTTTACAGGTGTTCATATTATAAAAATGCCTAGAACCTCAAAAGAAAAGCCTCCCCATTAGAAAATTGTGTCATCTTAAGGTCCATCACTAAGGCTAGCCAATGTCTTAAGTTTCGCCGCAATCGAATACCCCTAAACTATATTTACAAGTTTAGTTTTGGTTCAATGATTGATGCCAATAAAAACACAAAAGATGCACAGCTCATTTACATTAAGCTATTGCTATAAGTTCGTGACTATACTGATTAGGGCGCCCATTCAGAAATGTTCACATGTCATCAGTATCGACACATCGCATGGGGCAAGGGACGAACGGATCTCGATAGGGCGACATTGCGGCACGCGGTCGTGGGGTGCGTATATAAGCCGGGGACGAAGTCGGGGCGCGCTACCAGTCATCCGACGCCCACGACTCTTGACACCAGTGGTTCTGTGTTGTGACGTGTGTGTACCGTGTTGTAAAGGTGAGTTCGCACGCGCACTTATCGGTGATTGTGATCGGTCATGTATGACGGGCTTAATTGATGATGTTTGTGGCTTCTGTTAGGGGAAATATGTGATTATTTAGTATGCTTAGTGCAAAAATTAGGACGACCATGGAGTGTTCAAAAAAACTCGTCAATAAGTAATATTCAGTGACAAAACTATCGTCAGTGTTCCAACTGTGAAAAAATATAATTCCTAGAGAATTTTAATGCCTGAAGCGATAGTTTTGTTAGTGAATCGCCCATCTGATGCCAAAGTCGTACAGTGATAAGCTATAAAAACAATTTTATTTGCTGATACAAAATTCAGCCAATCCACAGAAAAAATAGAAAAAGCTGAGGTACCGAAAGAATAAGTAAGCGCAGATGTGCATTTGTTTACCTAACGCAAAGTAAATTACAGCCCTAAGAAGTTTGTTAAAAATAATTTTGTAGTCAGTTACAGAAGCATGAGAGCATTAACACGCAGTAAGATAAAAATGATTTTTATTGTACCCTTACTTTTTAGTAACACCATATAAACCATATAAATAAATAAAATCTTTAAAATTCGGTCGTCCCATACAAAAGACATCAACGAGCTACCTCTGAATTGTGCCCAATGCATTTCCTAATTTATTATGCCATTTCATATCGTTCAGTGTGTAAACAATACCGGCTAAGTGCGAGTCAGATCCGCGCACTGAGGGTTCTGTGCCACTCTGAACTGAATTCGGGGTCCACTTACTTCCACACACCGGAATATAAAATATTTTTTGAAGAGCAAAAACAACTTTGGTATTCATAGTGTTTTTATGAAAGACAAAGTAATCTTTGCCATTGTTGATATGCAATATTTCAAAAACTACTGGTTCGATCTCATTCAAACCAATTTTCATTGAAAGTAATTGTTAAGATCTACATTACATATTTTTTTTAAAATTTTAACTTTCTTAATTCAAAAGTTAAATGGGGGGACGCCCATTTTACTTCTTTGGAAGCGTCTATATCTCAAATGTTAGACTTTGAGAAAAATTACCCCACACGCATAGGTTTGAAAAAAATATATATGTTATATTTTCATATGTTCCGTTTTTTGCCATTCGGCTACGGAACCCTAAAAATCACCAAAGTGTATGTAGACCAAAATAAATCATACAAATAATTAAGATAATTTCCTGAGACATGAAAATCTATTGTTCGCTGATTGCGATCTAAAAACGTGTGAAACTAGAACTAAACTTACACCTGATACTGATTTATCGCATACTATTACCACAGAAAATTGAGAAAATCACTTCATTATTTGGCCATACTTACTACGAATTTTCTTTTTTCATTACTATGAGTTTTCCGGATAGAATATCCTGGCACAGATGTGTGAGGAGATCCGACCCCAGATGATGGGAAAAGGGAAGGAAGAAGTAGAAGGATTTCTACGAGTTTTCCGCAATAATGTCGATTTTCAAACCTTGTGAATTTAACACTTTTCTGAAAAAGGTTACTGAAAATTGGTGAGTTTTCAAGCAAAAACTCCAAATCAGAGACGAGGGGCGAAGATAAATGATGTATGATTGAAATAAAATAATAAAAGGCAGTCAATATCACATAGTTGAATAATTGACTTCATGAAGTAATGAAATACTGTAGTGATTTATGGTACATCTCATCATTTCTCATCCCATTTGCGCTTTTATACTGTAGCTATACTATACTAAAATAAAACCTTGTAATATAATACTTATTACTTATTTATAGACAATCCTAATACAAATTTAAATTCTTAAAAAGTAAGACTCATTTATTAACACGTTCCGGGACAGTGCCCGCCTACAGGCGTGAAAACAATAAAACATCTATTGTGTCTGGAGTAGTGTCCCGGAACGTGTTAAATAAATAGGCGCAAATCACTTTCTATCATCTTTATTCTGTCAAGAAAGCACTGCGTTTTTCTGACGCATATTGAATTATCGATGACGGTGCTCTATGTTTAATACCACTTGACGATGATTAATGAATTTGAAAACGAGCTTGCTTAAGTTAGTTAGTTATTAACTTGGCTCATAAATTAATTAAACGACCGTTAAAGTTACGGGTAACTTACTAAACAATTTATGGAGCTTGAAGGTAACAAATATTAGTTATTAATGACCATATCAATATAAGACAGACTCTCACTATTTCCGTATGTAAGTTACTATTTCGTCACTTTCTACTGTCATCTATTTATTTATTAATTCTTGTTAATATCTACGATGGAGTATCTGTTTATCCGAACACAATGTGTATCATTCCTCTATGACTAGTTATAATAAGTATCCTATTATGAGCATTATTTACTTCTTCGTTATTCAATAAGTAAAACTCATCTTTAAAAAGTTACGAAGAATCACATTCGTAGTATTGACGCAAGTGATTTGAAAATAGAGCTTGCTACTTCATTTACAGGTTGGCTCATATATTATATTCTCACACTTTAGAAATAAATTAATCACAGCAAGAGCCTGTTATGATTGTATAATGTTACAAAATTATTGTTCACACTCCGTTAACTTCTGTATAATTGGG
Organism: Pyrausta aurata; assembly: GCA_963584085.1. NCBI lineage: Eukaryota > Metazoa > Arthropoda > Insecta > Lepidoptera > Crambidae > Pyrausta > Pyrausta aurata. The sequence continues at coordinate 8,480,717 of OY757264.1, forward strand.
CACGGTGATAATAACCAAATTAAACTTTTTTTAATATGCATTTCCATAGATTATAATAATCATACAGAAGCAATGAATTTGAAAAATTAGAATAGAATAATCTATGGTGGCTTATTGTTTCAAGTCTTATTGTTAGTTATTTTAATCCGTGTGGGTACAACCAATGTCAATACTAACGTAACGCCATATAGTGTGGAAATCAATACTTCATGATAAATATTACTACTTATCGCTTTCATAAATGGTGTCATGATTTTGACAAAATACAAACATGCTTTAATTGACGCCAATCATAACAAATCGCAGTTCGAGATTTACAAAATCGCTATGCGAATAATATGTCAACGTACGCAACTCTTTACAATGTGACAGCGTATAATTTCATTCCGTAGCTTTTCATTAGCAAAAACCGTCGGATAAGTGTGCAATCACACGTCCCAGAGCATGATTACGGCGCCACAACAAAGCGAATTCCCCAAAGGAATCGATCACGCAAATCTCAATTATTGGTACAAACAACCTTTGTAATCATGACTCTAAAATGTAGAGACATTAGGTTCACAATTCCGGTAACGAAATTCTTCCACCCTTCCTTCCCATGACTGTATAGGTTTTATGCAGATTGGCTCATGTTCGTATTGTTTATTTTAATGAGCGGATAAATTGAATTCTTTTTCGATCGGCTAAGGGATTGCTGCGCACGCTATTTAGTAGATTTATGACTGTGCAAGGATAAGCGCTTGCATAATTTGTCACGAATCATGCCATCCCATCTGTATTATGTGTAATTTGTACAATAAAGTGACTCTGCTAACGGAAATTGCATATTTATTTCATTATTAATAATAGTTCATTACTGTGTCGACCCTACATAAATAGAAGTGGGGTAAGGAAATGATGACATAATGATGCATTCGTTTTCATGAAATTCACACATATTATTTTTTTGTAAAGTATTTCGACGTAATATAAATTCAAGGGCCTAAAAATAATGAATCCAGAAAAAATAAAATCCTTTTTTTTATCACAAAATCCTAAAAGTGTCTTCTAAAATTAATTGGCACCATAAAGCTCACAAAATATTGGCATTGACCCGATTTAAAATCTAATTATAAAAGGTATCACTTAAAAATGTCAATTATTGCACTTATCATAGAAAAAACTTCTTAATCAGCAATTATCGCAATTATGTTTCATTAGTGGTATCACCGATATCTACCGATAAACCGGTTTTACCTTTTTTCCACGAGGCGAAGATGCTTAGCTCTAATTACGTTTTATAATTAAACAACGAAGACCAACAAGATGATAAAGATGAAATAACAATTAAATCGTTTAAGGCTCAGAAAATAAAGCTTCAGAGATAGATATTTTTATATAACAATGTGATTATCTAGTTTTCCATTGGGTTTATCACACTTGTCATGGGTTTTCTCATTTAACAATAGCTGTATTAAAGTTTTATTATTTCATTTATAATAATAATGGCCATCCTAATCGAGTTAACCCTTGGCACACTTCCCTTATTAATAATCAAATTGAAATAACTATCATTGCATGGTAATTTCGTAATACACATTTATTTTGAAACTGTTAATTATTCAATTACTCATGATTTCCATAGATGAACACGTATATGTTAAAACGGTCCCAAATGGTGTGTTTATTTATTTATTGCTAAAACCTGTATCTTTAAAATATTTAAACGTAAGGATACTTTGTTGCGTGACTAAATGGTATTTAGGATTTAAGCAATTCTCTTGACATGTAACCTTCAATAGCATAGCTCATTATTATCAATTTTATCACTGTTTATTGAATAGGTACAGTTAGCATCACTACACTATGCGCATTTGTGTTTGACGTTAACATAAGTTGATGGTTAGAACTTTGCTGTTGTCCGAGGAAATTTTCATGACTATTACGAAAAATAAATTCATTCATTCATAAAAAAGAAGGTTTTATAATAACTAATAGAATGCACCTAGTAATTGTTGCTTGTTTATTGGAGAGTTGTCACCTTTGACTCATCAACATAATATATGTCACCAACTTCTATTTCTGACTGTACTTAAGCCGAGTAATCGAAGACCGCATTCTTTGTCGGCATTAAGCAGCTAATCACTCATTGTTATGATGAGCCACGGAAAATTATTTCATGTAAAAACCTCGATGACATGTAAATAGTCATTTTGAAAATATTCCAATTTATTGTTACGAAACAATGAATGAACTTATTACACAACTCTGCTAGCATAGTATAGGTCTCATTGAGATAATAATGTCTAGGGCTAGGGCTTGGGAGTAGGCAATAAAGAAACAAAGATCATGTACTTCCCGAAAAAATAAATGTGTTTTGTATAAATAAACTATTGAGGATGGTGTCCAAATGGTTTTCCATTGGATTTTACAATGTCACATGCATATTTTTTTAACAGTCGCCAACTTAGCACACAGTTTTCATATTGGAAATACAAGTATTTATTCTTTTTGTGTCAGATGTCGTCAGGAAAATGGATAATGTGCGCGCTCGCGATCGTATGCGTTAGCGTGCGGCAAGCAGCTGCGGCGCCTGCGCCGCAAGAAGACTCCGGGCCGCCCATGCCGGTGAGTACATTGTATTTTTCAGAGGGTACAAACGACTTAAATAGGATGGTTTCCACTAAGAACAAATCACGATGTTGGTAGTTTCCAGTGATTAATTATGGTTTGGAGATATCATAAAACGAATTAATTTATGAATTTAAATTAGGATTAATATTTTTTTAAATAATTTAGTTTGCCTAAAACGCACATTTGGTCACGCGACCTCAAACGTCTATCAGAGGATGTGACGTCATGCCTTGCGCGATAGCGGACTTATTTTGCTGTCATTGACATCTCTTCATAGTATTTTGCTGTCAAGACTTTCGAACTTCCGCCGTGACGTCATTTAGTACGCCATGACAGTTCGAGCGTTTTTGAGACCGATTCAATTTTTTTTAAATCATTATGAAATTATGTAAACGTTGAATATTTTTAAAAATATCAAGGTATCTAATCAAAATATTTACTGAAGTATGGTATTATCTAATTTTTGAAATTTAGTCAACTAGCCCATTATAGTCGCTTAAGATGTCATAATATGATGGTTCGGAAACAAATAAATTATATTATAGAGTACCTATTGATGAGCTATAAACTACATAAAGTGGCGTTTATGTTTAATTTACACAAGAATTAAAATTCATAATTAACAACAAATAAAAAAACTCTAAAACATGACCTTTCAGTTACTTTCAGTTCAGAGCTTTCCGTAATGAAATAAGCTAACTTCTCAACTCAAAATAATTACTAACCTTGTTTGCTGATACACTTTTTTTAAATGAAGTTAAGTTAAGTTTTCATTTTACAGAGTATCCAAAAGTTAAAATAAATTAAGAAAATAGTAAAGCCTACTGTTATGTGTTAGGTATGTGTTAGTGCGTGCCCAAGTGAAATAAGGATTTGTTACTATAAATATGTATACAAATACTTAGATTACCTATAAATCTAGCGATCATCTATAAGGGTCTCGAGCTAAAAGTTGTCTGCCTTAACATTATAAGCGTTCGCAAGGATGCGCACGGCCATAACTTAAACAAAACGTGCATACCTTTGACCTACGAACAGTTGCGAATACGGATTTAGACGCAAGAACTTTACGTTGCGACATTTGCGACAAGGCGCATAGCGCATCTTCATACGGAAACTAAAGTTTAATTTATACAACATTTGTAGTGCAATGTAAATTGCTTAAGGGATACGCAAGACTTGGAGAGAATATAGTTTTTGAAAGAACAACAGTTCAGTTTTGTTGAGAAAGACCAAGTCAAGTTTACTAAGTTGCAGAAAAAGACGCATTTATAAATATCTAGATTTCCTGAAACATTACAGCTTCAGTACAATGATCTATGCAAGACAAAAAACTCGCTAAAAGCAAATCACGTCATGGGAATTGATTCTTTGATTTGCAAAAAGTTTAATAGTAGGTAACTACTTAAACTATTTATAAGTAGGCATTAATACGAGAATTTTGAATAAAATTTATGTTAACTACTTAGTTTACGAAGCTTAACATCCGATTAACTGTGATCTTCAATAAACCATGCAACCAATCATAGGTGCATGTTGTGAACATTTTATAGCCAATTAATAATATGTACGACCACACCTAACACATACTGCCACTTTTATAGCATTTAACAGAAAATTGTTACTTAACGTATTTATACAAAATCCTGTTTACAGCATCAATTTGCCTTTGCCCTTTAGCTTTACATGATGCACATGCAAAATTTATGGCCGCTCATTTTCAAGGCAGGTCATCCGATCGCTGATAGCGCAAGCCTCAGTGGATCCTACTCTATAAGACAATTCTATATTTGTCCTGTAGTCATCCTTGTCACTCATCCTAGCAAGACAATACGAGTAAGTGCGATGGGTAAAACTGAATACACAATGTCTTCAGAGTAAGGCCATTTAGAAGCCCAACGTGACTGAACGAACCCGTGATATGGTATTGTTCATAGTGCACTGCCGCAGGTCTTGTCTCCGTCCGCTATCGTCACATCTCGGCTATTATACTAACGATGTGAACATTCGCTGTGCAAACACACTAATTGGGCTCCAATTGCGTCCAACCGCCTTTGTGCGCGCTCTTTGACGCTTATCGCGATTAATTGCTACAATAAAAATACTAATTGAATCACATTGTCTTAATTCAACCCTCGAACTAAAACAATTTCATTCTTAAATACTTTAACTGAATATCGAAAGAGCCATTAGGTTTCGTCTACACAGCAATTATTCCCGATGGTTTTTCATCTTTTAAGAATTATTCCAGATTTGAAACGCTACTTTGTCTTTGCATAAGAATTAAGTGAGCTTGCTAAATGCTTATGCGATGTCATGCTCAGTTAAAACCCCTCTTGACGTAAGATTATAATTACCATAAACAATAGCAATTTTATAAACATTACTCAGGCAGGTAATTACATTAAATTTACTAATTAAACTGGGAAAAAGCTCTGGATTAAAATTTACCCCAACAATCACAGGGTTGACATTCGTAGTTTTTAAATCACTAGACAACAGTTGAAGTCGTTTGGTCAGTATTAGGTACTACAATACGTATAATACATTAATAATAAATTATTACAATAATCATACATTGTGAAGTAATTACAATACAATATTTATGTAATATAAAAAAAAAATGAAACACAACCCCAATGAATGAAGCGTTACAGAATGGCGCGCGGCCTCCGAATTGCCTTGGCCGATTTTCACCCGAGAAATTCTATTAAAAGCTGTTAGATATACGTATCTAATCTCAATAAAATGAAACTGATAAGTTTGCGTAAGTAAGTTCTTTGTATGATAGCTAGTTTTGGTTTTCTTATTGTAGAACTGAATTTCAGTATGCACCTCACAATAACATTCATAGGACCATTCCATGAGCAGTGGTTGCAGTTGATACTCATGGGGTGATACAATACATAGGGTGTTTTCAGTCTCTTTAGATGCAACGATTCCTTACCTTTGATAAAAGGCTTGAGTAGGGAGCTATATCTTAAACTTTAAACGTACGCTGAGATACATGCTGAAATTATTGAATACTGACATAAAAAAATCTTAAGCCTTTAAAACAGCTGTACAACTTCTGAATCAAATTTTTCTTAAAATAGCCTCGAGGCATTCTTGTTATTTCCACCCAATCCTCTAAAACAATTGACATTAACTTTTCGCACCACTCAACAAACTATTTAGATTTTATAAAGCCAGTCCCAAACGAACAATAAACAATAAAAGCCTAGACTCGCATGGGAAATAACGTAAAACTAAGATAAAATAACAAATGAATTCTCTTTGTAGTCCAAAATGACAACAGCCTGAAATAAGGACATACAGGAATATTTCATACAGGGTGGGTGTTAAGGATTATCTAACAAGGATCCAATATACACAAAAATATAGACATTATTAATTGTTCTTTAGAGAATTCGAGGGGTCTACCACTATTAAGGCACATGCTATGGACTTTATTCAGAAAATAACGCATTTCTGCAAACATATGGGCGCTTTCGCACTCACACGTGTCAGATACACATTCTTCGGTTTGAGAAATTCATAGATATAAAATATAACACATTCAAAAGCATCCATAAATCAACTAGGATAGCTTAATTAGGCGATTTTGTACTTTTCTGTATCCGATACGTGTGTGATACACGTAACGGATACAGAAAAGAAAATATACTATAATTTACATAAGTTATTAAAATCAATGTTTCATTCCAGTACGAGTACAAATATGACGTGGAAGACCAAGAAAAAGCTCTCTACTTCGGCGCGAACGAAGCGGGAGACGCACAAGGCAAGGTCATCGGCGGATACAGAGTGCTCCTTCCCGACGGTAGACTCATGACAGTCGAGTACACGGTCGAAGGCGAAAGCGGATTCGTCCCCAAGATCACCTTTGAAGACAACGCAAACCCCTTCGGCAAGGGAAAGTAAACCCACTATCCGGGCCTTAAGACTGGTTTTAAAATACAATCCACTCAAAATTAACTTATTGGTGACGTATTTGCATGGTCACTAGGATTAGAATAGATAAGGGATTGTTTCTATGTACCTTATTTGTGCGTTACTGATACTTATTATGATAAAGCAAGCAATAAAAGTCTGCAAAAAAGGTAACCCACAATATCATCAGTTCATTTGTAATCATGACACTTGTTCCAAAAGTTCTGAAATGTCGGAAACTTAAATAAGGCGCATGGTAGCAATCCTCTGTCAAACTATTCTAATTTTGGTGACGTCATCAAAATATAGATAATTGTATAACGACCGCCGCAGCATTTCATAGGACAAGTTTAACATAGTGCAGTCAGTTTATCGCCGTAGTTTTAGATGTAGTACTAGTATTTTTGCAGTGCCTTTACATTGGTAGGCAAAAGTTGGTAGTCTTATGTAGCATTAAACTACAAACTGTAAGTTTTATTAGTACAAAACCCGATTTCATACAGTACCTAAGTAATAGCAGAAAAAATAAAAGCCAGCATAATAACACCCTGTATATACGATTGCATGTTTAGAACTCAAGAAAAAAAATTTGGAAATGGGTGTCAGAAGTGTAGCCTAGTGATAATTGTCAGATGTTACCATTTACTGTGATTAGATAGAGTGAATAAGTGAAGGCCATCTTTGCCATTATTATAAAGTACGTATATTGTAGTATTGATAATTTTGTATAATACTTAATGTAGGATTTTTATTGCATGTAACTTTTGTATACTATAAAATAATTTAAAAAATATCAAACTTGTTCATTATTTTCCGAATAATAAAAAAAGGCACAACGACGCTGCCCGCTCCATATGACACGCTTTTTGTGCGTGATGATTTCACGTATTAGATACTCTTACTAATCTGTGCATGTCAAGGTGGTCAAAGCTTAAATAACTAGGTAGTGACTAGGGACTTACCTTATCTTTTTGTCTCGTCATGATAACAGCAGTGGCTTCAGTATCGAACTGAGGCCTCCCTGCTCGGCCCACCATTTGTAAGACCGTACTGATGCTGTATTCCTGCCAAAATATTAAAATTTTGAATAAACTTGGAACAACAACAAAAGACAAAAAAACTAGATATTATGGTACGGAACCCTAAAAATCATATAAAATTAATTATTGTCGAGGCCACCGCCGCCGAACCACCTTATGAGACAAAATCGCGTGCATGTAGTGTCGTCTTTTGTTTAAAATGACGTGTTTGTGCTATGAATGCAAGATACTTATATTCTGGTGAAAGTGGGAAAGCACCAGAGACCTGGTTCTGTACTTAATTAGAACAAAATAATAGTCCTGTATAGTATAGGGATAAGAAAAACTTACTTGATAAGCTCCATTCACGTACTGCTGGGTGTTTTTGATGATTACGAGATGTGCCGGCAAATTCACACCCATTGCTACAAAAAGAAAATACCACATTTTTATACAATGGACAAATATTTTTGTTTTAAAAGCTAACATCCCAAAATAAAATGTACCTAAGGTGGTGGTAGTGATGAGTATGGGCAGGTCTCCATTCCTGAACGCGTATTCCATGTAGGTTCTTTCTTCATAGAGCATACCAGCGTGGTGGCAGCCTACTCCAGCCAAAACCAGGGCCTGAAATGAAACTTGCAATAAAGTTTAAAGTGACAATTACTGAACTATTCTAAACAAAGAAGTTGCAAACCATGTAAGGTCATCATCATCATCATCATCATCATTATCAGCCAAAGGACGTCCATTGCTGAACTAAGGCCTCCCCCACGGTTTTCCACAGCGACCGGTTGTGAGCGATCTGCATTCTGTGTGATTCTGCGATCTTAATCCAGTCGGTCCATCTTGTCGGTGGACGTATTACGCTACGCCTTTGGTCGAAGGTAAGCAAGTAAATAGAGCGATAAAAAAATCTGTAATTGTAATGTGCAGTCAAATTCAAAGGCAAAATTGGCAGGACTTTTTACTGGCAAATTTTCTGAAAACGACGCTTTATACTACTTATTGAGTCGGTTAACAATACTTACCTGAAACTTCTTATTTTTAATATTAGAAGCCAGAGCAGTGAGCTTCGCCTTTTGCTCAGGGTTGAATGTGATCGTGATCTCCCGCGATAACGTTTCGGCAGTCAGCAGCACGCTCTTCCTTGTGTTGCAAAATATCTGTACAAGTTACACAGTTATTTATGTTAGATTATACAAGGTGTTTCAAAAAAACGAGTAAAGAATGAACTCAGAATCAGTAACTGAACAACTTTCTCCTAGAAACATGGGTTAAAATATGCCATTAATTTATTGACTCTCCATAGAAATCGACGGGTCACATGACCGAATTAGTATGGGAAGTCAAATTATTTTTGGCCACCCTGTAGAAAACGTAAGAAAGAGTATGCAGATGTTTGTCTTGTGTCCGTCCTTGTTTGTTAATAGTCTGTATTAGTCAATAGTGGAATTGTGAATTTTGGCATTAAATATAGGGCTGAGTGGGCAATTTCGTACACGCTCTCACGGTCACCGATCTCAAGAAGAAGAGTTTTATTTGGTATCTACAGTCTACTACATCGAGGGAAACGATAGTCGGAACATTGACTCAGAGAGTAGTCAATAGGTGTAATCATCACTAGTAACTACTATTATGCAAGAGAAGATTCTTTAAAGATGTGGGATTCCTTTTGTGATTGAAACTGAATAACACTCGCTACAAGACACCAAATCATTTAATTCTGAGCTATAGGTGTCCTCGCCCAGAAAGGTCAAAAACCTAGTCGTCAATTATAGCCAATTATTGCTATCGTGGATGTGTTATTTTTATTGTATACTAGCGGTCGCCCGCGGCTCCGCCCGCGTGGATGTCGGTTACCGCTGCAAAAAGCCTACCCATGAAAGACACGGTCAGCAAAAAAAAAGATTCCCAGGTCAAATCACAGACACCGACACTAACATCGATTTCTATCCTAGTTTACTTTCCAAGTGATGCTAAGTCAAATAAAAAAAGCCCCATCAAAATCGGTCCAGTAGATTCTGAGATTAGCTCGAACAAACAGACAGAAAGACAGACAGACAGACAAAAAATTCAAAAAAAAATTTTTTTGGTATCTATTACGTGTATAAGAAGCCCCCTCATTGCATTTTTTTTAAATGTACAGAATTCACCTACTTTACAGTTTTATTATATGTAAGATTTTCGCTAAAAGTGGTAAGGCGGCAGAGTCTTCGTTCGTTTTACCTGAGGATTATTTATTATATCACAGGTATTTTACATGTTAAATCGTGAAACAGAACACCGGATAATCTTAAGGCTAGAAAACGTAAACCACTTACTAAAGTAGGTTTCCCATCATGGTACTTCTGAATGATCGGCCAGAGTTTGTAGTTGAGGATGATGTCGAACTTGAAAATGCTGGTTCCGTCGGGACATGGGTAGCCTTCTACTACGCGTTTGAGTTTCACTGGACGACATTCATCACCGAACCTATAATGTAAAGGATAAGATTAGGTACTCTTTATTGCACATTAGCATAGGTAAAGTTAGAAACTCATTTGATAATGTAGTTAACTGCCTCGGTGGCGCAGCGGTAAGAGGGTCGCATTTTAAAGCGACGGCTGCGCCGGAGGTCCCGGGTCGGGCTAATAATAAGTACCTGGATTTTTCTGTTCAGAAATTCTCAGGGTAGCCCGTAGCTTGGAACTTGGCGGTGTTTAACCCCCGTGCCTCGGAAAGCACGTTAAGCCGTTGGTCCTGCGCCTGATCTCTCTCCGGTCGTGTCAGATTGCTGTCCCATCGGGCTATAAGAGCGAAAGGAATAGAGAGTGCACCTGTGTTTGCGCACACACTTGTGCACTATAATATGTCCCGCGCAGTCGGTTAGTCGTTGTGACTGGCCACCGTAGTCGAAATCGGCTACGGTCGGCCTTTGACTATTATTAATGTAGTTAAGATCTTAGCTATGAAAAATTAACGCCTTTAGTCCACCGCGGCATTCGCGTGCGAAATGTGACATAAGAATGTGTCATGCGGCATGTGACAAAGGCATATGTTGTATTGTATTGTAATAAAAGCGGGCTCATCATAGTCTTTAGCCAGGCAGCCACATCCTCGGGATAGCTCACAGTACCCGATACAGCCACAAACCTAATCGTTGGTGCTTCTGTTCTTATGTGGTAGTAGTTCTTATGAGAAGTTTGCTTGGTAGAAAAAAAACACTTTAAGCAGCAGTAGTATTAATACTAACTTGTAATACACAGCGGGTTTATCATCAGTCTTGAGCCAGGCAGCGACGTCCTCAGGGTTGCTCACAGTAGCCGATACAGCCACGAATCTGATCGTTGGTGCTTCTATATCCTTATGAGGAATGCCTTCTGAGGAGTTAGCTTGGTACTGCTTTTGAAGCTTCTCTATACGATGAGCTAGTTGAGCTGCAGACTATTGGGAAGAATAACCCTCTTATTCATAAAAACGCAAAGAGCCTAATAAACCTGTTTTAACTATTACACTGTTTTGTCTCATTCATTCTTGGCGCTGTCATCTTTTAACAGAAAGAGACAAAACAGTAAAGATCGCAGGATCGCACAGGATGCAGACCGCTTATACTATTATATATTCTGTGGTTCAGCTGTGAACGTCCTTCGGCTGATAATGATGACAAAACAGTGTAAATAGCTAAAATGGGTTTATTAGACTGTTTGAGTTATTATGAATAAGGAAGTAAATGTTTAAAGTGTAAGTAAATAAGGAATTGCATGTTTTATTGCACATAAGCCACGCAGGTAGGAACGCCGATTTTCAAAGTAACTCTTTATTCTGTAACTGCCAGTTTAGTCCATACTAAAAGACGCTAGGTTAAGATTCTAGTACAAAAAGACAAGTTGCTATTTTAACCACGGTTAGGCTAACTTACTTGCGGGATTCACAATTGATGTAACATAGCTAGGTACCAATCGATTAAAATCATTGTAAGCAAGCACCTAATAATTTCCTGACAAGCTATCCAGTGCTGGAAGTCTGAAGCAAGATTTTTGACATTTCGCGTAAACAATTTCAACATTCTTATTTTTCTGCTGCATCGAATATCCTTTTAACTTACGTAGCTAAATCTTAAAAAATAATTGATTTTTTTGAAGCTTGATTCAAACATTCTTCTCAATCAATAAATACACAAGTGTGAGCATTTTTCGAGCGCCACCTGGTGGTTTTACAAGGAACTATGTCGAGACTTCCGCGCCAGGTTGAGTGTACAGTCTTATTTTTATGTGATTACCAAAGTAAGCGTTAACATGTACCATTTCTCTGCACAGATGAATAATAATATATGTATCGTTTCTCTGGCGTTGCGATTATTACCCTTAGAAACGAGGTGTTGAATAAGATCTTACTGAGGTAAAGTCACTAGCCGCTCAGAGAATTTTGTTGTGTCGTTTCAATTTGACCGAAAATGTGTAAGAAAATTGTCAAGTCATGAAGTCTGTAATTCTTTCCATACATTTTGTGTCAAAATTGAAAAGGAATATTCAAGTTCTTACCTGGATAGTCTTCATCCTGCTCACGACCGCCTCAAGGACAGGCCCTCGCGATTCGTCATTGAGTATGTGGACTTCGTCTATGAGGAACAGCTTGATCATCTCCACTAGCCCTCGGTGGTCCTTCCACCTTCGCGTCAACATGTCCCATTTCTCTGGCGTTGTGATTATTACCCTATAGAGACAATTAGGTGAACTTAGTAAGTCACTTTAAGTAATTCAGCCACTCGTCTATGGAAAGAATTTCAAACTTCCTGGAGCCCTATTTTTGAATCACTCGCGTCAAGATGGCGTGTGATATTCAATGTTTAAAGTCGAATTTTGGAATGAAAACCAGTTGTAATCTACACAAAAAGAATTTGAAAAATCATTGCTCGATTTTGTGAGTACTCACGCCTAGAGGTAGATTTTGAGTTATTTCCGTTGATTTTTCATGTGTTTTCGAACGAAAATCACACGCCATATTCAAGCGAGTGATTCAAAAATAGGGGCCCTGGGCTCTATCAAGATGGCGAGTGATTTTCGTTCGACGATGGATTAAAAGTCAACGATAATAACTCGTTTTCGAACGAAAATCACTCATTATATTGACGCGAGTGCTTCAAAAATAGGGCCTGACTGTTTAATTAGTACATTTTTAGGGAATCGAGAATGACAAAAGAAAACTGTCGGTCTACTAACCAAAATGGCCTCGTTTTTAAACTTGAGATTTTGGACTATGTTATTCAAATACCTTTTTTTCATGGAAACTTACTTAAAAGCCTGCAGCTGACTGAAATCCACATCAGTGTCGCCCGTCACCTCAATGCATAGAAGACCTAGCTTGTTGAACTTGGAGTACCACTCGGTCAGGCGCTCTGTGCACAGAGCTTTTACTGGTGCCACTTGAAATAATAAATTCAGATGTATACAACAATATGTATATAACAATTTATATACACAACAACAACAAGAACGAGAACGACAATAAGAACAACAACAACAAGATGTATATAACAATAATTCTCCTACCGATGTAAGTAGTCTAGTTAGTGGCTTGCAAAAATGTAGTAGTGTTTAACTAGATCTATAAGATATTATTACATATGATGTGGTATGAACATTATCAAAGCTTAATAAGGCCCTACCTCTCCTGCCACCTGCACGCAAGAGGACCTTTACAACGCCAACTAGAAGGCCATTGATGTTGCCACTTTAAAGGCGCAGAAAGTTTAATTGCCATTGACTCGAAAAGAATAAGAAGAAGAAGAATAAGGCCCACTTTGGAACCCAGGCTTCCGCTAATTCTGGATTAAATCATCGTTCTGTCTCTTCAGTTTATTTGACGATGCTAGATACAAATAAGATTCAAATCATCATGTGCAAGTAGGCCTTAGTGTATTTGCTGCACGAGCTATTTATCTTACGAAAAACACATTTTAAGAACCTTTATGTAGGTCTTACTGTAAATTATTTTGAAGTCCTCTGTGCACTGTTTCTCTTCCATTTCCATTAGGAGTTGAACTATTGCCATTTCGAATATAACCGTTTTACCAGATCCGGTTGGAGCACATACCACCAATGATTTATCTGGAATCAAAAAGACGGAAACCTTAAAAACTTATTCAAAATAACGTAAAATAATTTGAGTTAGCATCTAATTACTTAGCTTGGCTAGTGGGATTATTCTGAGCAATCATCTTACCGGAATATAATGCATCTTCTATTACTCTTGATTGAACTAAATTGAAAAATGGATAGGAAAACACATCTCTGTACTTGGAATCTGAAACCATTAATTATGATCTAGTATTTCTGAGGTCAAGTCACAAGTTTTAATAGTAGATAATCATGAGGTTCAATCTATTTCTAAAAATATATCATTAAACTAATAATAATTAAATTGTTATTTGTTAGTAAATTACGTTACTTTACCAATTTCTTCTATACTCCGAAACTCGTTGTATTGTCCTGTGCCTTTCGCAGGGCGTATTCTCTTATTTGGCACATTATTCCAACTATTTTTAGGACGAGTTTCAGCACTAGAAGGAAGAGATATGGGCTGCGACTCTTGAGAGTCATTTATTATCTCATCCTCACCGAAGACATCAGTAAAATTTGACCTATGAAATAAATATGTATAGTCAATTACGTGTACAGGTGAAAAATACTCCTTATCCTTTATATTGTAAACAAAATACTTACAAATTTTCTTTCATATCACTTTACAGCTGAATAATCATCTACTTCCTAATCTCAACTACACAAACTTTTGCAATTTGCAATTTCCCGCCTCCATAAAAAAGTAATGTAGTTTTTTTTTCGTTCCGAACGGAATGGGCTAAGGTAAGAAGACCAAAGAGATGTTGTTTCCTCGTTGACGTGAGACATCTGACAGACGTCCGCTTAAATAATTTATTATTTGTTTGCATCTAAGGTTTGCATCATAGAAAGTAGTATAGTATAGAATGACAAACGCGGATTTTCAGCGTAACCAAAAAGTTACTTTACATGTGTGCGTTCAATAGTGATGTGTATCTTATGGTGGTCCAAGTTTTATCGACGAGGTTACGATAAATCATGTAAATTGAAACAAAAATAATTAAATTAATGCACTTTTAATTACATAATACTTTTTATTTGATAAACAAGACAACCTCATTTTTGTTAAATTACATATTTATTTATTTATGTATGAAGACTTGCTAGAAGCACTTATACACGTTCCAACATAGACCTTACCACAGCACAGCTTCGGGCCAGTTGTGTGGGCCAGTGCTGAGAAGAAGCTGTGCAAGAATTACGGTTACCTAAAAGAAACAGTCAAAAAATTTATCGATACTGATGACGTCATCATATAGTCAAGCCCTAGTGTAAAGAAACGGTTTCTTATTTTACTGAAAATATCTGAATTAATCTATTGGAAACTTTGATAAATGGCTGCAAATCACAAAGAAAGTCCTAAATTTACGGTACAATTTGGCATCGGAGTCGATTTCACTCACAAATTTTATAAAATTTGGAATTAAAATTTTTATCAATGATTCATATTTACTGATGAAAAGTATGATTTTCGGGATTGTATCCTCGGCGCACTTCACAATTGCTTACAGAACAAGCCATTTCATCTGAAATTGGTAAGTAAAATTCAAATCATAACATTATTCATTCATAATTTTTGAAAAATTCTAGTGACGGAAACTTGACGTATCCACTAAATCCATTATTTCTTAAAAAACGGTCTCGCTGTCATAAGGTTTTTAGCTGTCAAATCCTATAGAATTTCACTAGGTAGCACGCTCTTTTTAAAGCGAAGATTTTTTCTTTCTCTATGGTTTGCATACTCTTATAATCTGTGGTCGACGTCGTTCGCTTGGGCTGTCTCCCATAGAAAGTAGTATAGTATAGAATGACAAACGCGGATTTTCAGCGTAACCAAAAAGTTACTTTACATGTGTGCGTTCAATAGTGATGTGTATCTTATGGTGGTCCAAGTTTTATCGACGAGGTTACGATAAATCATGTAAATTGAAACAAAAATAATTAAATTAATGCACTTTTAATTACATAATACTTTCTATTTGATAAACAAGACAACCTCATTTTTGTTAAATTACATATTTATTTATTTATGTATGAAGACATTCTAGAAACACTTATACACGTTCCAACATAGACCTTACCACAGCACAGCTTCGGGCCAGTTGTGTGGGCCAGTGCTTAGAAGAAGCTGTGCAAGAATTACGGTTACCTAAAAAAATCAGTCAAAAAATTTATCGATACTGATGACGTCATCATTTAGTCAAGCCCTAGTGTAAAGAAACGGTTTCTTATTTTACTGAAAATACCTGAATTAATCTATTGGAAACTTTGATATATGGCTGCAAATCACAAAGGAAGTCCTAAATTTACTGTACAATTTGGCATCGGAGTCGATTTCACTCACAAATTTTATAAAATTTGGATTTCAATTTTTTATCAATGATTCATATTTACTGGTGGAAAGTATGATTTTCGGGATTGTATCCTCGGCGCACTTCACAGTTGCTGAAAGCACAAGTCATTTCATCTGAAATTGTTATACAAAACTTAAATTATAATTATATCCATTCATAATTTTTCAAAAATTCCAACGACGGAAACTTGACGTATCCACTAAATCCATTATTTCTTAGAAAACGGTCTCGCTGTCATAAGGTCTTTCGCTGTCAAATCCTATAGAATTTCACTAAGTAGCACGCTCTTTTTAAAGCGAAGATTTTTTCTTTCTCTATGCTGTCTCCAGTGTCCCCACCTTAGGGTATTTTACCCTAAATTTAGGGCAATTTTACGTGTTAAGGGTAATTTTTAGGGTAGAAAATTATTTAGGGCATTTTTCAGGGTAAAATAAAATATATTAAGAATTTTTAGAGAAAGATTAAAACTCCATGCAAGTTTTGGTGATTTATTGAATACGTGTTTCTGAACGCACGTAACTTTTTGCGAAGTTCTCGGATTTGTTCTCTCTGATGAATCTACTTCTCTTTCACACTCGAAGGTTTGTATACGCGAAAGCGAGATACCGTGTGCTGGCAGAGAAAAACCGGTTTATTGATGCAATGCACAGATGCAATGATAGGATACATTCCATCCAAGAATATTTGGAAATGCTAGATTAAGGTGAAGGCTCGCGCTCAAAGTTTCGTGTTTTTGTTTTGAAGGAAAGGTCTAAAAACTGTTTTTAACATTTTTTTAACCTTCCCTGCAAATGTAAAGAACCAATCTCAAAAATTGATACAGAAGTACACAGAAAATCATTGTTTATGTACACAAAATAGCATAAGCTAGTAAAAGACAAAACAGTTAAGCCGCAATAATTTAAAAAAACCCAAAAAATTTGAATTTCCCTTCACACCTGAAGCCTTCACCTTGAGAATGCGTAGATTAAGAAAAAAAAAGTAAAAAAGTAAATTAAGATGTTTTTATTTTAGAAAAATACTTAGGGTAAAAACATCATAAAAGTGCCTAATTTAGGGTAATTTCGCCTAGCTTTAAGGTAAAAGTAAAATTCAGAGATGGCAACACTGGCTGTCTCAGTTGACAGTTCATTTTAGTTTTTCCAAGTTTTTCTTTTCTTTTATTTTTTTCCTCGTCGTCAATAAAATAAAATAATTTTATTGATTTCAGAAAACATGATTTTCTTTTGTTTGTATTAGATTTGTTAATAAAGTGAATGCACGATGTGAGTACAAATACCTTAACACGTATTAGGAGCCCTACCCTTTGTACACATGTTATGCATGGTGAATTTGGTGTTTCAGGGACATCTCAGCTGATTTCGATAATGCTGATACCATCAGTGTTGACACATTAGCTTTGGAGAAAATATTGATTGAGGAAAGAGAGCTAGAAATATCAGAACTCAAGTCACTTAGCAAAAAAGTATGCCACCTTCACACAAGCTTGTTATATTATAGAAACACTAAGTCTAAGATGGGTACAGTATGCTATGAAGCATGGAAAACAATAGTGAAAAAAGTAGGAGGAACGCAGAATGGATGGGTTGACCTTGGTCATTGTTTACAAATTGCAAAATCAGATCTAGATGTAAGTATAGGTAAAACTTTATCCCATATAAGGTTTTATTATCTGTTTCAGTTAGTTATTATATCAGTGTACATACATGTTTTGTTTATCAAATGTTATCCTTTCAGTACATCATGAACTCAGTTAAAGATGACCCAGTTGATATTATGCTAAAAGTGTACATGCAAAATGAGAAGGCTACCTTGGACAAAGTTGTAGAAGCATTTGTTACACTCAATCGCTATGATATATTGAAGAGTATTGAGGAGCCACTATTGAATTTAGCCCAGTGTTTTAATAAAGATGACAGTGGTTATCAAAGCAATGGTAAAAGTGATGGTCGCAAGGAAATAATTACTTTAGCTAAAAACCTACCAAATGACCTGCCACCTGCTTTGAATAAAAATATTGTAATCAAAGATAAAGATCATAACAAACTGAATCAGCCTAAACCAAGATCTCCAGTAAAGAAAGTGGACAAAGAAAATAAAAATAATGCTCCAATATTGTTCTTAACTTTTACTGAAGATGGTCAACAAACTGCACAAAACATTCAAGATTATGTCGATGCTTGGGAAGATGTGTTACCAGTCACTGTAATAACACTAAGTGACAGAAGAGATGAAGTTTATGCAAACCCAGAAAAATTCATTAGAGAATACTTTGAAAAGGTGGGTCTGAATTTTTTTGTTGAATCAAAAAGTATTACTGAAAAGACATTGAATTTGATTGATATACATATTTCAATTTTCAGGCTGACTTTGTAGTACCAATCATCACATCAGGGTATCTAAATGAAATAAGGTCTAGCAATGCAGATGGCCCTAATGCTACGGACAACTTAGACTACAAATATGTAAATTTTATTTATACTCTGATTGTAAATCATTACATACATGCAACTGGTTGTCTCAACAAAAAAGTGAGAACTGTGTTGCCACAGAGGGTAGATGCTGATGTTTTCAGGCACATCAGTATGTACCCTGATTTAATGCCTTGGACACACGAATCTAAGTTCAATGAGCAATTTAAAGCCTTCCTTAAAACTAGACGTCCATAATTTAATTAAATCTTTTGATATTGAGTTTTGCTTATTTTTAAATATCTAAAAAATAGATTTGTATACATTTAGTTAGGAACTAAAAAAACTTGCCTTATAGTATTTAAGATACTCAGTCTGATTTAAGGTCACATTATAGCAATATAAATTCTTTACATACATGTTATTATGTAAGTTTACATTAAAATAATCCTTTTGGCCTCATTCCCACTATTCCAGACCTGTGAATTTCCCCGACCATGGTGTTTGTACATAACACTGGATCAGGTAAAAATGCCGCCGGTCTAGCTATTAGGCAGATCCGTTGTAATGTGAATAGCTTCGTAGTTAGAAAACTTTTAGCCACTAGCTTTAGGCAGTTTTACTGTTCTGGCTTTGTTGGTCCGGCATAGTGGGAGCAGGGCATTTCGGTTTATAAGACAAATGCAGAGGTCAACCATGAATATGAAACCTTGCTTCTTTTCTTAATGTCTCAGAGTACAGGTGATATATTCATGATTGCCCTTTGATCATGTACCTGATAATGACTTACCGGCAGTTATGTGTAAAAAATAAAGCATTTGGTCATAAATATCGCATTTTTATTACTATAACAGTTTACACTTCATCTGAATAAAGGTTGACAATATATTACTTCTATAACTGTAAATATAAAAAAATATGTTACCTAATTTTAAATAACAGATGCCCTTGCCAGACTTTAGCATAGTTTAGCACTTGAAAGTTATAAAAACCTGCAATAACTTATTCCTTTGGATCAACTTTAGTAATAAAAGTACTTATTTATTAACATTTTACTTTATTTAAGTGAATCCATAAAACACTACACAAGAAATAATAGAATGACAATGGACAATGAGGCTTTTTCAACTAAATAAACAAAAAGAAGTAAGAACTGAGATAGTTCTTCAGTACCTAGCTTCTATTTTGTTTAGCACAATAAAAGTTCTTACAACTAACTTGAACTAAGGAAACGTGAAACTTAATTAAATTACACTGAAAAGTTAAAACAGATAAAGTACAAGTAAACCTGTGTATTGTTTTTTACACAGAACTAAACAAACTCACTGCCATTGCTTGTAATTAATACTTTAAAATGATCTAAATTAGTTATCAGTGTTTGCGGTTTCTGGTCTAGCTTGATCATCAGTCTCATCGGCAGTGCTGACATCATTGACATCAATGCCTGTGTCGTTGTTGTCATTGGCCAGCTCCTCCTGGAATTAATTCATTATCAGGTGGACCAATCACAGAATATCAACAAGTGATAGAACTGGTGAGAATGCATATACCCTAACAGTGTTCATATTGATTACCTACTTCACATCAAATGGTTTTTTTTTATGATACAGTGTAAATAGTACCATCTACAATTGCGAGTGCCACCATTTGTCCTAATAGTTTAATAGTATATGTGCAAGCTTTAGCAATACTTGAATAAAACAATAAAATTATAGTGTATTTCTACAATTAATCGCAATTGACTGGCGAGGCACACCCCCTGGATACTGGGCTTTCCTCAATCAAAATTTTATGGGGAGTGCCTTTGTGGATGACTATCTTTATCTTAAAGAAATGTACCTTTACAACTTCAATAAAACTGTTAGCTTCCTCTAACATTTGTTTGGTTGCTTTATTTTCCTCTTTCAGGTCTTCAATAATCTTGAGGAGCTTCTGATTCTCATCTAGAGCTTCTTGTAAAGCTTGTCTGAAAATATGTTTTTGTTTAGGACATGCTTTGATATTTCAAGAAAATTCTCTATTTTGTACTCAATACTCACTGTCGCTTTTCAGCTAATATTTTCCAGTACTTTTCAGAGGCACCATCAGGATTAGTTAGATCGTCTATGGACACTTTGGTGTCTAAGTTGGCTTGTGTTTCTTTGGTAGACAAATTCTTACGTTTGACTTCAATATCTCTGAAAAAAAAAAACAAGAAAACGTAAAAAATACATCCCACAGCTAGGCAAAGGCCTTCCCTTAACTATGAGAAAAAGTTGTTGTACATTCATTTATGAAACTGAGAACATAGGCCAAATTATACATACACTGAAGGTTCCTGAGATAGCTGATGTTTCAAACTTTTTGATGGTCTACCCACTAAGTTTTCTCGGTCACTTGCAGTGTGCTGGAGGGTTTTCAGAGATCTCCTTGTAACTCTTGTAGACTCCTACATGAGAAAATTAGAGAAATAAGATCCGTGTTAGATAAAGTGGCACTATTCAGTTTCAAAACAAAACTACCCGGTTACCAAAATAAAGCTAACCTCTTGACTGCTCATTTTTATGGGTTTTTTTTCAGTATCACGTTCTAATCTAATCAGATTTCTGCTCCTGTATAATGCAGCTTGGCAAGACTTCGGTAAATAAAAAGGTGTTAACGCAAAAAAGAAAAAGTAGATTTCGAGAAACAAGACGAAGACGCCGTGATATTCACTCAACCACAACCAAACCAAAAACCAAACAAAACTGACAGGTGCTGTCAGTGTTTCCCGCCAACTCCAATCCAAGCAAGCCAAGCAATAAGAGCCAAGAGTTGGTCCTTTTTTTTTAATGTGTCAAATTGTGTATCCATAAAACCAGTAAAATAATTTATTTTCTTTTTGCTTGTTATTTATATATTTTTAATTTGTTAATATGCTTCTGTACAGCTTTATGTTTTGTCGTATAGTATCACTCTTGTCTTTGAGTTTTTTGTTAAAATATGCTTAAAAACGTATTTTTTTATTCATTTATTTTTAATATAATTTTTTGTCCGTGTAAAAGCCTCTCACTTGTTATTGTACGGTATTACTAATCTGTGGTACGGTACGGGGCGCAACTAAGGGGCGCAATGATGCGCGACACGGATCTTCTGTCCACTGATCATGTAATCTGCTTCTGTCTGGCTGGCCAGACTCTGGCCAACGGTGACAGCAGTCGAAACTAACGCTGTCAAACAAATTAAAAAAAACCGGCCAAGTGCGAGTTGGACTCGCGCACTGAGGGATCCGTGCCATCTTTAACTGAATTAGGGATTCTTACTTCCACTTAGCCAAAATACCACAATATTTTGTTGACCGCAAATATAACTTTGTTTTTCATAGTGTTTGTATGAAAGACAAAGTTATATTTGCGGTTGATAAAATTGAACTATATATTGTTTTAAACTTTCATGGTCACTAACATTAGAATAGTTAGATACGGGATTGCTACCATGTACCTTATTATTTATGAGCTTCCGATATTTCGGCACTGTTGCAAGCGCCATGATCACGGAATAACTGAAGAGAACTTGCGGGTGGGTTGTTGAAATATCGGAAGCTCATAAATAATAAGGTACATGGTAGCAATCCCGTATCTAACTATTCTAAAATTGAACTTTATCTCAAAAACTGCTGGTTCGATTTCGCTCTAACCAATTTTCGTTGAAAGTTTATGTTGAGATCTACATTACATATTTTTTTCAAAATTTTCTCTTCCTTAGTTCAAAAGTTAGATGGGGGGGACGCCCATTTTACCACTTTGGAAGCGTCTATATCTCAAACGTTAGACTTTTAGAAAAAATGATTGTAGGAACTTCCATGTCATTTTGAAAGACCTATCTATAGACACCCCACACGTATAGGTTTGAGTAAAAAATTTTTTTTTGTTTTAGTTTCATGTATGGGAGCTCCCCCTATAATATCATTTTTTTAAATTTTTGTACCTGAATCGGAAAGCGGTAAAGAGGATACACCTACCTACCAAGTTTCAGCGGTGTGATGCTAATAGTTTCAGAATAAAGTGGCTGTGACATACGGACGGACAGACAGACAGACAGACAGACTTGACGAAACTATAACGGTTCCGTTTTTTGCCATTCGGCTACGGAACCCTAAAAATGCGGTTGTCAGATCGAGTGTAGCGAAATCTCCCCAATCTGACAAGAGATTTTCCGATTTTCCCTTTTGTTTTATTTTCGTATGTGTTCTTTCTTTGTAAACTATTAATATGATTGTTTTTAAATACCGTAGAGCGAAACACCTAAAATAAAGTTTTAATTTTCAGTGGTTTTTATACAGCGTGTGGCCTGTAACAGGAGCAAAAAATTTAATCAATGATTCTACAGAGTATTCGTAGTTCGCGTAGCGTAGAGACTCGTAGAGGAGATCAGCGAGACCAATAAATAGTAGCAACTAGAACAGCGTCAGAGCGCGGTCGTCTGAGTATTAAGTGGACCGCACTTTATAAGTACTGTCCAAAGATATTTAATATCTTTGGTACTGTCAGTTAAGAGCTGTCAGTGTCATCAAACTTGGCCAGTGATGTTGCATTACCGATAGTTTTACTATCGATAAATGAACTGAACAACAGGTGATTGTGACACCGCTAGGAACAGCGTTTTTTTAACGATAAGACAAGTGTCAAATCAAACGCCAAAGATAGCTCTTGGTAAAAATGCATCACAAATTTAATTCTCTGAGCGTTTTTTCTATTCAAATTGAAATATTTGCCACACAAATAGAGATCTCATCTGAAGTAATCATTTTAGTTTAGGACTTTCAATAATTATGTTACATTTTCAGTGGCACAAATGAATCACAATCACGCATACGACGAATTATCAAGATACTATCGATAGCATTCGTTATAATTTATCGCGCAACTAGACAACTGATTACAAACAACTCTACTCTCCTTTGCCTGTCATCAATCAGCTGTCAGTTTGTAGAAAGAAATTATAAAGCTAGGTCACGCACGGTGGATAATTTATTTATAATGTGTATTACTAAATTAATATTATAAAACCTCAAGAATTCAGAAGTTAAGATTAAGTTTAGATACTCAGTTATGTTTCGGGTCATTGCATGCGTTATCATTAAGTTAAATGTCTACTAACAGTGTTATCTTATCTTCGCATGAAAACCTGTTCAAAGCGTTTTAGTTCTTACACAGAAACCTATATTAGTGGACATAAGTACACAAAATGGACACTCTCAAGTAAGTTTCTAATCAATTAACCATTGTTTAAATATTAGTGTAACTTGAATCAGTTTGTAGGTCGTCATTGTACAAGGACGATCTAATACTGCCTTTTTCTATGTGCGTCAAAGTCAAGGCTATTAACAGTTCATCGATTATAAGAAGTACTAACTTATCGTCTTATTACTAAATAATTGTTAAAATCATCCTAAAATCTTGATTGTTAAATAATCGGTTGGTACTCTGGCTTACTCTAATTGATTGTCTTAGTTTTAATTTCAATACACCTGCATGATTAATTAATATCTATAAAATAAAGTTATGAATGTTCTCCATATCTTTTTAAACTTATATCCAAAAGTACATGGATAAAATTAAAATTATTTAGTCATATTATACTAACAAATGTAAATCACATAGGTACTCCATATGTTTATTTGTGCAGATTCTACTTTGTAACATGGAATGTTGCAACCAGATCTCCAGGTCAAGATCTCAACTCTTTGTTAGACTTCCCGTCTCAGTACAACAAAAATAAACCTTTGCCAGACTTCTATGTTATTGGGTTAGTATGTTTGTGTAAGTTATTTATAAGCAACAATGAATATTTTGAATGTGGTAAACATTAATATAATTTTTACACATTAAATAATTTTTAATGATTAATCTTTTCAATGTTTAGTCTTGTAATGTCCTACACACAGCACAATAAAAATATACTACCAGTGGAAAGAAGACAACAACACTTTCATTTCCATCTAAATTTACTATTACTTTCTAGCTTGCAAGAAGTGAAATCACAGCCTCAGAATATGCTTATGGACTCTTTGTTCTCTGATCCATGGACAAGTAGTTTCAACAAGATACTATGCCGCCAAGGCTTTATAATTGCCAAGAGCACGAGACTCCAGGGTCTGCTGCTATTGGTGTATACTCATATAAAGCATGTAGTTCATCTCAGGGACATAGAGGCACAGTACACAAAGACTGGACTTGGAGGGATGTGGGTAAGAAGAGTGTGTTTAGAATTGACAACTTTCACTCTGATGTTTGCTTTCACATTAACTTGTGTTTTGTATATCAGGAAAAGTATGTTATTATTTTAAATAGAAATATTTCAAAAGATACATTCATAAATGTACAGTTTAATTTTAGGATAAATAATTTCCAGTTTTTTTTTTGTAAATAATCTAATACCCTATCTTTGGATGTATTACATTATTTGCTAGATCTTTAATGAATGTGAGATTTATTTAATCTTATCTTCATGTCTGGTCTAACTAGAATATTAATACCTAGTCCAGATTAAAATTAAAAGAGAGATCTTCTGAACGGATTTTGAATACACATTCCACCAGTACAAAACTATGTCATTAATAAGTGACATAAGCCTGTACGCCATGTAATCATTGTAGTTTCTCTTTACCGCGCGAAGCCATAGCGAGTAGTAAATGATATAGAAAGCCAAGCGAAATTTAAAAACTAAATCCGTTGATACAATCAACGTTTTGCAGATCTGAAGTACTTTTAGTTTGCAATCCTTACTACGGAATGCTTCGGACCCGTAAAACGATAATCGTATTGACGGACTTCTTTTAGGGTATTAAGTCTCCTGGTCCTTACAATCTTTTACTTTCAGGGCAACAAAGGCGCTGTCAGCATACGGTTCAACCTGTACGGGTGTTCCATGTGCCTTGTAAACAGTCACTTGACAGCGCACGAGCATCTCCTCGCCGATCGCATCAACGATTACAACACAATCATCAAGCAACACTCGTACCACGTCACGGAGACTGCAAACATCTTGTACCATGAGTGAGTGATTGCGTAGTTTTATTTAGTGCTACTTCACATTAGTGCGAGAGCCGCCGCGGGATAGTTTTCCATACTAAAACAGGCCAAGTGCGAGTCGGACTCGCGCACTGAGGGTTCCGTGCTAACTTTAACTAAATAAGGTATTCTTACTTCCACTTCGCCAAAATACCACAATATTTTGTTGACCGCTACCTACCAAGTTTCAACTGTGTAATGCTAATAGTTTAAGAATAAAGTGTCTGTGACATACGGACAGACATACAGACTTGACGAAACTATAAGGGTTCCGTTTCTTGCCATTCGGCTACGGAACCCTAAGAAGAGCACCTTGCTTGACCGCGCTGCTAAGGTAAGCGGCTATCGCGCTGCTTGCGACATGTAACAGGGCTATTATAGCACTTGCTAGGTGCTAATTGTACCTTTTATAGCAGTACCCATGTGCTGGTCACTGTAATTTGAATTTTATTTCCTTGAAGTACGGTCGAAACTAAAGATTTAGCTTAGGTTAGCAGGATTTACATCTAGAAGAGATTTTTGAACCATTAGTTTATGTAAGCGTTATAGATAGTGCCATCCACGAAGGCGCGCGCCACGTTTCGTCCTAATCGTTTATAGTACATCTGTGAAAGCTTTTTTCAATATTTAATGATTTGCTATTTATTATAATTATTAAATGTTTATTATTTAATATTTTAATATTTGATACACACCTTACACCCCGCGCTTTCCTCATACAAAAATTAAAGGCGCGCGCCTTCGTAGATGGCACTATCTACTATAATAGGGTTTTGACGCCTGATGCTATATTCAGGTTTTTAATTTTCTGCAATTTGAAAGGTTTTACTTCCCATACTACATCGTATTCAAAGTACAGCCGTCAGCGCATCAGGTTACACATTTTTTTTAAAACTTGCCCTTATTACAACTGCATAAGATACCAAATTGGTTACCTCGACGTGCTGTTGTCCCTTCATAATTTTCTCCAAAATATTTCATTCATAAACGATATCATAACATCAATAATAGTCGGTATCGTGTGTCACGTATATCGATTTATTTCAAATTCAAGTGAATTCTGTAATCTGATAATCTTACGATAAAACCATTAGCCTGCGCGAGGGTATTCATATCGGCCATATTGCCTACGAAATTTTCCGAAGCTATCAGGCCGGAAGTGTTCATATCTCGGTCTGTTATCACAATAATGTTAATTTACCGATAGTAGAGTGCGATTTAATTTAAAACATTTTAATAATAATAAATATTTAAATGCATGAATACACTTTATTTGCATTAAGCGCACAAGGTGTTTGTTTAATATTGTGTCGGGTCCATCAATAAGCAAAACTCACTCAATATAATTTAAAACTTATTTATTGTCTATCGGACATACGGGCAGTTACATTGTTCAAAGAGAAGAGAGCAAACATAGATAATGCAACAATTTACTTAAGGTCGCTACAAATAGCGCCATCTGCACTAAAACTGTTGAACTACAATGTTTTGAGTGTCAATTACCAGCAAGGTTTAGTTCCTTATTTACCAAAAACTAACGGCATAAGATGATTTATTATTTTTTTATTTATCTGTACCTACAAATTTTATTAAGCTGAAGAGTTTGCTTGTTTGTTAAAACGTCAGGATCTACATGGCCGATTAAAAAAAAGTGCTATTTATCGGAGAAGGCTTAAACATCAATCAGCGACGGGAGGGAAGGGAGCAAACTCAAAAAGTGCGAATATATCGCTAACCGCTAGTTTACTTATTATCTCTATCAATAAACGAATACCTTATAGATTAGAATAGTTAGAGCTTCCGATATTTCGGTACTGTTGCAAGCGCCACGATCACGGAGTAACTGAAGAGAACTTGCGGGTGGGTGTTATTGGCAGACATATCGGTCTACCCTCCTTCGAAGTCGTTTATTCCGCTCGCCGCCGGTCTGATCTCGACAGTTCGACACACAACATTGACAGTATCTGTTCGCGAAACGGCACTATTTTTATTAACACGGTTTTGACACATTCGAACCACTGGATTCCAGACACTTGAAAATTAAAACCCGTCCTCACGATTGAAATTTTTGTATTTAGTTATTTCAATCGCTTCCCTAACCAATCATGGTATGTAGTGGCGTTCTGTCAAAATGATCTAAGGGTTGTGTGAACTCGATCAAGTGATTTGGCTTCGATTCTAATAATTTTTTTGGGATAGCAGATTTCTGTCTGTCATTGTAATAATAATAAGGTACATGGTAGCAATCCCGTATCTAACTATTCTAATGTTAGTGACCATGAAAGTTAACAATACCCTATAGATGTTTTGGTATCAAATCAAATATCTAATAAATAATACACAATTTTGCCGCCGTAGTCATCTTGGTGTCAGGTACACCAAGATGCGCAACACGTAACCGACGCTACACAACACCCTTCGGCCAAAATTCTTCTATCGTGAAGGTCGACAGTTAATCGATCGAAAGGAACCGTTACCACAAACGAATTGAAATTCGTACTATGACAATTCCAACCGTTCGTTAGTACTACGGAAGTACTCTACAAAACCTAGAGCTACATTCTTTTGGCTCTTAACAGTTCAACTCATTTAAATGACACAACATACTTTTTGATCTCAGCATGTCTCTCTTGTTGCATTTACTATACAGCGAAACATTTATTGGAAAACTAGCTTTTGCCCCCGACTTCGTTCGCGTGGACTTCAGGTTCGTCCCGTCTAGTAGCGCAAAAAATGTGTTTTTTTACGACCTCACATTAGAAACCTCAAAAATTGTAGCCTATATGTTATTCTGATGTATAAGCTATATTGTGGTAAAGTTTCATTCAAATCCATTCAGTAGTTTTTACGTGAAAGAGTAACAAACATCCATACATCCATACATCCATACTTACAAACTTTCGCCTTTATAATAGTAGTAGGATAAATCATTCCTAGGTTCGCTAACATTCTTATTATGAATGAACGTTGACAAGAAAATGGGTATTGTGTTACAAACTCGCCCTTATTAATAGTACTATAAGGACTTTAATACTTTGAGTGTTTATCAGTACCGTCACCGTTGATGATAACAGCGGCTTCACTGTTGAAGATACCGGCTCAATTCACATTAAATTGGATTATGATCTTAAACTCGATAGGCGGAAGGCCACCTCTACCATAGTTTGTTGTACTTACTTAGGTGCTTACTAGTTCTTAAATAGGTATTGCACAACCTTAGTTGGCATTTGCTGGCCTCGCGGTCTTTATAAAAAGATTATTCATTTATTTAATTTGCTGATTGATTTCTAATTAGGAAGACGTTGGTCGCTTCGATAGTATCAACTGCCTATTAATGTAATAATACGAGTAATGGCTGATAACAAAATGACTTTTCTACTCCATAAAATATTTGAAGTGCGATTTGGGTTGCTTCGGTAACCACGTTAAGCAGGTGGTCCCAGCAAATATCGGTTGATTTTAGTCGTTAAAATCTGACAGCAAGGTTGGTAGCTTGCCTTGCGAACTCCCCTCCGCCAATCCGCACTGAGCCCGTGTAGAGTATGGCTCATATTACCTCATACTTGATTGTGGTAAGGCCTATGCCCAGCAGTGGGATGCTTACAGGCTAACTTTATTTTGCATAAAATTATTGACGTGACTGAGCATTGCATACTCATGTATGATAATAATTTTCACGACATTGATGCAAATCAAAAATTTATTGAATATACCTACGATGTAGACACATCGTAATAACCGATTATGCGTTTACCAAAATATAATCTTTGTTAAATTGGATAAGATTGTACTTCTTGATACCTGCATGCCTGCATATAACGTATGTAGATCTGCTTAATATTTTATTTTTAGACACCTATGCTTAGGCCTAACCTTTATCGGTTTTATTGAATCAAATACAAATTCATTCGTTACACCCATAATTCAACGTCCTCATGTAAAACTATCGTATAATAATAAAATAAAAATAGTTCCCCTAGCCGATTTCGACTACGGTGGCCAGTCACAACGACCAACCGACTGCGCGGGACATATTATAGTGCACAAGTGTGTGCGCAAACACAGGTGCACTCTCTATTCCTTTCACTCTCTTAGCCCGATGGGACAGCAATCTGACACGACCGGAGAGAGATCAGGCGCAGGACCAACGGCTTAACGTGCTTTCCGAGGCACGGGGGTGAAACACCGGCAACTTCCAAACTCCGGGCTACCCTGAGAATTTCTGAACAGAAAAACTCCGGTACATACTTTTGGCCCGACTCGGGAATTGAACCTGGGACCTCCGGCGCAGCCGTCGCTTTAAAATGCGACCCTCTCACCGCTGCGCCACCGAGGCAGTTAGAAACTATCGTATAGATAGAGTATAACCCTACCTTTATCGGAGTTGAATTCTCAACCCCCTATGGCTTGAGTTTCTTGCGCTGCTTTTGCTCAGCACTGGCCAGTGGCCCCATAATTATAGCCCCAAAGCAGTGCTTGTGTTTCTATAATTTATGAACTATTTTTTATATAAAATACTTTTTTTCAGCTACGTATTCTGGATGGGCGATCTCAACTTCCGCACCGACCACCCTTCCGGCAGCAGTCCATCATCAGAAGAGATAGTTGAGACGCTAAACGCAGTGGAGAAAGACAAATACGAGTCCCTACTAGAGCACGACCAACTCATTGCCGTCATGGAGACGGGGGAGGCGTTCTCCGAGTTCACTGAGCCGGAGATACGGTTCCCGCCGACGTACAAGTTTAGTATCGGCGGCGACGAATATGACCTCAAGTGAGTATTTATACAGGGTGAAACAAAAGGCTTAAAGAAGCTTTAAACCTCGCATTCAGTACATCAAACCAAATCGCTGGGAAACGACTTTTATTTCGCTTATGCCACTTAACCCCAATATCTATTGTTCTTGATATTTTACAATCCATACATTCATTCCACTATAACCCCAAAATTGTGAATAATCACTATTACCCCAAAATTGTAAATAATAATAATCCTTCATATAAAACGTTTTGCCGTTTAGCCTTTTATTTTTAGGCATTAAAAATAATAATTTATTTATTAGCCGCAATGTATACGCGCACAGATTGCTCAGGCGAAGCGACGCGCGCGCAGACGCGCTTAGTTGTGTGCGTGCGAGCGCTAGCTGTGTGCATGCGCCGCGCCACACCGCGTAATACATTGCGTAGTGCACTGTTTATGGTCTGTTTACGAAATAATACTGATTGCTGTCCCATCGGGTTATGAGAGTGAATGGAATAGAGAGTGCACCTGTGTTTGCGCAAACACTTGTGCACTATAATATCGCCGCTTCGCTAAAAAAGTGTACAATCTCAAAAATACCAAACTTTAGAGGAGAGCGTTTTGAAAGTTTAACAATTAATAAAAGCGTCATTTAGAAAGTAAAGAAGTAGATTTTTTTATCTAAAAATAATTCAATCCGTTATCTTTCAAAATAATATTTTATTGGATAATATTAAGAAAACGTAGATATGAAAAAAAAACTTTAAAAAATACTTGTTTTGACTTTAGCTACTTTTTGAGAAAATATCTGCTCATAATTTAGTTAAGTGATAGTTTATTTTTGAAGAAAACATAAAAAAGATGGCGTTTTTAAAAGAAAAAAAGCAACAATGTAACATAACATTTAACATTAAACCTGTAAATTATTAAAATCTTTTACAAAATAAAGAATTAAACATTTTTACTAGGTATGACTAAAACTTTTAGACGTTTAACATCACGGCACACTATTATGCTTTTAATAAAACAACATTTTTTTAAGTTTTTCCGAGTAATAAAAATATTATAATCTTTGAGATTTTTACTTTCATCTTGACAGAAAGTACCTATCAAAATATTAAAACAGAGCTACGACCCGCTGGAACTTCTGAGCTGCTATAGCATAGCAGCTAAGATAACTCTACATACTGGATAGGACGAACCAAGTCCAGAAGATCTCGTCATGGAATCCAAGGGCTGGATCACAAGCCTAAAATAGATTAAAAACTGCGGCTTTCTCGATGCTAAAACGTGGGAAGAGAAGTGCAACGTTGCGAGATACATCTTCTGCGACGCGAGGGAAGAACCCTACGCGACGGTTGCACATTGGAGGCTCACCTACAGCAACAAGGAAGTAGAAGAAGTACTGGTGGCAGCACGCGCGAAGGTCCCAGATTGGAGCTACAAGCAGCATTGATTGAAACAAGGTTTGCGAAGGCCATCGAGCAAGAACACTGACTTCGCATCAATGACACTGTCTACTGGAGTGACTTGCAGACAGTTTTACTTATGTTGGCTGAGGAACGGAAGGACCCTTGTAGCACACCGGCTCGGCGAGACCACCCATGAAGCGAGCTTAGCAGACGTGGCAGTGGGTTCTTGCAACTCACCAGAACTTAACTGATGTGGCAACACGAGCCGGCTACGTGCCAACGTCAAAATAATATCCATGGATTGGAGTCATTTCTAGAGAAGCCTAGGCGAGACTGGCCACGCCCAGAAGAAAGCAGCGATGACATCGCAACCGAACTGCTATACGTTATCACTGAAGAACAGAAAAAAGGGGATGCAGCACAGCCTGATATCAGCCGATTGGATCCACGGCAAGAGTACTGCAGTTCGTGGACTGTTGCCGCAAGAAGAACACTGCGCCACGACCATATCGAGAAGGCAACGAATGGCTGCGACGAGGACAACAAGACTCGTTTCCTCAAGAAATAGACTGCACGAAGAAAGGCATTCTTCATCGCTTCGACCTATTGTTGGACTACTACTATACTTCTAAAGCTCAATGGACGCGCGAATAAGGCAAAAGTACCTAAAACAACTAAGCGACCCATACTACTGGACGGCCGTATACAGTATACAGTGGTTGGGTTAGAAAAGTGCTCAACAATAAATCCATAGTAACAGTGAGAAAGAAATTAAATCAGTGCAGTTTCATTGGGACCTCCTCAATGCCTAGCAACAAGTACTTAAGATCATTCTACAGACCATTCGCTCTGGGCCAGGATGTGATCTACTCCTCCTCCATGGCCTAACTCCAATGGAAGTAATTTCGAAATAGTCTTATTAGATTTGTCATCTTTACCATTTCTAAACTATACAATTTAAAAAAGTATCTTCTATTTCCACATATTTTTTTCGTCAAAACTAAACAATTCATAAATAATACAGTTTATTAGTTCAATATTTTATCGTAAAAACTGCATAATTTTTAGTATGTATTGTCTTTCTGAAAAGATTTGGCTAAATGTGAGGCCACTTTTATCACGAATACCATTCAAATACGATATAATATAGTATTAAAGAGAATTATAACTTACCTTTAGGTTGTAATTTCGTTATTTTTTACTTTTTATGAGAAAATACTACGTTGATTCTACGGATGCTTTGTCTAAACTGAAAAATGATTTCTTTTTGTGCGAAAAAGATGCAAAATCGCGCCAATTCAAAACTAAACATTAGATCCCCTAGCGGCGATTTTGCGAAGTAGCCTTTTTAGTCACTATTGAAGAGAAACATTAGGTGATCCTGAGTATTTCTGTATATATAACTCGATTTCGCAAAAATTTCGTTTTTGTATACTTTTTGTGAGAAGCGGCGATATGTCCCGCGCAGTCGGTTAGTCGTTGTGACTGGCCACCGTAGTCGAAATCGGCTAGGGGGACTATTATTTATACTGATAATTTTGAACACGTTTTTAGAGAAAAACTATTGTTAGTAGCCTCTTTTAGGTGTTTGATTCGAAATAAACCTAGTCCTATAGTGCGCGCGGATATATTATAGTCACCGCCTGAGGTATGAGAGTGGTGAAACAAAACGCACACGTGACCTAAGATATTTGTATAGACTAAAGTCTACCACCACCGTTACACCACTCATATAACTCAGGCAGTGACTAGCTTATCCGCAAGCAGTATACCTAGTCTAACATCAGAGGAGATAGTTTCGACCAATAGCTTAACGTGTCTTCCTAAGTACGAATGCTAGTAACAAATGTCACTTGGGTAAAAATTAATTACAATGATAGAATACTTTTTTTTTGTTCTAATTCTGGGCGGTATTGTCCATTTAGCACTGATATGTATAGATTTAAGTTAGATATGTAAGTCCCATATGCCTTTACTATAATTAAATACTGCATTGAGATTCTCAACCCATTTTGGGTGGGGTGATTACTGACTGAAATGAAAGTATTATACTTTTGTTACTGGAAAATAGTTTTTAAAAGTTCGTGTTTACAAGCACCTTACTTAGTATTTAGTTTTTGATGTGATAATAGCTCTTATCGATTTATTTGTGTAGGTGAGGCCAATTTCAATGAATTTGATAAAAATCGTCGTGTCATTTCCTCAGTATGATAAAAAAACGGATGACTTCTATTGTAAACCGGCTTCCTTATCATTTTATCGGAGATATGTCTTAGAAATAGAAATCAATGTTTATTTTCTCGTTTTCAGACGGAAACCATCGTGGACCGACAGGATACTATACAAGGTCATAGCGGACAACTATGAGAACATCACACTTCGCGCCGACTTGGTTTCCTATAACCACATGCCTCATTACACCACCAGCGACCACAAGCCAGTCGTCGCGACGTACAATATCAAGGTAACGGCAGGGCAAGGTCACGTGGTTCATTTATGCTTCATTGGTCTGCGTCAGAACGTAGGCGATCGATGCGGGGATGTCAATACAGAGTGTTGTTTTGGTCAGCGACGAGCGACTGAAGGGTTTTTGTACAAACGATACTGATGCAAAAAAAATATTTAAATGAAAAAACACACAAAATCAATTTTTCATTACGATATAGCGGGCGAGTCAAAACTATCAACACCAGGTCTCCTACTCATAGCTTACTAGCTACGGCGTAGTATTTTGTAGATACGCGCGAGGGTGCGAGTTAATTTTGAATTTTTTTAGAAGGTTGTGGAGAGGTTTTCTCTTATAACACTTGCATATAATATAAAGAAAATATTTTTTTAGAATAAGCATAACTTATAATATCATCCCTGAGTCGCTCGTCGCTGACCAAAAGAACATCCGGTATAATAGGCGTCTTGGCGTTACGTTAGCGCTAGACCGTGGTAATAGGCATATTTTGATGAATATAACACTTTCCTGGGTTCTGAGTCCACTATAAAACACGGTATAATAGAATAACCGCGAACATTCTTAGGCCCATTTGCGCAAGTCAGGATTAACTTTAAAATTAGTTCTGTTTATTAAAATAATCGTTGCCAATGGCAACTGTCTTTTTCTTTGCTCATCCTGACATGTCCAAGCCTTAGATCTAAGATAAAAATCCTGGGCTAGTTACCTTTGGGCTAAGGTTTAGTAAAACATTCATGCCGTGCATGACGCAATAGGTTTGTTATGAAATAAGCAGGGGAATGTCTTATTGCAGAATTTCCCATAACACATTTCCTTGCGTCATAATAAATTAATTTTCATAATGTGGAGCAGGAAAATAGTTAACATGGCACTGTTTATTCTTCTTCTTAGCGTGTCGATGGAAACCCATATGGAGGAATTATAATGGAGAAATTACAACGTAGTAGCCCAGAATTCAGCCACTTGTATTGCGGATCGACTGCATTTCATTAAATCCGCGATGGAACCCACAAATCCACTGTTTATTAATATTTATCCAATCGTTTATATAATATAAACAATACAGGGAAAATTATTTATTGAAGTGATATTAATAAACAATGAGTTGATTTAGTAGGGCAAGCACGAATAATTTGGACGTAAAACAAACTAATTTTGGTAGCATGAAAGCCTGACGCATCCTAATGTAATCGTGCCGTAAAAGTATCCTATAATGTTTATTTATAATACTAACTTTCCGAGCATGAACCTTTTTTTGACGTATAGAATTGTGAGTGTCGATAGCTGGCTATCGTTATCGTGTACTAAACCGCTATGATTACGTTAAGAATGCTTTAAAAGTTCGTGCTTGGGCTACAGGTCAGTTAACAAAGTCAGGTGCAACCATGAACTTTAATTTGCACCTCAGGTGAAATCATTTGAACATTTCTAGGAAACATGATCCAACATTAGAATAGTTAGATACGGGATTGCTACCATGTACCTTATTATTTATGAGCTTCCGATATTTCGGCACTGTTGCAAGCGCTGGAGTTACTCCGTGATCATGGCGCTTGCAACAGTGCCGAAATATCGGAAGCTCATAAATAATAAGGTACATGGTAGCAATCCCGTATCTAACTATTCTAACATGATCCAAATTGGGTTTCGTGACTGTCATATACATATAAGGTAGTGCATTATAGACCAAGAAGTGCTTTTAACTTTCTGTAGCTAGCTAAAACGCTTCACTTGTAGAAACTAATTCACATGCTTTCTTTCTTTCTTTCTTTCTGAGGCACTTTAACTTTAGTACATTATGTACTACATTTTACGCATCGGTACTTGCTGTTATATGTAACCGTAGCTTATTTTTAAAAGTATTTAAACTTTCACATTCTTTTAGGTCATTTGGCAAACCGTTAAATAGCTTTGCTCCCTCAAACAGTATTGACTTTTTGCCATAGTTAGTTCCTCGGCGTTATTGTCTCGAGTTGTATCTATTTCTAAGGTTGTTCCGTCGTGATTCAAAAGCTCAAAAACATGACCATATATGGTAATGATGCACCCAACGCAGGCGACGATGACGTAGGCGTCCTGGATTGGTTGGCGCTGCTTCCTTCGGTGGGGCTCGGCGGCAACGACTACGCACTTTTTGAAATTCTACGCTTGCTCACTTACGTGTCTATCACCATCAAATATTGTATTTTAATTTCTAATAAACCAAATTTTTAAAGTTTAAATCGTCGCAGTCATTTATACGCCAGCTCATCAACATAATATGGACCTTCAAAGCCACATCAATTTGGGACCAGCTAATTATCGGAGATAAGAAACCCTGTCAAGGAGCCGCTGAAATTGCCACTGAAGTTGAGGTAGCAGCTAATGCAGTTTGAAGTCAATAGAGCAGTTGGAGAAAATCACAAAATCCGCAAACTTGTGAGGAGAAACGCCGGTTCAGTACCTGAAAACGCGCATATAGGTACGGCCAGCCATCCCGTCTATTCCCAATTCATCATCAATTCTACTGTGTAATATTGTGTTATCTGCTAATTTCAGTGTCAGCTAATAGTGCAAAAATCGCATATCGTGCCCTACTCCGTGATTTCGCGACAGCTGTTATTCACCGTTCAACTGTAAGTACTTTACTCCAATTTTGCTTATCCTACCGAAATGAGTTTAGATACTGCTACACAACAAACGCAAACCCGCGATAAATCTCCTTATAGATCTAGTGATGATAACCTGTTCAAAGAATTAGTGAAAAAGCGCGGTATAGTTAAGGGTAGGTTAACAAGATTTGCAAATCATTTAGTATCGCTTAAAAACGAACCTATTTCTAGTAAAAACTGTATCGATCTTAAATTGCGTATTCAAGGTGCTAATAACCTTTTTCGTGAGTTTAATGAAGTACAAACTAAGATAGAAGAAATTGCTTTCGATACCGAAGAACAGTTATCTCAAAGGGATATTTTCGAAGACCATTTCTATAGCACAATATCGCAAGCCGAATATATCCTGAATTTAAATCAGGCCACTGATAGTTCGGAAGGTACTCGCAGTCACAAACATAAATCTATAAAATTACCAACTATTTCTATGCCTACTTTCAACGGGTCATGTGAACAGTGGCTCGAATTTAGAGACACCTTTTTATCCTTAGTGCACAATTCAAGTGAACTCAGTAATATAGAAAAAATTCATTACCTTAAATCATCACTGAGGGAAAGCGCGGAATTAGTCATAAACTCGGTTGAATTTTCTAGCAATAACTATAATGTAGCTTGGGAATTGCTTCTCAATCGCTTCAATAACAGCAGGTTGTTAATACACAATCACGTAAAATCTTTATTTACTATGCAATGTGTGAATAAAGAATCGCCAGTTCTAATTAGAAAGTTGATAGACACTGTACTTAAGAATTTACGATCCCTAAAAATCTTGGGCGAGCCTACCGAGTCATGGGACACATTAATTATCTATTTAGTAGTCTCAAAGTTAGACCCTACTACAGAACGCGAATGGGAACAATGTAAAGGGACGTTTCTTTCAAACGCTAACGATTCTAAAAGGCGACTAAAGATTGATGATTTGATTGCGTTTCTAAAAGACCGCGCTGATATGTTGGAGACATTACAAGTATCTCATAGCAAATCTAATAATGAATCGAAAAGAAATTATTCACAAAATCAATCACAAAATAAAGTCCACTGCAATGTCTCCACCAACAAGCCGGCCGAACGTCAATCGCGCGATGTCACTAAACGCCTATGTTCACTGTGCGACGCAAATCACCCACTTTATTCTTGTCAGAAATTCATTGATACTAATTTGGAATCTAAACTAAAGTTAATTCACGATAAAAAACTATGTATTAATTGCCTACGTTCGGGACATAGCGTGGAGAGTTGTAGATTTGGGCCGTGTCGAATGTGTAACAAAAAACACAATTCGTTAGTGCATCCGGGTAGTCCTATCTCAAGTAATGTACTAAGTGTTGCATCCGAGCTTTCGCCGTACGCGCACACGACTACTGACGAACTGCAGCCACGAGCGGTGCCGACTGCACCCGAGTCGCAGCCTGCCCCCGCTCCCCGTCCACAGTGCTTGTCCTTAGTCACGCAAATCCCTAGCAAAATACAAGTGAACAATGCACACATCAATTTACAATGTACGCAAACAACTGTTTTATTATCGACGGCCGTAGTCATGATAGCTGATCACAGTAGTAATTATCACCCGGCTCGCGCGCTTCTTGACAGCGGTAGCCAGCGATGTTTTATCACCAAATCATTATGTAATTTGCTTCAAACGCCAGTAATACAGTCCACTCAAGAGATACGCGGTGTAGGTAACTCAGTAACGAATACGACGCAAACTTGTAACATCGAGATTCAATCGCGCACAGAATCCTTTGTTACACACATTCAATGTTTTGTTTTACCTACAATAACTTCATCATTGCCCGCTATGACAATAAATAAAGCGCAACTAAATATTCCGCAAAATATACAGTTAGCTGATCCGCAATTTTATCAAACTAAAAATATTGATATTTTGATTGGCGCAGATATATTTTGGGATTTGATTAAAACTGATAAAATGAAGTTGGCCAGTGGGCCATTTTTATTAGACACAAAGTTAGGATGGATTATTTCCGGACCCATTAATTCATTTTCGCGCAAGGATGAACATATTTTGTGCAACTTTTCGCAGTCAATCGAGTCTCAACTTCGACAGTTTTGGGAACTAGAGGAGGTTTCTCGCGAATGTAGGGATACACGGACCGAGGAAGAACTTGCATGCGAGGAACACTTTATAAAAAATACTACGCGTAATATTGATGGTAGGTTTTGTGTTCGAATACCATTCAAGAAAGATCCTGCTTTATTAGGAGAAAGCTATCCGCAGGCAGAACGTAGGTTTCTAGCCCTCGAAAAACGATTACACCGTAATAGTAGCTATAAACAGCTGTATAGTGACTTTATTCACGAGTATTTACGTTTAGGTCATATGAGTCGCGTGGAACGTTACGGGTCATCTCATTTCTTTTTACCGCATCACGGTGTTTTTCGCGAACAAAGTATCACAACTAAATTGCGTGTTGTTTTTGACGCCAGTGCAGCCTCAAGTAATAACGTCTCGCTAAATGAATTGCAGATGGTAGGCCCGGCTATACAAGGTGATCTTTTAGCTATATTATTGCGATTCAGAATTCACAAATATACAGCTTGTGCAGACGTGGAGAAAATGTATAGGCAGTGTCTAATTCATGAGGATCAACGAGATTATCAATTAATCTTATGGCGCGATGATCCATCTGAACCTATTGGCATTTATCGCCTTAACACGGTTACCTACGGGACTGCTTCAGCACCATTTCTCAGTTGCAGGTGCCTTAAGCAACTCGCTATTGAGTGCAACGATCCTGACGTCACACGAGTAATTAATCAAGACATGTATGTAGATGACATGATTACAAGTTGCGAAAACAAAGAAGAGCTATTGACTATTTGCTATAAAATAGAAAAGGTATTAAGCGCTGGGTGCTTTCCGCTTCGCAAATGGAAGTTTAATTTTAATTATGACGACCCAGCACTTAAACAGTCTGACTCATTCAAGTCGTTATCATTGATAGATAACACAAGTTCGAAAACTTTAGGTTTGGGTTGGTGTAATGCCAATGACGAATTTCATTTTAGCACGCAATTAACTAACGACAATAAAGTAATTACTAAACGTTACATGATGTCTCATATTTCACAGATCTTTGATCCTTTAGGATTATTGAGTCCTTTTATAATTACAGCAAAAATTTTACTACAAAAACTATGGTTGTTAAAAATAGGTTGGGACGATCAGGTGCCTACAGCGATTGAAAGGGAATGGAATCGGTTCGCATCATCTGTACCTTATCTAAATAATATACGCACACCACGTCATGCAGTAGGTAGTAACCCGGCGCGTCGTGAATTGCATGTTTTTTGTGATGCATCGGAATGCGCGTATGGCGCTTGCGTGTACATACGTACAATCAACAACGATTCATCGGTTACTGTCAGGTTATACTATTCAAAAGGAAAAGTAGCACCGTTGAAGCCTGTCAGCATTCCGCGATTAGAGTTGTGTGGGGCCTTATTAGGTGCCAGACTTTACCGTCAAATAAATGAATCGCTTAATTTTCAATTTGATAATATCATGTTTTGGTCTGACTCGACTATCGTATTAGGTTGGTTGAAAATGGCGCCTAATTTGTTAAAAACTTTCGTGCAAAATCGAGTAGCAGAAATTCACGATATAACAAAAGACTTACCTTGGTGTCATGTGAGCGGAAAAAATAATCCTGCCGACTTAGTTTCGCGTGGTCATAAGCTAGAAGACCTAGCATCCTCTTCATTATGGTGGGAAGGACCGGAATTCCTTCATGATCGTGATTTTAATTGCAACAATGTCACTTCGCACCAGAATTCCGTATCACAGTATACAGAGTTACCGGAAGTAAAACCAGTTAGGTCTGTTAACATGTTGATCGCGTCTACAGATACGTCAGTATTCTCTTTTGAAAGATTTTCAAATTATAATCGCTTAAAGCGCACTTGTGCGTATGTATTACGCTTCATCCAAAACATCCGTAACAAAAACAATAAAATAAACGGAGTCTTGACTGTTGATGAACTAAGAGCGGCTGACACGACTTTAATGAGACTGTCTCAACAAGAATCTTTCCCGGAAGAATACAAAATATTACAGAATAAAGGCCGGCTAAAAAATAAACATGATTTAACAAAACTAAACATATTTTTAGAT
Organism: Pyrausta aurata; assembly: GCA_963584085.1. NCBI lineage: Eukaryota > Metazoa > Arthropoda > Insecta > Lepidoptera > Crambidae > Pyrausta > Pyrausta aurata. Next base: position 8,521,585 of record OY757264.1, read on the forward strand.
AGTGACAATGTCTTACGAGTAGGTGGGAGAATAAAACATTCCCCAAGCTTTTCTTTTGACAAGAAACATCCTATTGTGCTATCCTCGAAACACTGGCTATCAATGTTGCTTTTTCGGCATGAGCACAGGCGCCTGCAGCATGCGGGACCACAAGCTCTATTGTACAACACACGCGAAGCATACTGGGTAATAGGGGGTAGGAATCTTGCAAAACTTACGGTACATAAATGCATTATTTGTAAGCGATTGAGAGGTAAAACTTTATCTCCTATCATGGGAGATTTACCCGAACATAGAATCACTCCAACATTTCCCTTTTTACATTGCGGCGTAGATTATGCTGGCCCTGTGATGGTTTTAAACCGTAAAGGGAGAGGTTCAAAACTAATAAAATCGTACATTTGTTTATTTGTTTGTTTTGTGACTCGAGCGATACATCTGGAGCTAGTCAGTGACCTGTCTGCTGATGCTTATCTTTTAGCATTAAAACGATTTATAGCACGGCGCGGTAAACCTGCTGAAATTGTCTCTGATAATGGTAGAAATTTTGTGGGACTTGCAAACGAATTTTCAAAGTTCATAACTAATTGTTCTAAAGATATTATTGAATACGCTACAAACGAAAATATCAAATTTAGATTTGTCCCACCGTATGCACCTCATTTCGCTGGATTGAGCGAGGCTGGAGTGAAGTCTTGCAAGCATCACATGTTAAGAGTAATTGGCAATGCGCACTTAACATTTGAAGAGTTTAACACGATATTAACTCAGATCGAATCCATCTTAAACTCCCGTCCTCTTAATCCCATGTCCACTGATCCAAATGATTTGCTTCCTTTGAGTCCGGCTCACTTTTTGGTTGGTCGTCTCCTAACAGCGCCTGCAACCGAACCGCTGACTGCTGTCCCAGTTCACCGGCTCACCCGTTACCAGAGGCTAGAACAGATCCGACAACATTTCTGGACTAGATGGAGTAAAGAATATGTCTCAGAACTGCAAACCAGAACAAAATGGAGAGAACAGAAAACTGATCTTCAAACAGGCACTATGGTTGTAATCAAAGAAGACAACACACCGCCTTTAAGATGGAAATTAGGGCGTATCATCTCTACTCGACCAGGCAAAGATGGAGTGTCCAGAGTAGCTGATATAAGAACCACTTCTGGAGTGATACGACGCGCTTTTCCTCGAATCTGTCCTTTGTTTGATGACCATGAATAATAGACATTGGACGCTGGTGCTTCCAAGGCCGGGGGCATGTTCCGTCGTGATTCAAAAGCTCAAAAACATGACCATATATGGTAATGATGCACCCAACGCAGGCGACGATGACGTAGGCGTCCTGGATTGGTTGGCGCTGCTTCCTTCGGTGGGGCTCGGCGGCAACGACTACGCACTTTTTGAAATTCTACGCTTGCTCACTTACGTGTCTATCACCATCAAATATTGTATTTTAATTTCTAATAAACCAAATTTTTAAAGTTTAAATCGTCGCAGTCATTTATACGCCAGCTCATCAACAAAGGTTATGTTTACTACTCTTGATATTTAGTTGTATGTTAGTTTATTATTTTGTTCCCCGACTCAATGCATGTTCTAACCCAGCACAATTTTAATTTGCTAACACCTTGCATGTTAGATACGCCATGGCTTCACCCGGTCGGTCGGTCTCGAGTTACCAAAGCTCGCGCGATCCGGTATCAGGATGAGGTCAGCTATGGTGATGCCGGCGACTGAAGATGGCGATGAACAGAATCAAGATGATGCAGATAATATGATGTCAGTGCCATTTGTTTCGATACAAGAAGAGGGTACGGATGGTGACGCGATTGATGGCGCCAGCGATGCAGTATTCGATGCGCCTGATCAGGTAGTTAATATAGCTCTTATACCTCTGGTCTCTACTATTATTTATACTGATAATCTGAATATTTAGATGTGCAGAAGAAAATTACTTGACATAACTTGAAAGTAAGTATAGTTTCGCCGACGTAGGTAGTTAAAATAATAAGTTTTAAAACCCTGCTTTAATGACACAAACATGTGTTTTACTTTTGACTGTAGATCATTGTATTCATTTACTAATAATGCATGTGGATGCTTGGCTATTGCTTTGAGCTTGAACTTTGTGAAGTTAATAATGTAACATATGATAGTATGCAAATTGCCAGTTAATGCAATTTAACAATAATATAATAACCTCAAAATTAAACTCTAAACTTACATTGGAATTGAGCAATGTACTTTTGTGGGCGTGGATGGGTTCGAATCCCACTTCTGACACCATGTCAGGTGTGAATTAAAGACGTATTTTCACATTTAAGTTTATTTGAACTTGACACTTGACAGACTCTCAATTTTGCAATACCCCAATACAAGTGTTCCTACGCCATCTTTTCCGAGAGCCCTTCCGGCTCCGGTGTTGCCGTTCTTAAATCTAATCTTACTTACTACTTCACATTGTCCAATATGTTTTTGCAGACGTTCTCAAACTACACAGAGAAGACCGTTGAGTTCGCGCCGATCAGTCGAATCTGGTACATAGGCGACGCGGACTTTCGGACGCAGTGCACGCTCTCGCATGACGTAGTCGTGCACGACAACGACTGGATCGGGATCTACGACGTAAGTGATGTTGCAGGGTACCTGTAATAAAACAGTAGCAATAGTGATGTGTGATTCCCGGTAACAGGACACATCATATCGATAATAGCACGTCTTATCTCTTATTGTGTGTTCATACTTTGGCGAGAAAAATAATATAGAATAGAAAAACAATACCTACCAGTAGTTTACTGAACGGAACGACGGTGGACACAATCTTACCACCGAGACTGACTTAAACAGTCTTAAAAAGGGTGACTTTGAAAACATTGCCAATAGTTTAAGCTAAGAAACTACTCATGATTCATAGTCCCTTCCGCATATTAAATTGAAAATCAATTGTTATACACTGTCATTTGATCAAACCTACAAAAATTATATTAAACACTTTAGAATTGATTATTGCTTCGAATAAACTAATGAATAAGTTTAAGATTTTCTAAAATTGACAAATTATATTAAAGTATCAAAAAATTACTCCGCCTAAACAGGTCCCAGAAATCGGAGTGAAATTTTATGATTTTTCTTGGTTTGATCAAATTAACTGGTTTTCATTTTAATATGTGGAAAGGACTTCAAATCATGCGTAGTTTCTTAGTTGAAAATATTGCCAATGTTTCAAAGTCATCTTGGTTTGATCAAATCAACTGGTTTTCATTTTAATATGTGGAAAGGACTTCAAATCATGCGTAGTTTCTTAGTTGAAAATATTGCCAATGTTTTAAAGTCACCCTGTATATACACATATAAATGCACTTTCAAAAATCAACTGTGCCGGACAGACAAGGAATCGAACCCTGTGTCTTACGCTATCCGGGAGCATGCCTCTACCACCCTGTGTGTAAGCCTGTGACGCAACATTGATGAGGTCACGCAGCCGACGCGTTAAAGAAAGCACTCGCAAAATTCAACAGGCTTGCCAATGTGTCGGTGGCCGAGTGGTATAGGCATGCGCCCGGATAGCATAAGACACAGGGTTTGATTCCTTGTCTGACAGTTGCTTTTTACAAGTGTAATTTATGTTATTAATGGCTGAGTTTTCAATAGTCAGCTAAGAAATATTCGCCGAACAAAATACAATATGGCTAATTTGAAAACGTCACCTAGTTGTCAGCAATCATACGTGACTGTCATTTCTTAAAATCTGTCTCTTTATAATTTATCAGTCTGATAAGTTTTAACTGACCATTCAAAAATCGGCCCCAAGTTGGACAAACCACTATAAAAATAAATAATTGCAGTCTTATACAACTAACTTAACTATTTTAATAGTTTATACGTAATACTGACATATTATAAGATATAGATTAATTTTTACTACAATGACAAATGTATTTACTACTATTTTCCCAACAGGCCAACTTCCACAGCCTAGACGACTACATAGCGTACGAATACCTCGCCAAAGTGAGTCTACCCCACTCGCCGGCGGCGGGCCAGCCGCGAACCATCACGCTCAGCTTCCCGGTCGGCAGTGGAGTGAGGACGCCGGGATTCTACCGGTTTATATACTTCAGCCAGCCGAATAATGATGTCAGGAGTGTTTTAGGTAAGGGCTAAAGAGTATATTAATACAGTATGGATGTTAGACCCTTTGCACACTGCGACTTTTAGCGGCGATGCAGTCGCGATGCAGCATCGATGCAGTCGCAAAATGTAAACCTTTACACACTGCGCTACTTTTAGCATCGATACAGTCGCGATGCTTACGCGCGTAAGTATCGATGCAGTTGTGATGCAGAAGCTGGAAATTGACAAATTATGTACTGTATATTGGTTACTGCAGTGATAAACAATTTGGACTTTGTACATTACTTTGTTATATCATATCATATGGTGTATTTTTTATAGGTTTTTCCAAAGGCCCTGCTTTGGTAGTTATGAACAAATCAGCAGGTTTTTGGTGATAGTCAATTAGGACTGTACATAATATCATCATTACCTGGTTTATAGGGTTTCCCCAATGTTTAAATTATTTCTGCATCTAATCTTATCCTTTTAACATCCGATATAATAAAAAAAATGAAGATAATGTTTCACTGAATAATATTGACAAAGTATTCAATGTTTCAATCCTATTTTTTTTTTGTATGGGTTTGCTCTTGACTCCAGACCAAGCCAAGTGCGACTAAGACGGAGTCGAAGATGGAACGAGCTCGCCCAGAAGAAGCCTGTTCACTCTGACTTTGAATAGATTCGGATTATAGTCACTAGGAAACACCGACGCGGGCAGCGAGTTCCACTCTTTTGCCGTGCGCATTATAAATGTTGATGAGAAGCGCTTAGTTCTAAGCGGGATATTGGGTATCTCGTCTGAATATTGTCTACATCAAATGTACTTTTAATTCCCAGGCATCTCCGACCCATTCGAAGTGAGCAGCAAAGAGGACAGCCTAGTCACAATAGACCCTTGCGACCAGCCGTCCTGCAGCACATCCCCAGCTCGTACCAAATCAACCTCGTCCGACATATTCACAGACTTCGCAAGTCTAGACGTGACCAAGCTGTCGCGTCACGTATCGCACGACCTGAGTATTGACTGACTAAAGACCTACCTTCCCGGGTCGCCGGCCAATGGAAGGAAGAAAAATGGCGTGTAAGTTATAGATACGTTTTTGGGTGTAACTTTTGCAGAAATATTGTTGTAATCATTGTTGGAAGTTAGGGAAACTAGGCGGTGTGACGTATTTTTGACAAACGTTTTATTAGACAACTTCAGTGCAACGGTTTTTGTATTCGTTACCCATCAGGCACCAAGTTTCGAGACATTATAATAATCGATCAATGAGCAGTTTTCTCCCATCGTTTTACAGCTCTCACTAGATGGCGTTAGGGTCACTTTAGGAATTTTTTTTTCACGTTGTCGGAAAACTATAGACAAGAAAAATAAGTGCGTAAGTAAATATTGTAAAAAACGTTAATGACTCGTGGATTCATTTGGATACTTAATTTTTGGCATTATTATCTCCTTTATGTACTAAATGTTCACATGAATATTGTTTTACTGTTTATTATTTACGTTGGCAAAAAGCAATTACCCTCTGCTATAATTCTTAAATGAAGTTTAAAAAGTTAGTTCCTAAAGTGACGCTAGCGCCATCTCTCGATGATAGAAACATCTCACAAGAAAACTGCTCATTGTTTGCTATCGCGGTCGATTTATTCGGTTGTTTAGGTAAAGTTAGCCTGTAAGCATCCCACTGCTGGGCATAGGCCTTGCCTCAACTATGAGGTAGTATGAGCCTTATTCAACCACGCGGGCTCAGTGCGGATTGGCGGAGGGGTGTTTGCCAGGCAAGCGACCAACCTTGCTATAAAATTTTATCTAGCTTAACGACTAATATCAACCGATATTAGCCGGAATCAACTGTTAAACGTGTCTTCCGAAGCACAGAGATGCTCGTGATATACGTCACATATGGTCGGAATGGTCACCCATCCAAACACGACCGCGACGAAAGTTGCTTAACTTCGGTTGGTTAGGGCCTAACGAATAAATAAGTTGCAATGGGTTCACTATTCCAAAACGGATGGTGCTACGTTAAATAATAATGTATTATGCAGTTATTTTCCTTAAAGTATTTTATTTAGTGTTCGGTATGTCTGAAAGCATTTAACAAATTGTTTATAAACGAATATGGTATTGGAATAATAATATTTTTGCAAAAGGTAACCAGAAATATTATCGTAAGCGTTAGTTGACGTGTCACAATCGTAAATGTAACATTAACCTATGTACTTATTTGAGACTAGATATAATATAGGGCATGCAGAATGGCTACCCATTTGTGATCATCAGTATTAACTTTTTGATAAAGATTTGACCTTACCCGGGTGATAATAATTATACTAACAAAACACGGTAGTACATCCATCATACACGAATTAATCTGGCACTTATTCAATAAATTTGTATTTTAAATATTGAAAATGATCGTTAAAACACCTGTGCCTTGAATATTTAGGCAATTGAGGCTATAGAATTCACAATAAATTTTAATAGCAAAAATAATAGTTACATTTTTAAACGACATGCATCCATTATTTCCTTTTTTGGGACCAGGAAACCATCCCCACAATACTCAAAACACACAAATATAAAAAAATATACGCATATTTAGGCCATAACAGATGAAAGTGACTTGTGTCAGTTAACCGATGCGGTCTTTTTGTAGACCGCTTCATTGAGCCCCGCCTGCGGGACGATGGGGCGCGCGGGGAGGCGGGAGCGGGCACCGAGCGGGGTGCGGGCGGCGCGGATACACCCGCCCGTGTCTCTCACGCACCGCGCTCTCGCCTCCCCCCCGCGCCCCACCGCCCCGCAGACGAAGTCTCAATGTAGGGGTTTACCTGTAGGCTGGTAGCTTTTATTATTCTAACTAGACAAGGAAAAAGTGCTTCAAGTATTTTTACGACAGCAGTTTCGTTCAACTTCGAGACTCGTTTGAGTATTTTGCGTAAAAAGAACTGTCAAATTTAAAGAGCTTAGACCGAAAAACTGGCCACACTGCTATGTTGCAAAGGTTTTGCCATGTATAAAATATCGATATAATGTAAAAATGTGTGTTTAGTTATAGGCTGTATTAATGTAATGTTAAAACATACTTATACATGATGAATAAATGTATCAATATCATTAGAATGGCTATCAAATGTAGTAGCGATATAAAATAATAAATAATTTTGAGTCTTATAAAAATATGGAGTTTCTTAGTACAATTTAGTTCTAAATCTTGAAAAGGCAAAGCTCCACGGTTTTAGACTACTTTAAAGTTGACACTGAGGTTCTAATTTTAATTCGATTTCTCATATTTAAATGCGATTGACTAGAAAATACGAAAAGTCTTACAGAGTCACTTTGAACCAAATGCCATGCTATCCGATTTACTCGTACTGGGTGAAATAATTTTGTAAGCGCATACAAAATAAGGCCTATTGTAACAATATCCTAAATTAAATTGGTCACCTTTTCTATATGTTTTTGTATATTTTGAATATAAAACCTAAATGTCCCACGGCTAAACACGTACAGGCCTCATTTATACGAAGATATCTCTCATGTATGAGGCGGTTTGAGCCATACACCTAGTTTCTATAATGACCTAGAAGAGTAGACTAATACAACAAGAGTGTCCTATTTTAGCGACTATTTATCCATACATATTAGTACAATTACAAGATATGTTAAGTGCAATCTGTAGCGTGTAGAAAAAAGTGTATGATATATTTAAATATATTTAAATCAACATTTATAAACATTAATTTATAGGAATTGACAACAACGTGTTCCAATTTACTTGGTAGTAAAAGTATGTATAGCTTAGCACTTTAGATCGGTTGGGGCTTTGATATATTTATATGAATACACAATACCGATACGTGATTGATACTTAGCTTTGCTTAAGGGAGTGTATTTTATAGATGTATTGCGCGTTTTCACTTTGAAAAAAGTCATAATAAACTACGGTAGTTTATGTCATGTTAAAGTTATTGATAAAAATATGTGCATTCTTAGGTTAATAAGTACACTTAGTTAATGCCGAAACATTACATGATTTTATTATTAAAATGTGTTGAGCATAAGATGCATGCATATCATAATGTACCTGGCTGTAAAATGTTTTATTGCATGTTACTTTAAATAATCACATTGCCATAATAATAACGTAAATATTGACCATCGTAGCTGTGAAAGTACTTACGTTTTGCAATCGATTATTATTTTTAGTATCGATTTATGCTTAGCTCACGGGTTAGCTCATTCGGAGACAATAAATTATACCCTAGTTAGTGTTATGAAAATGAAACTTGCATTGAAACATGCTCATAATATTCCAAATATTTTTTCTAGAGATTTATTTTTTAAAGATATGATTGGTACCAAATTCTCAAGGCTCTTAAATGGTTTTGCGCTTTTTGAACTTGTTCCCTTACAAACGTTATTAAAATGACGATTCTAGTATTATAACATGAATTTTACAACACACAAAACCACCGATTCTTATGAGATATAGTCAAAACATGACAAGATTTGTTTTTTAATGTAATTTAGTGGAACTTTATAAACGTAATAGGGGTTTGTTATTCATTGTTACAAAAATAACTGCTTAATTATGTGTTTAATCAACAATATTTGCACTCTAACTATAATAACTTACGACATTATATTGTATTCTTATACATAACTATTGTAAACTTAATTTATAAATACTTAAAGGTGTAAGCTACATATTTATTATATTTTCACTGTAGTGCAATAATGTATCAACAGTGCTTTTATCACGTAATTGAGTACTTTAAATGTATGATGCTAATTTTGGTGCATAGAAAATTCATTCCATACAAAATGTTTATTTATTGATCTTCTTTATTCTGCTTTTATTTTATGTGCAATAATAATAATTTAATTATATCAGCACGCTAGATTATAGTAATCACGTATTTTATGTATTTGATGAATTAATCAAAAACAAAACTATTTTGATACCCCCATGGTTGTGTACGAAATATTTTTACGTCCTTTACATCAACTTGCCAGTTTGAAATTATGTTGTTTTCTGTTGAATTAAGCTTTTACAGCTTTCTAGTTTGTTCCTATTTTTGTTTTGTTTTGATGCATGCCAATAAATCACTACAAAGATGTTAAAATTATATGATACATCCAAATATGTACCAAAAAAGTTAAACTTAAACGAAAAGTTATACTTAAATTTGTCTGTATGCGACGGTCGATTGTATGACTGAATATTTGGAGGTAACATTTTAAATAAATATTGTTGAAAGCTAAATCCATTACATGACATGATTAAAATTATTGAAAAGCATTTGTAACCCCATTTCAGTTGTAGTACAAAGTTAATAAGTAGTTATTGTCACAACAGTTGTGTTAATTTATGTGAATAGAATTTATTTAGTTGAATCTGTGTTTTATTAATATCACCCCAGTCATGTTTAATCCATTGTTATTTATTGACAAGTTCTGTTAACGTCTTTATGGTTATAGTCGCCGCGCTATCAATTGAGTCGTCGTTTTTCTATGTCTTTCTCTCTTGTACTTACCGATATAGCGGCGCGCTTCATTTCTTTCTCTATTGACATTACGGTCTTACGACTCAGTTGCTGACGCGCCGACTATAGTCAAGTAGTTATGAAACTCCGCAATAAAGAAGAAAGTGGGTTCAATTCCTGCCACAGGAGAGATTGATTTTACCAGCAGCACCAAAGCGAACACGAGAAAAAAGTAACGTAGCCTTTCAAAGGAACAGGTTTTGAAAAAATGCCGCCAAATCAATACGAGTAGGGTATCAATATTCCGCAAAATGTGTGACGCGGCACACTTAAGTTAGTCATTAGTTACGGATGAAAATAGGGCATTAATACTAAAGACGTTAATTTCCGAGGGTTAGAAAATAACAGATTTATATTTGTGGTGTACCTAATTTACAAAACCGACCAAGAGCGAGTCGGACTCGCGCACTGAGGGTTCAATATTCAATACATTCAATATTCATTTATTTGCAGAAAATACTTACATAAAAGTGTTTCACATAAATAAATATTATGTACTACATATGCACACCCGGTTGGTTCCGTGCCAACTTCAACTGAATTAGGGATTTTTACTTCCACTTATCCAAAATACCACGATACTCTGTTGACCGCAGATATCACATTGTTTTTCATAGTATTTGCATGAAGAACAAAGTTATGTTTGCGGTTGTTGAAGATGTGCTTTATCTCAAAAACTGCTAGTTCGATTTCGCTGAAACCAATTTTCTTTGAAAGTATTTGTTAAGGTCTAAATTAAGTTTTCAACTGTGTAATATTAAAAAAGTTTTAGAATAAAGTGGCTGTGACGTACGGACGGACAGACAGACAAACTTGACGAAACTATAAGGGTTCCGTTTTTTGCCATTCAGCTACGGAACATAAAAAAAATATTTTCAAAAATTTTGCGGAATCGAACTGAACTAGATGTTTTTATTAATTCATGATTTAGGTATTTAGACATTATGACTATAAATAACTTACGCAACCAGTGGCCGAGTCTAGCTGTAGGTACTGCCGAGTTCACCTCCGCCTTACCACATTAAGAGCCACTTGCGCCTCACACCGTCTTTTATTTCAAGTGCCGTTATTTCTCATATGTGGAAGCGAGTTTCGTTTGGAAGGTGTAGGCGGCAGAGGCCTCGACTAGTTCAGACAAAAGTGCGTTTGTGTTTAACAATTTCTTTTTAGGTTACAACAACATCATAAAAAGTTCAGATATCTATAGGTTACCATTATTTTGATTGTTATGGCATGCTAGCTCTAAATTACATAATGAACTATCGTAGATACTACTGACTAATATTGATAGCGCACAGTAACGTGAAACTCATTCAATATTTCGTATTTCATTACCAACAAGAATGGAATGACGACGAACGATGATCCACAGCTTTAGGTAATCCCCTTATGTTACTATGGCCTTTTTATTGGTATCATTTTGATAACATTATGTGGCTATTATTATTCCTATTAAAGAAGCAACGTTAAACCAAAATTCCTCTACAAATTCTGTTCAACATGAGTTGTTGTTTTGTTTCAGTTTATAACGACCGATGCTTATCTTGAAGGGCCTTCCGTCCGATGGGTGTAATGTTTGTCGTTATCAAACAAATCGCAGCCTGATAAGATTGATAAGCGCCACGGAACGGTGCTACGAAGTTCGTAGCCGGTGCGTAGTGCTGCGTAGTCGACCCGTAGCGTTATCGGGGAAACGCGGGAAAAGCTCTACGAATACAGTCTACGGATACCAGTCAGTCGGCTTGCGCCCGCCGTGAGAGATGGCCGTCCGTGCGCGCTCGTTCGCGCTAGCACTCGCGGCGATCGCGATCGTAACCGCGCGCGCTCACCAACCCTCGCACGATAACATACTCAGAATACAATTGTGGGACGCTGAGGGTCTCAGCCGCGAACCCATCACCTCCCAACCGGCTTCGCACCCGAACCCTCCTCACAAGTTGAGGGTCAACTTGGATTCCTTGAACGACGCCATGCTCGAAGAGTGGTACGGGCCTGGAAAGTTCACCAGGCACCGAGTGAGGCACAAGCGCCGCCGGCCCAGACATACAAACGACTTCCCCTGGAAGTTCCACTCCGGAGGCGCCATCAACGTCCTCACGTACGACCCCGAAGTGCCCTGGGATGTTATCGAGGCGCAGAGACTCGTGAATGCCAGTGCAGTGAGTGACAGTGCCAGTTCCCCGGAGGAGCGGGAGGTCTCCCCTCCGATGACGCTGCGCCTTCCCGAAGAGGTAATGAGTGCAAACAAGCTTGTTTGTTCTTTATAACGTCTCCTTTCAGCGTTATCGTCGCCCGAGGTGGTTAATAGCCATTCACTGAACTGATAGCCTGCCAGCGTTGCCGCAGGGATTCCTATTCAAGGAGCCTTTTCAAAATGCGCCCTCGAGCGGCGATGCGTTGATAAAAGTGAATGCCCTTCATTGTTTCAAAAAAAATATTTTCCGTTGGCTGCATGTAGATTGTATCGCCCTTGGTGCGGGTGTGAAAAAAATATTTTCAAGGGGAGATTGACTCTCACAGTGCGTTATCTCGAGATATAACGCAGGGTTATCTGGTGTAATAAGGCGTCGATGTTTGTTTGGGAACTTATCGGCATTTATCTTACTGGCATTTTGTGATATCTCGTTATCAATTTGGTAGGTTAGGCGAGGTGCTAATATTGTTTTAACGGCCCAATAGTAAGTGACTTCCAAGAAATGAGTCGACATTAATCTCTATTGTTAAGCGAAAGATATGTGTTGCATTCCATATCGGTTACCAACTTGATTGTTATGATAACGGATTAATATTAGTCTAGAAACGAAAATACGAAGTTTAATATCAGTGTCACCGAATTACCGCTGACAAATCCCTTCAAACCTAAAAGGGAGAAAAATCTATTACCGTACCCATGTAGAGCTGCTTTATATTCCAGTTGGAAATAGAATACTCTTTCCATTGTAGGTCAGTCTGCCGGAACCCTCCGATTTGAATACGTTTCGCACATGACCGGTTTTCACACTGACCTTTCAACATTTCACCTGGGTTCTGGTATTAACCTTTTGGGAAACTAACTAAAATTGCCCATGCATGTTTTGAATGAACTCACTTAGAAATAGTGCAGCTTTCTGATTGTGAAGATGTAATATTTACCACCTACAGTTTCAACTTAATAGTTGCATACTAAAAAAGTAGGTTAGTGTGCAAATTAATCAAAACTAAAACGCAATGATTTAAAGTATTTAAGCAACCAAACAAACGATCACGGCTCAAAATGTTAGCCTCAATAAATCCTTATGTAGCTGAAAACTGAAAACGCATTGAAAAAATATCTTCTAATAACAATTCTAAATACATATTCATTATCTCTATTTTATTTCTACTTATCCATCTCTTCAATTATTTGACGAACCAACTTACAAGTTTCATTACCTGAAGCTATATGAGTAAATAAATATACAGTTAAGTAATAATTTTAGCCTGCTGATAACTTATTTAAACAAAACGTCTAAAAACTTATAAGAAACTTCAAACAATGGCAATCAAATTATACAAACTCACATAACCTTCAGTGAAACTACTAAACAACTATGACTTGATTCTACTCCGGATTTTCTCTAAACAGTAAACAAGTCGTCTCGTCGTTTTTATTCCTACCTCCGACTTCAGAAGTAGCTGGAAAGCGCAAAGCGGTAAGTTGAGTCGCACTCTGCATTCGATAGAACTTAGTTCGGCTTTGCGCGACAAAATTACCTGCAAACTCCAGCTTAGAACTTCTCTACAAATAAAATAGAACAAGTATTTTTTCGCACTCCGACTTTTGGTAGAGTCACACCGAATTTAGTTGAGGTTGAACAAGTTTGAGTTAAATTAGCAGTGGATATCGGAATATTGCGTATATGTCCGTGAAATACGAGTACTTATCAATGAAATGGCTTGCTTAAGTTTCACGGTCGATTTTTCATGCCCGATAAGAATATAGTTTACGAAATTAGTATGAATCTAACTCGCCGGAACGCATACGTCGACTGAAAAAGCGGCGTCATATATTTGACTCATAGCCAATTACGGCTACTTAAATGAAAAGGCTGGCTCCAAAGGTAGCCTTACTTGACTCCAGAAACATCTTATCCAATAATTCGAAAGTGAAATGGTACTTTTACCCGAGTTAAACATACTTTTTTTCATTTCGACTATGAGGAAAAATATTAAATTTACAAAAGTGGCTGTAGAAGTCATTGTGAGGAGTTAATAGTTCAGCAAGAAAGAAAAACTCAAGTTTTTGCACAAAATTACAGTTGATTTACAGTACTAAAAACATTTTACACGATTAGAAAGAGTATCAGCTCGTATACGTGAAAACACATTACAAAAAAGCAGACGATATCAAATAATTAAAATCCTTGTACAGAACATCGATCGAATTTTTTCCACAGATAATAATTGTCAAAATTAAAAAAGTTGACAGAGAGCCCAAAAAGAAAAAAAAATGACAATGTAAAATAAATAAATAAAGTGTCATCTTGGTATTATGGCGGGCAGCCGAATATTTTAATTGTTGATTGAATTAAAAAATCATAATAATACACATGTTTTTCAATGCATAGCTAAGCAAAAATGTTTATCATTTTAATAATATGATGTGACTCAATTATCTATGACCCAAGCTTTGACTGCAGGCCTTGACTCTATGCCATGCCAATTAAAACCAAATTACTTTTCACTCTAGGGATGGAAAAGCTATTTTCCACCCGGCTATCTACACAACAAAATTCTATTTTCCGAAAAGGAGAGATGAAAAAGTTATGTGATACTAATGCGTCTAATTCTTGTTTTGCGTCTAGGATTGGATTGAGAATAGGTTGGTAGGAAAGAAGGATTATTACAATTTACCCAATAGACTATCAAAAATAGTATTGTTAGTCTGGAAAGAGGTTAATTCAACTTGCGTAGGTGAGTTATGCAAACAGCTTAGGCGGGCAATTCAGGCACATAATAGAGGCGACCAATGGATATCGATTCCTGTTCGTGGCACATTCAATCGAGCAAACGCATATTCAGCAGTCACGGTACGTGTTAGTGTAGCCAGGCAATCAGCTGATTGATAGGGAATGTATGGAAATCCGTTTACAAGATGTAAGATTAGCTGTTTAGTGGAATTTAACTGTTTAGGTTATGCTTAAGATTTTTAATTGAGTAAGCAACTGGTTCCACAGCAGATGACTATCTTCTGAGGTATCAGTTTCAGCAGAAATAATAACTCTTCAGCAGAAATAATAATCCGAAATAGAACTGTAGGTATATTAAATTATCAGAGAAGGAAAATAAGATCGAAAACTTATTAATATTGTCCATATAATTTTGTGTCAATCACGTACCTATGTACCTATGCAGAATAACTAAAGCATCGTAAGCTACGAGTAACGTTAAGCCAATCTAAAAAAAAAAAACATCGTGTCAAATAAGTTAACTTGTATCACAGAATAATAATAAAAACGTACGTGATTAAAAACAAATAACTTAGTTGTTTCTATTAGTAATATTACAATACTTACCATTTATCTACCGGAAATTAAATAAAAATTAAAAAAATAATGTTTAAACCTCTTCTTGATTAGTTTTAGAAAAAAATGCCCTAACTACAATAATTTTATATTGTTTGTTACAGATAAAAAAAAACATTAATATTTTGAAACTTCTCAAGTTTATTTTAGGTTGAAAAGCTTAATATTGCAGCGGTAAATATGACGACGATAAAATCCAATTATAAGTTCATTATTTTCAATTAATACAGGTTTCCAAGGCACTATAACCACACTGTTGAAAAAATGCGATGCGTTTTATTTGTAAAATACTGATTTGTTTAGGGTTTTAAAATGATAAATGATTTGCCTAACAAATAACGAATAGGAAAATTTTGTAGCATAAAAACGTACCAATAATTTACTGCTCACAGGATTTACTAAAAGTTAATAAATAATTGATTAAAATTGGTACCGAACCATATATATGCACGCGTTTGTTTACATATCGAAAATAATAGTCAAATCCACATTAAGGTGTCCTTGATTATTATAATAACACAGACGATAGAGTCGCGACCTTTAAAAATATGCGCAGTGTGACCTTTTAAATTGACATTTTATAATACCATCGTACACACATAGCCAAGAAAATATTCAAAGTATAGTAAATATTATTTAAAAAAAATCTAGTCATTATAAATACTCCGTGTAAGGACTTTTTAAGTATGAGTTGACATGTTTTAAAATGAGAATAAATTAAGCCTAAATAATGCTCCTAATACAGGCCTGTATAAGGTTTTTGTCGACATCATACACATCACTGGCTGTAACTTCACGTTACGTTAATTGGCCACCTGTCAGCGTATAATCTGTATCTAGAGTTACATACGTATGCGATAGACCACAACCGCTACCCACCCACGAACTACATAGGCAGTACATACACTTATTCATAAGTTACGGATCAGTTTGTAATTCAGTTTGAACTGAAGAGTTTCAGGCTATCCTGCCCACGCACATAACCTCTATCCTGCCCACGCAATTAAGTTGGTTTAATTATATTATAGATAGTTTTTATCTTATTTGACTCATCATCATCAACATCATTATCAGCCAAAGGACGTCTACTGCTGAACATGGCCAACCTTACTGTTTTCCGCAGCGACCGGTTGTAAGCGGTCTGCATGCAGTGTGATCTTGCGATTATATCATTAGATGGTCTTCTCTCCATCTTGTCGGTGAACGTCCTACGCTGCGCCTTTGGTCAAAGGGTCTCCAATCGAGACTACAATAACAACACAATATTATTTTGATATTATTTTGTAATTTACATTATTGTACAATTAATTGTGTTAGGCGGAATTCATGAGATTGATAAGTTGTTACTCATCAGCATTAGAACATATTTTACTAGTGACCACATTTCAATTGATTCACCGGTATTTTGGCACTGCTGTCAGCGTTGCATCATTGCTAAAAAAGGTTCAATTCTCACTTTCATTAACACTTCAGATATTACACCTATTTTCACTTCTATGGCTAAAAGGTTAAATTTATTATCGTCCACTATTATCAGCTACTTAAGACCTAGGTTTTTGTCTGTTGAGTAATTGCAATTCTTCACTTCTTTTTCTTTTACCTAACATATTAAGTCACCGTTAGGGCTAAGCGGGGGCTACTAAGCGGGGTCTCAGGTGGTGGAAAGTGAACGGCCACCCAATATGATGATTAGCTGCGAATATGTTGAACAAACAGTCTCCGATCATACAGCGGCAGGATTACAAATATGTAGTGACGAGTCTAGTGGGATGGGCTTCTCTATTTAAAGTTACAATATTAGTAGGCGAGTAAACGTCACTAGCAAATAAGCGTTTCCCTGGTACCCAAGGTAGCAGCAACATACTGATATTGATGAACAGTACTAACTGGCAGAAGGTTGAAGATATAGTATGTAAGCCGAGAGGTGCTCGTAGCACAGCGGTGGCAGCGCTTTGGTAGTAATACCGAAGTTAAGAAACTTTCGGCGCGGTCGGTGTTTGGATGGGTGACCATTCCGACCATATAAGTGACGTACATCACGAGCTTCTCCGTGCTTCGGAAGGCACGTTAAGCCGTTGGTCCCGGCTAATATCGATTGGTATTAGTCGTTAAGCCTAGTCAGAGGCCCTAATGGGCGGCTTGATAAAATCTGACAGCAAGGTTGGTTGCTTGCCTTGCAAACACCCCTTCGCCAATACGCACTGAGCCCACGTGGTGGAGTATGGCTCATACTACCTCACATTTGAGGTAAGGCCTATGCCCAGCAGTGGGATGTTTACAGGCTAACTTTACTTTACTTTATAGTATATAAGGAAAGGTTTTTATTGAATATTAAGAGGCGGGAAACCTCCGGTGTCGCAGGCCAGAAGGAAACCATCACACTACCTTCCCTAATTTGGAGTTTTGGAAAAAACTCCACCGACAAATGATGATGATGATGTGTCACCGAATTTTCATTGCTTATATCAATTAAACTGTCTTACTATAATTTGATTTCTTCATTTGAGATTCATTTTCGCGACAGCTTTGAATATACTGTTATGTGTAGTAGAGACAGAGTTGACGGGTGGAGCGAGCTAACCCAACCCTATTCCTGCACAGGGCACACACTTGTGCACTATAATATGTCCGCGCAGTCGGTTGGTCCTTGTGACTGGCCACCGTAGTCGAAATCGGCTAGGGGGACTATTATTCCTGCACTATACTTTAATGAAGCTATATTTTTATTAAGAACATATGAACTTGTGTTCCACAAGAACTTAATTTGATTTGAAGACCGGTAATCATTATACATTTTCTATGCACATCAGAAATGTTGATGCAAAGCGCTTAGTTCGTACCGATTGTAAATCAACGCAGTAATTAAAAGCGCGACAACGTGTGACTAACGAATGCAGGTCTAACTTGATCAGACCCCATTAACTGGCATATACCGGGTGGGCAGCGTCGCGGGAAATTATTGATTTCGTCCTAATATCCGCCGGTCGTGGGCAGCAGGCGTGGCGCGGTCAGGCCCCGGCTGTACCTACGGTGCCAATTAGTGACGTCACGAATCACGATGTCTGATATTTTCGGCGGCGTGGTCAGTGATTCATGCGCGAGTGTCTTGTTTTTTTAGCTGTCTGATCTATTGTTGTGTCATTGCTAACTTTGCTGTTAATAATCGTAAGTGACATAATAACGTTATCCTAGCTAAACAGTGAAATGTTTTTTCCTGACCTTGTATTTAATCTTTTAAACGTTATAAAATCCTGCTAATATTATAAACGGGAAAGTTTGTGAGGATGGATGTGTGTTTGTTACTTCTTCGCGCAAAAACTACTGAATTGTTTTTGATGAAACCTGTGAACAAAAAACAAGTTTTCTAAAGTAAAAGTATTTAAATTGAAGAGCTGTTACTTTTATCCTTCTTCGGAAAATTATTTTGATTATAGTAGTCAGTCAACTAAGTAAGTGGCAATTATACTTATACCTACTCGCAATTGCAATTCGACATGCGATAACAGTCTCAATCATTTTTATTGGTGGACTAATGACCTTAACACCTTTTAATATCCATCGATGCTTTTAGCAGCACTAACGAACGAAGCATAGGTACCTCATTAGGGCGGACCTAACCCAATCAGACTGTATTAACGCGGCATACCGGGTGACAGTTTCGCGAGAAATTATTGATATTGTTTCGACGGCAAACGTTTAAGCCGGAGATAGTGAGGTAAAACTTTATAAAACGGAGCTCGTTTTTCCAAGTTTTACAACTCATCTCAAATCAACTGCCATCAAGCCAGAAGTATTATTCGAGTGACATAGATGATTTGAGTCGTTGTTACGGATTAGGGACAGGGGCCCTATTTTTGAATCATTCGCTTCAAGATGGCGAGTGATTTTCGTTCGACGTAGTGTCAAAAGACATAGAAAAAAAATCGTTTTCGAACGAAAATCACTCGCCATACCCAAGCGAGTGATTCAAAAATAGGGCTCCAGGAGCTCTATTTTTGAATCCCTCGCTTCAAGATGGAGAGTGATTTTCGTTTCTTCGAACGAAAATCACTCGCCATCTTGAAGCGAGTGATTCAAAAATACGCTGCTTTATTTGTTATTCGTATTGTATATTACTATTCATGTTCTCAGCTGTCATGAAGTTCTATTTAGTGTTACCATGGAAACACT
Source organism: Pyrausta aurata (assembly GCA_963584085.1). Classification (NCBI taxonomy): domain Eukaryota; kingdom Metazoa; phylum Arthropoda; class Insecta; order Lepidoptera; family Crambidae; genus Pyrausta; species Pyrausta aurata. The sequence goes on from OY757264.1 coordinate 8,540,970, forward strand.
AATGAATGAAACACAGGTAATTAGGCTTGGCTAACCCAATTAGCAGCAGCCATTAGCTAGTGACATGTACGCGAGGACAGCGTTGTGTGAAATTATTGATTTGCGCCTAATATCCGCCCGCTAGCGGTCAAGCCCCGGCTGCAGGCTACCAATTAGTGACGATACTGTTTCTGTTTTAATATGGCATTGATCTGTGTTTATATTGAAGTTACGTAACTAATAACCACAGTAAAAATCAGGTAAATAAAATTCATATAAAATATTATTATGACTTCTTACCTTCTAGCTTCTGGGTACGGGGTTTTCAAATTTTGATACATTCAGTCAGAAGTACCAAATCAATTGTCATCTTTGCGGTCGTACGGTCCATTAAGGGAAAAAAAATAAACATTTCATTACTAATGTCCTTAATTAAGTTTATAACCAACACTACTGCGTAAGTTTAGTACGTTATGTTTATATTTTGTTATCTGTAGGAATAAAACTTATGAACATAGGAACGTCCTACATAGCCACTGAAATCCGCGATATTTTTGGGCACAAACAAAAAACAGACGCGTTATTTTGAACAAACTTTTGGTACGTGTACCAAGTTTGAATGGAGTCAACTTCGGTCGTACGAGCAAAAACTTAGCAGCCTGTCTCCGCGATTTATCACTGCGAGTTACTCAAGATTATATTTTGAAGTGCTAGCTTAAGTTTTGTGATTGTACACATACGGTCTTAGGGACGGACGGTATTTGGGACATTTTGTGACAAAACAGGACGAAGTTTGGTCTTGAAGTCTATTTCTGTAGGTAAAAGCATTTTTTATTATTATTGTTTTTATGGCTACAGAAAAAGGTTCCACTTGTTAGTTGTGACTTGAGAGTGATAAATATAGCCTTATCAAATACAGGGTGAAGCATGGAAAGCAGGTAGGGCTGGCATAAACATACAAGCTAATTAAACGCGTTGTCCAACCCCTATATTTAAATATCTCAAGCGATCTTCTTAACTTTTATTGAAGACCGAATACCTACATTGATCGGTTTGTACTCAATTCATGTTTTTAATTATAGGAACCGTCAGTTTGGAAATCTCCATCCGTGTCAGTTCACGAATTCGTATCGTAGTAAATATTGTCTTCAAATACACAGTAAGCAAACTTCGCGAGACGTATTGTTTCGGTGAGCACAATCCTTAACAAGAAGTAAACAAATGTTTCTTCAGATTGCTAGCGGAGATCTTCACAACACTTTTATGCAGATTGGCAGCAAACATTGAAACTGCTAAAGTTACCCACCTTCATCAACATCAAAATATTCATGAACAACGACCGAGGTATTCTCTGGGGTGGTTGCGTGACTGTATTTATTATTATGGCCCTCTGTCTACTACGGTTAAGTCTTTAATTACCGGAATATGTGTGGTACATGGGTGGTACACTTGTGTTAACCTACAGCCGGGGGTTTTCATTAATTATTTACCTAATAAAGGGATCACGTTCGTAATTTAATCCGGCTCTCGCATTGCACCTTGCGGGCCCATTCGCCCGTTTGTTCTTATCCGCAGGGCTATTGAGTAACTCAATCGCCTGCCTTTATATTTTGATCGTTACGATTTAACGAACAGTATGTATTACATCGAAAAAAAAAAACTATCGTTTTGAACTTAGATGGCCATTCAACTAGCTACTCTGACATTTTGTTAACACTTCGGTAGACAGTACTCCAGACACAATAGAATTTTTATTATTAAGTTAACTATCGATCACGCAACTGGGCCTTATACAAGTTATGTAAATTCAAGTTAAGGTAATGCCAGTATTTGCGCGTAGATAAATACTATGGTTCAAACATAAGCAAAGAAAAGAGCAACCGATCGCTACTAATTAAGAGTCAATTCAATTCAATTTCGATCGCCGAACTTCGATAGAAGACCTTGACGAGATACCTTTATAATAAGAAGAATGACGTCATACTAGTAATTAAGGTTTCAAACAAAGCGCTAACTAGCATTTTATATCGCTGATGAATAACATGCTCGTTATCTGCAAGCGCTAAACTGTCAATTTGTCAAACTTGTAAAGCGCTTACTTCGTTTATACCCACATGGCTGAATCGCTATCTTAATCTCTTTGAGTTACTTGAAACACGCCTGCCGTAACATGTATAGGATCCCAGTCTAAGCCCCCGTACCACTCTTTATCTTCATTACACTATTACTTAAATTTACGAGAAAAAAAATCGTTTGGTCGCGTGACGCCATTGTTGCTTTCGGCTTGAAATGTCCGAATTCAATGGACTTTGTTAAAGATGTTATCCGGTTAATAAACGTGTTACTTTTTTATTACGATCGTTAAATGTTTATGAAAAGTTTAACCATTATTCTTATGAGGAAATTCGATGGTGTTTTAAAATGAGGTAAAGTCAGGGACGCCAAACATTTTTTGATATAGTTTTAGTAGTATATACCTATATTGGTTTTGTGACAATCTATTTTTTGTCTTCTTTAATTTACGAAGGACCTAACCTATACAAAACGAAGTTTGCTTTAAGTCGAATGATTAAAAAAAAATAATAGCCTCAAAAATGAGTGACTTCAAAATTCTTCTGATGCTTTTACTTCGGTAGGCGTCAATGAATTCATTATATCGCAAATCAGTCGTATAACCGCACTGATACGAAAACGAGAGTCCTACTCATCAAGACCGTGACTGTGTATACTCCTGCCGTTATCCTCATTCCATCCAGGCTTACAATAGGAGAGATAGAGATGACTGAACTTAGAAATATGGACATCTTTTTACTGAGTAACTCTTCAGATATTATTCGGCTCCATTTGTCTGAATTAGCGGTCGTGCCACGTAAATCAATGCGGCAAGTTTATCGGCCGATAAATCTTTATTACGCGTAACTTTGTTTGGTAGGGTAATGATATTATCGGGATGGGATCGCACTGATTGCTTTTTTGGGTCAGAAGATTATAGGTATGGGTGTTAAGAGGCGATATTAAAGGCTGGGGTTGATGACTGATAAGGATATTGGGTCTTACTTACTTAAATCACCACAAACTCGCAGGATCTCCCCATTTCCTATATAGACCAATGGTAAAATAGTTAATTATGTGTTTATTATCTTAACATCTTTGCAATTTTTCTGAATGACCTAAAGGTATGACTGGGAGAGAATGCTTTTAGCATTAAGCCCACCTTTAGTACACAGTTCTTTGTGCAATAAATAATAAATAAATAGAAGGTTGTAACTACGTTGTTTTCACAAGATTTAACTGTGGGAAAATTTGTAGGAAAATATTGTGTCTTATCAGCCATAAGAATTCAAAACTAATGATTTATTACTCGGCATGTTACATACGCAGTTGATATAAAAATACGCATTATAATAAGCACACGTGCATCAGAACAGTATGTCTTATCTATAGCAATGAAGGCTAATTCACGCGTCATTAAGCAACCTTTGATTGGTGAGTAAATATTATTGATTGCAGGCATCATGTGTGTCAAAAACAATTGACACGTCTTTATATAAAAAAATCTAAAAAATATAAAAGAATGACCTAAGGTATTATGACCTAAGTCTCTTTAAGGCAAGAGTGAATAGGCTGCTGACATCAAATACCTGCTTAGCCAGAATAATAAAAAAAATGTCAGAGTATTTAAAAGTGTGCCTAAAGTTCTTTATCGCTGACTGTGGGTACACATATTAGCTTGTCGGCATTTAAGGGAATAACATAGGTCATGTTAATTTAAAGCAATTACCTAATGGGTTTCCCTAACAGAAAGCGTATAATCAAAAAGCTGTGGGGAATCCCTTTATTTATCCTTATCTATCGGCTATCAGATGGGAATGCCTAATATATTACATACTATGTTATATTTTATACAGTTATTATTTTAACGCTTGTTATAACATCTCTAAAATTATTTACGATCTCTTCCTTAAGGAAAGTCTTTTGATAAATTGTATTAAATAACATATCTTAACGGTTGTATAATAAAAGGTTTGCAGGTATAATATTTTATTTATTTTGAAATTTACGAGTTGAAACGTAACCCTCTGAGTTATGAAAATTTGATATGTCTTCATCAATGAGTGATGTGGGCGGCTAGCGGTCCAAGAACAATACCATTGTTTGTACGATTTGAATATTATTTGAATAACAAAAAGATTCATACGAACACATTTTTTAATTGCTCATCCGTTTTGTCGATTCGATAGGTACATCTAAATTCAAAGCCCGTTATTCATATGTGATGCGAAGGGTATTCGTTTTAATAATGTATCGTCCTTTGTTAGTATCTTTTTTTAAATGGGCATCGTAATTGTTTAAGCATCAATTCTAAACTTCAATTTTAAAAAAATGTTCATGAGAATTTCGTAATTTTCTATATCGAAAAGAATTAGTACGAAAAACTCGTCAATTAAAAGTAGGTACTTTTGGGCAAAAAATTCGTTTCAAAATAAATTATTTATACACAAACTGGACGGTACAAACTGCACGCCGTCCCATTCAAAAAGCAGCAAACATAAAGTTAAAATCTCACTTTTCAACCGATCGCTCGCGCCACGCTCGCAAACGCGAAGTAATGAAGTCATTATATCAGACAGCCGACAGGTTACCGCGTTCCCGGTTTTTAACACGTCCCTGCGTCTAATATCAGTCATCTGACATCTCCCAACTCCGGGCCACAGCTTAAGGCGAGGGTATACTCGACATTTTGATACAAAGTTAGGGTTATGTCATCAGAATTTGCTCTGCGATTTTGATGAACTGTAATAAAAAAATAAGATAGCTGAATTGTTTAATGTCTAAGCAGCCTGGCAGTGAAGTTATCATGAAAAATGCACAACATTTCAAAACGCGTAGCATTCGAGCGTATTTCAACGAACTTCGTTTCGTCCTGTCCCCGATTTACGGTTATCATATTCAGGGCAAAGACAAATCTAACAAAGTAAAAATCATGGAATCGGTCTACCGGTTCTCGAGTCATGGCATGTGATGGAACTAACACGACTTTCTTTAATGTATATTTCTTTAGTTACCTCTGAATCGCAACAAATTATGTACCTACACCCTTCCTGGTTAAAGTCTCTAAGAACCTTGTGTTGAAGTTGGGAAAACGAGGATCCTCACCTTAAAACGTCTCTGCGTCTCTAATATCAGTCATCAGGGCTCCCAACAACTGGGGAATGCAGTAACTTACGATCTCAATTGCAGTTCGTATCTTAAGGCCTACAAAAAACGAAACCCGTAAATAAGATTATCATTTTGCGGTTTCGAAGCATTGTTAGTATGCAACCCTTACTACAAAATGCTTCGGATCCGCAAAACGATGATTGTATTGCTTTAGTTTTTCTTAGTAGGCCTTATCTTATGTAAGTATACCTATATTTATTAAGCGCTTGAAAAGTGCTTTCTAGTAAAATTACAGACGCACAGTAAATCCGACAAGTTAAGTCATTAGCACTGCCAAAATCAGTGTGGCGCGTATCCCAGAGCGCTATATGCTAGTAAGCGTTTACTGAACTTCCAGGAGGCCAATCCCGTGCAGTTCGTTTACGAAAAAAGTTCACCGATCGAATTTTCTTTTACAAAGAAAATACAGATATTGCTTTATTCGGCTTACGATTTCTACGCATTTTGATCTCTTTCGTGCGGTAGTTTTTCTACGTGGATATATTACTTGATTGTTTTCGGTAAAACAGTGATACTCGTAATCGAATTACAAGACGAAAAAAGTTCGATCATGCGAGAATCGGCCCCCTGAACACTGTTATGGCGCCATCACAGGTAGATAGCAATACTAAAGAGATTGAGTTATTGAATACCCCCGAGGGCTGTAACAACTTAATGCGGGCTCTCTAAATAACGTTCATTAGTAAAGAGATACAGATCGCAACGGCGGATTCCGACGAGCTCGTTTGGATAGATTGTGCCTATTACAGCGTTTAACTTGAAACTTGATAAACAATTTAATTTACTAACACTAGCTCAACTAGTAATGAAAGTAAGGCGGTTTCGCAATTAAAGTTATTATCGTAAGGAAGTGAAGGGTATATTTATCTAGGAACTCAAGGGTCGTAATTAAATAATTATAAAACATATTAATAGAGAGTGTTGTATAGCTAGCAATGAAAGTATTTACTACTGAAACATTTATAAAAAAGTTTATCAGTTTACGTAATTTCTTAAACTCCGTTTTGTGTTCCAGGAAATAGGCCTCTGTGATGTTTCTTTTTCAATCTGATACGACACTATTATTATATAAAAGTACCTTGCTCCAGTAATTTAATTATACAACTATTATTTTACTTAGAATTGTGGACGGAGGCCGGCGGGCGAAGTCACGAAATGTCACAGTTATTTCCAGTCCTTACAGTTCAATTATTTTGACGATTCCATCATAATACGAATAATTCACTGACCTTTAACTAGACAGTTTTAGGGTTGGACTCCTTTAATACGAAACAAAGGTCTACTTCCCACTAAAACAAGATGAGTAGATATAATATCAGTCAGTTTTACTTTACCTTCACAAAAACTAAATAAGTACATAAAATGTCGACACTTTAATTACTTTTCTTTAAATAGGTAGTAGCCCATTTTTTATCCTATCATAAAATCAATTTCATCACAATCCTCGTGCCATCTATCTTTACCTTCGTATTTATTTTCCCATGCACATAATGAATGTTGGGGACATTCGTCTTCTTTTGAAGCGTCTATGGAGGTATATTATACATTACAATCAGTCGAATTGTGTGTCAGACAATAAATTACAGTTTGAGACATGGCGACTAGTACTAATTAAGTTCTTGTGCGTCGAAAAGATGCGTGGGCGCCGATTCAAGTAGAGCCTTAACGATGCTGTCCTTTACATGGACAAGCAAAAATGTACCTTATATTTTAGAACATAGAAACTATTTTTGAATGAATGATCATTGTGATGCGACTCCATATGCAAATATCAAATATTTAAGAACCGGTACGACTTAATTTCAATAGATGATAAAGCAAATGAAAAGTCAAATAAGAAATATGCATTTGATTGCAGTAATTGTTTTTTTATTATGGTAATGAGATAACTGGTATTTGGTTTCAATAGTAACTTTAATATTTATTATTTGAATTTTGTAATTTATGGACTCGTATAACGATCAACTGATATTAAAAAATAAGAATCATTGAGTTTGTTTACGTAATTCTATACCTAAAAAAACGGAATTTATTTATCAACAAAGCTCATGGTTTTATTTTCGTCAGTGCCCATTCTGTTAACATCTTTGCCTTTGTCTAAATAAAATAAATAAAAACAATGCTCCTGACGTTCCCGTGATATCATCATGATTGATCAATGTGTATTGTTTGGTAGATCTTGCGCGACTATTGATCACAAGCTGTACCAGAATGTCTTGTTGGACCACTATTAATCAATATACATTATTTTGTTCACACTAGTTCTGTCCCGGGACTATTTGTCAACAACTAGTTAGCTATACGAGCGAGACGAATGGTCCGATTGCCGGCGCTAGCGTGGAAATAAACAAACAATGATGAAATGCCTTACGGGTTTTATGTTTAACTTACGCCTCGTGCATTGTTTACATTAAGATGGTAGGTAGATTGTTTGTTGTGTACATCTATTTGTTTGAGAACACTATTTTTACAGGAATTTTATTATTGAAAAGTAAGTACCTACTTAGGAAATATTGATAAAGTGCAGCGCGGTACTTTTTCAGTTTGTCCCTAAATAACGGTTTTACATTTGGTCGCGTTGTGTAATAAAATAATGTTGAGACTTTTTTCTCTACTGGAACAATAATCTCGCCCTTTAGGCACACACTTTAGTGAGCCTTTTGCGGAGAGTCTGCGAATGGACAGCTTTTTGCTACGAGCTAGTAAACACAGTCATGCAAAAGTAACAATTGCCTACCTACCTACAATTCTGTTTGGTTCAATATATGGACGACTGATAATAATTCTAACTTCTTTATTTTTTATAACCCATTCTTAATTCTCAAGCAAAACGCATCTCATTGATCGCATAGCTGCACAAAAGTCCTCATCACTATTTGACAGCTGTAGACTTTCTGTGTGCAGTATCCAACACTTGAATGCCTTGACGTCAAACATCTTCTTTCAAAAGCATCTACAAATCATACCAAATCAAGATTTTCCCACGTTTGTTTGTATTTCTGGGCACTTGCCGTTATATGGCATGCGTAAAAGAACCATAGCAGTTGCGAAATCTCCCAGAAAGCAGCAGTTATAGTGGCTATTCTCGAAATTATTAATGGCACCGCGCACTCTGACAAGTAGTAAACTTTTCCAGCTGTAAATAGTGCAATGTTTTCTTTTGTTATTCTTCCATTGTAAGTTATGATGATTGATCAGGTAACTTCGTATAAGTACTTAGGTGTTACAATTGACTGTCATTTTAAATGGAACCTTCATGTGGATAATGTGTGCAATAAGCTACGTTCTGTACTTGGAAAACTATATAGTCTAAAGTTTTTCGCTAGTAAAAAAATTTTGTACATGTTATATTTCGCTCTTGCTGATGCTGTAATAACTTATGGTTTGGGTGCATATGGACTTACATTTCCGTTATATTTGAATAAAATAAAGCAACTCCAAATAAGATTAGTAAAAGTTTTAGTTAATAAAAATGTTAAGAATACTTTAAATAAAGACTACGAAAAACTTTTTAGTGTATGTAAAATTCTTCCTGTAGACGCAAAGGTGAAGCTAGCAATACTGGTGGAACAATATAACACAAATAATTTTAAAAAGGAAAGAGTCCATAGGTATCCAACCAGGCTTTCAAAGAAAAATAAACTGGCTGTACCTAATGTGACAAACTACTATGGTAAAAGAGAAAGGAGGTGGTTGGTACCTACTCTAATCAATGACCTACCACATGAAATATTTAAGGATGTCACATCAAAAACCAGCTTAAAAAAGAGACTCAAAAAACATTACTTGTCACTTTGTCCATAACCAATTTAAATATTATATTATGTGTACCTAAACTTAACCTAACTTATGTTAATTTAGTTTTTATAAATAGTTTATAACTGGATAACTAGATATTTAAGGAACGAGAACACCTGCCGATAAACTGCGTCCGCAGTTTGGCAGATTTTATTACTTGTTATTGATTTGTTTTATTGAATAAAGAATTAAAAAAAAAAAAAATGTACGTATTTGCTGTGGTTGCGACTGTTTCGTAGCTAACACATGTACAGTTTTGGGTCGCTTGCACAATTTTATCATTCTACTGGGACATACAAGTTACGTAATTAAAGCCATTACAAAAGATAGTTATTACATTATTTTAGTTTTTCATTAACGAACAATGTCTTAAGAAAGTATGGTTTTGGTTGTACAATATTTATTTAGCTCATAGAAAGACAAGATAAGTATAACTTGTTGGCGCTCTTGAAAACACAAAAATCGTCTTTATCAAGCGTTTTTTAAAGCCAGAATTCTGATACATCGTTCGAAGCCGAGCAAAATTGTTACCGGGACGGGATGCGGGACGTTCATTAATGCGGCGAAGCTTGCTTCGGGACGGGACACCTGTCAACACTAAGCTAGTACCTGTAGGCTTTGCATATGAACGGTGGCGGTAGAGAGAATATTCACTGTACGCTTTTTTAGGGTTCCGTAGCCAAATGGCAAAAAACGGAACCCTTATAGTTTCGTCAAGTCTGTCTGTCTGTCTGTCTGTCTGTCTGTCCGTCCGTATGTCACAGCCACTTTATTCTGAAACTATAAGCATCACATAGCTGAAACTTGGTAGGTAGGTGTATTTTGTTCACCGCTTTTCGATTCAGATACAAAAAGTAAGAAAAAATTATATTTAAGGGGGGGATACATGAAACTAAAACCTAAAAATTTTTTTTTACTCAAACCTATGCGTGTGGGATGTCTATGGATAGGTCTTTTAAAATGATGTTGAGGTTTCTAAAACCATTTTTTCTTAAAGTGTAAGGTTTGAGATATAGACGCTTCCAAAGTGGTAAAATGGGCGTCCCCCCCCTCTAACTTTTGAACTAAGAAAGTGAAAATTTTGAAAAAAATATATGATGTAGATCTCAACAAAAACTTGCAACGAAAATTGGTTTGAAGGAGATCGAACCAGTAGTTTTTGAGATATTGCACATTTTTATCAACCGCAAATATAACTTTGTCTTTCATACAAACACTATGAAAAACAAAGTTATTTTTGCTGTCGCAATATATTGTGATGTTTTCGTTAAGTGAAAGTAAGTGGACCCTGAATTCAGTTAAGGGTGGCACGGAACCCTCAGTGCGCGGGTCCGACACGCACTTAACCGGTTTTTTAACAATACACCAATTGTCTGGTTTCGTGGTAAGGAATTTTCTTCCTTGTGTTACGAAGTACCAGACAACGATTATGACGGGGTCGTCTCCCATAAATACTTAACATTTAAAATAACTTATCATTATATACATATATAGCTTAACATTAAATACATATAACATCCATGACTTAAGTACAAATGTTTATGTTCATCACACAAACATTTGTCCTTTGCGGGATTCGAACCCGCGACTGCCGGCGTAATAGTCAGGAGCGCTAACCAATACACCAAACGTGTCGTCGCCTTGAAATCTATGGGAAACTCGTATTATCGAGTGTTTTTTACACATGATTTATTAATCTCTTGAATATTGGCTCTATTCCTATCACCTAATAACGAAGCAATTGAATCAAATCAAATCAAATCAATCATTTATTTGCCAGAATACACAAAAGTATGCAAGTTACAAACTGCAGGTCTTAAAAGTAAGTAGTAGCTGTATTCAGCCTGCATGCAGGCGTGCAAATATTTATAAATATATTTCTTTATTAATACAAGTCCGTTTATTTAACAATCAAATAATGTCAAAATTGCAAACATAATGTCATAAAATTAAATTAACAATGTCATGAAGTTAGAGTCAGTAATAGTAATCGTAATTATATAGAAATATTAAACAATTCATTAAACATTATTTATTAAATTTAAAATAATCTTGTATACTATAAAAGTTCTCTATTAGTAACCAGTCAACCAACTTTTTCTTAAATACATTTCCTTCAAGTTTTTTCAGCTCCTCGGGTAAGTTGTTATATATTACTATACACATGTTATAAATATTTTTCTTGTAAATAACTTTATTAGATTGGGGTTGATAAAGTAAATTTCTAAACTTTTCCCTCTTTTGACGGGATATTACCGCACTGCGTTTTTTGAAGTAAAATGGATAGGCTTTAACAAAAACACACACATCTCTTATATACATGCAGGCCAGAGGTAGAATTTTACATTTTCTAAATAACGGTTTACAACTATCCAGATACCACGCCGCATTTATTACTCGTAAGCATCGTTTTTGCATTTTAAAGGCTCTGTCAGCATCCACCGAGTTACCCCACAACAACAAGCCATATCCTAACACTGACGATACATAGGCATGATACGAAGCAATAGCCGCATCAAAAGAAATAGTCTGGCGTATTTTTCGAAGTGCAAATATATACCGACTAAGTTTTTGGCATACCAAATTAACATGCTCTTTCCAGTTCAAATGATTATCTACTGTTATCCCTAAGAATTTAAAAGCGTTTACCTCACACACTCTTTCATTTTTATATTCTATGTCAAGGTGAAGCGGTTCGGTATTGTAGGAATTAAATTGAATTATTTTTGTTTTATTTATATTTATGCGTAATTTATTGTTATCCGTCCATTTGCTTATATCCACCAGAGCTTTGTCTAAAGTTTGTTGGGCAAGATCTTTGTTTGTAACTTTGATTAGGAGCGTGGTATCGTCAGCAAAAAGTATGCATTTATGTGTCATGTGTCTGGGCAAATCATTAATAAACAATAAAAACAATAAAGGGCCTAATATGCTACCCTGTGGAACTCCAGAGTCATTCATAACCTCTTCAGATCTAAAATTACGTTTTATTAAGTTCTTCTTGGCATCTTGAATAACTCTGGTCACCTCAGTACATTGTTTTCTGTTATGAAGATAACTATCTAACCAATCCAATGCTTTGCCACGAATGCCATAGTTATATAATTTACGCAGAAGCATGGCGTGATCAACAAAATCAAACGCCTTGCTCAGGTCCATGAACAAGGACAGAACAGGACTGGTACCATCATTTATGTATTCGGTTATAGTCTTTATCAAATTGAAACCGGCTAATGAAGTTGAGCTTCCCTTGCGAAAACCAAATTGATCCTGATGCAAGATATTGTGTTTGTCAATAAAACTGTTCAGTCTGACGAGCATAGCCTTTTCAAAGACTTTTGATAAGATTGGAACTATCGTTATAGGCCGGTAATTGCTGGGATCTGACTTATCTCCTGACTTAAAGAGTGGCTTTATGATAGACAATTTAAGTTTAACCGGGAATGAACCCTCCAAGAACGACAAATTAATTATATGTGCAAGAGGAAAACATATCCATTCAGCGCAAGCCTTCAGAACGCGCGTATTGACTTCGTCAAAGCCACTTGTTTTACTGTTGCTTAGTGACTTTATTATTGTAAATATTTCTTGAGCATCAACTGGATTAATAAAAATTGAATGCGGATTATTTAAAATATTCAAATTATTGCTACTATCATTATTTTTTAAGGCCTGATTAGATGTTAAACTTGTAAAATAATTATTCATAATGTTGCCAATGTCAGATGGATCAGTGTATGTCATGTTATTAAAGTTAATAGTTTCAATGTCATTTTGGTATAAACGGTCACTCAAAGAAGATGTGATAGCGCTCCAAGTTGCTTTGACCTTATTATTGCTCATTCGAATACGCCTTAAATTGACTATTTTCTGGGATTTCCGTATGCATTTCTTTAGAACTGCATCATATTGTTTAAAGTTTGATTTATTTATAAGTTTATTTTTCGCAGTTTTCCTGTACTTAATATATAAGGAACGTTTCGTTTTACAAGATGTTCTGATGCCTTTAGTTATCCAGTTGAGCTTTTCCGGCTTATTAGTAATTTTAACTTTTATCGAGGGAAAACATAGATTATAAAACAGTATTAACGTGTTATAAAACGATTCAAAAGAGTCCTCAAAATGGTTTGAATTAAATACATCCGAAAACGAAAGACAGCTCAAGCATTCCCAGAACTTATCTATATTTTCCAGACTATAGTCGCGCCTATATTCGAACCAGGAACAATGAGCTCTTTGCTTTTTAATAGCGAAAGTGATCATTTGAGCAGTTTCGTGATCAGACAAGTCAGAGCTGAGTACCATGGATTGGACATTCTTAATATTAGTGGCTATCTGATCCAAACAGGAATGTAAACGCGTAGGCAATTTAATATGAGCCTGAAAATTATAGCTCTGAAGTACGCTAAACAGGTCAGCTGTATTTTTATTATCCTTTAATATATCTACATTCCAGTCCCCACATACTACAATTTTCTTCCTCTTGAACTTGTCAGTAGCATAATTAAGCAAATTATCCAGTTTATGCAAAAAAAAGCTTGCCTTTGATTTTTTGTCTTCTGGTATCCTATATATGCAAAAAATAACAACATTTAGTCCTACAATCTCTGTTCCACAACATTCAAAAATATATTTTGTCAATAAGCATCCGCAATGCTTATTGACAAAATATATTTTTGAATGTGAACCACTTTAGTGTTAAATGATTTTCTGACCAATATACATGACCCTCCCCTGGATTTGTCATCCCTACTATATGCAGATGCTAACTTAAAGTTTTTTAATTTAATGTTGCTCTCATTATTTCTTTTTACGTTAGTTTCAGTAATGCATAAAATATCCGCCTCCCTACCACTTATCTCTAAATCATTTAAAAAAAGTTCCAAGTTATAAATTTTACCACACAGGCCAGCTATATTCTGGTGGAGGATTCTTAACTTATCCGAATTATCCTTCGAATCTACTTTCGTCAGAGGCTGCCTTGGAGAGGAGTCGGTAGCGATAAAAAATTCCCCGAAGTAACATTTCCAATACATTTCGTTTCATCCAAATTGTTATTTTTATATACATTTACAACTTCATTTGATACACAACATGTCATTGAATTAGTTTCTAAAATAAGATTTAATTTAAATGTCAATAAGTCCAAGACAGACTGTTGGTTGTATCTTTTAAACATATTTTTGATCTCAATAAATTTGCAATTGTCATAGTTTTTAGTTAATATTCTTAATTCATTATTTAATTTATTTACATTCAGATTTCGATTTTCTGAAACATTCAATAGAAACACTTTGCAGTTTTTTAATTTTACTAAAAAACGGCAAAGATTTGTAAGCAGAAAATAAGGATTTCTATCATGTTTCCCTACTGACACAACAATAATGTCCCCTTCCTTAATTTCTAAGAGAAAACCATCCAAATTACTAAGTATCTCAGCTGATGACGCATGAGGTTTCACTAATCCCTGGATATTGTATCTTTCATTCCATTTGTTGAACTTCGTGCTACATAAGCGAGTTGATAATCCTTTAACTTTTTCATCGCCAATAATATAAATATTGCCATTTTTATTACTGTTCTTAGTGCTAATCAGTTTATCCACAGCATTATCCGAACCAACAGTTAAAGCCTGTGGAGGCTTTATATGTTCTGGAACCATCTTATCCTTTGGTTGTTTTGGGGTATTTTGATCAAAAGAAAAATCTAGCCTGGTTCTATTCAAAGAGTTACCATTTCTTCTTTGAGGTTTTTTGGGTGTAGACTTGCAGATATCCCTAAGCTGGCTTACTCGTACGTCATATGAAGAGATTTGTTTTTTCAGGCAACAGTTTTCTGACAGAAGATTTGTAATTTCATTCTCCGCAATTTCTAATTTTTCTGTAAGTTCTGCAACTTTACTTTGTAATTCCTCTATTTTATGAAAATTATCAGATCTGAGGTCGGGGCAACTCCTGTTTAACTGACCAACATTTTCCTTAAGCAAAACCATCGACAGATCTTCCTCGTCCTCGTCAAACGACAGTGCATCGAAGGAGTTTTCTGTTGGCATGTTTGCCTTATATTTCCTTCGAATTGTAACATTGTCCGCCTGGTTTTCAAATGAGGAGTTACAGCCATGAATACAGTCATTGCACCTCCAAGCCGCTTTCCTCTCGACGTCCATTAAGTAAAACAACTTCTCAGACACATTGGCGCAGCATAAATCGTAAACCTTTTTACAAATGACACATATTAAATAAAGTCGATTTGTTATTGCAATTCTGCATTTTGAGCAACTTTGTGCCATTTCTTCAAAATAAAGAGGACAAAAAGAAAAAATATTTCAATTTTATGATGTGCCCGAGGAGATTTGAACTTGGTACCTGCTGCAATCAACTCGGCGCGCCAACCGTTCAACCACGGCAGCTGTGTGAAAGATGTTGAAATTTACACTCAGTATAAAGAGCAACGACGCAGTAGTGTCACCAAGGTCGTTGGTTAGATCGGTCATTCACCCCGAGTGCGTCACCTGTTACTTGTATTGCACTTTCTTGAGTAGATTTGAAAAAAACGTTCACTGTTTTTTCGTATTGCAAATAGATTTTCGAAGATAATTCCACTAATACACCACTTTGACTAACAGATTTTTACTATAGCTATCTGTCCTTTATGTATATTACACTGATGTAAGTTTATGTAAAACTGTTTACTTTTGAGCACATAATTAAAATAAAACTACGGAATAGACTAACTACGTGACTGCTCTGCGCGGCGCATCGCGCACGACCTCACGAATTGGTTGATAAGCTTAAGAGATCATTACTCTGTAAGCATAGAAACCCTTGACAGTTACTCAAATAGGAAAATCAGAGGCTAAGTAAAAGGCGATATAATTATGCGATTGTTTAATAGACTATAGACTTTGCTTTACCTACACACATAGTCGTATACATGCCCGTGATTATAACACAGACGTCATTAAATAAGAAGATTAGAGGCCATACACAGTAATTGTAAGATAGAGGGCATTAACTACCCAAATTACTGAAATATTAAGAGTACAGTAGGTAGTATCATCATGTAACTTAAAAGATGATAATGATAAGGGCAATTATTGTCCAACGAGAATACGAAAAGAGGCATCCACTTAAAGAACCCATCTTTATAATTTTGTTTTTGGTTTGTGTTAGTGTTTGGTCACTATACAAACTTAATAATATAAATTGCACTTGTTTTGCCTTTTACAAGTGCAATTTATATAGCCCATATTTAACCTAAAATAACAAATTATTCTAACTAAGCTTTTTATTTCACCTATCTCAAAAATACCAACGTATGTTGACTCAAATCATGTAAAGAGTAGCTATGGCAACCTATTATATTTACTCAACGAACCTATTACACTCAAACAAACAATAAGATTTAGATTTATTCACTTTGTAAACTGTATAGGTCTTTACTTATTCAGAGCTTGGGAAGAGGGTGTCCCCTCGCGATGAATCGTGGGCCGAAAGTAATTTCTCGTCTGCCAAAAACGTTATACAGGTCAAAGAATGTAATGGGAACACAAATTGTTACAAAAACCGGGCGAGGTAGGCACGAGTGTTAGTGGAAATGGGAATGAGTTTTACAATATCACTTTCATTTTCTAGAAACCCGAATAGTGTGTAGTACTGTAGTGTAGGTACCTGAGAAGTTTTGGTGCAGTGATTCAGGTGATTGTAAAATTGGTAGATGCGATAAACTACAAGAAAACCGGCTGCGATGGTTTGGACACGTGAAATGGAGACCATCTGACTACATCGGCAATGTAGCACTCAACCAAAACCTACCGGATCAAAGGCGAAACGGAAGGCCTAAACTGCGAGAGTCATTAAGAAAGACCTAGAAAGCTGTGACTTAACCGAGAGCGACGTCCAGGATAGGGCAAAGTGGAGGAAGAATAGTCGAAAAGCAGGCCCCGTCATCAGACGGGACAGTTGCTAGGAAGAAGAAGAAGAAGAAGAAGTATAAAATTAGTAGATGATAAGCATAATCATCATCATCATTATCAGTCAAAGGACGTCCATTGCTGAACATAGGATTCCCCACGGTTTTTCACAGCGATCCGTTGTGAGCGGTCTGAATCCAGTCGATCTTTACAAGTAAATAAGCGTGTGATTATATTTATTTAGTACAAAGTATAGTTGTTAATAAGTTTACAGTCGTAATTCATTTATTTACCACTGTTCTAGCTTGAACAATAAACGTGTATGAATATTAAATTTGTGTTTTATTTATTGAAACATATTTTGGTTAATATGACCAAAGATTTTCTAAATAAACACTTGGTTATGTATTTTGTGTGTTGATATTGCAAAAAAAATGACACTAATAACTTCCAAAACGGCCGAAATGGCTCAAACATGACAAGGGGTAAAAAAATAATGCGGGGTAATATCACACGGGCGGGTTGTCGCTGGTAAACTAACAATTTATGCATGGACCCTAATGGCATGCTCCATCAGCGTTGTTTGCGAAGCTTTCTGTGGAATTTTATTCGGTAATAGCTGTAGGCTCGCCGCTTCAATTTCATGTCAATATGACTCGTTAAGTGATTCGGGGTGTCTCGTTACCTCTTTCCTTTTGGTTGGAGATTGCGTCGTACATACATTCTAGATTGCGTATGTGTATGTTTGTGTATTTTTTCGCAAATGTTTGGTAAAGTCACTCGTTCGTTACGCTCTGTTGCAGATTGGAGATCTCTTTGACGATAACATTAAAGTACAGTCGTTTTTTAGTTATTTCGATGAAAGCAAAGCAATGATTTTTAAAACAAGGTGATGGAGAAAAAAGCATTTTGTAACGAGCTTTACATAAAATCAGAGACGTTTACCTAATTATTTCAAGTTTTCCGTAGGTGCGTTCAATCTTTCAGCCGATTCAGTACTTCTTTTAAAACATGCGCGAAATATACTCAACAATTTTTCTATAATTTTGGCTACGCGCCGTTACCCTTGGAGCGCAAACATCGGGAAGCAAGACTTTACTTTTTTCACTTAATTTGTAATGGCTCTGGGCACTAGGATTGTATCACCGAAAAAAAATACTTTATGTAATTAATTTAATACAGTATAAGTGCTACGTATACTTTTTCACATATTTAATATACTTAAATTATATTTTTTTCACATATTCTCGCTTAATGAAATATAGATAAAATCAGACTAACAGAATACACAGCGGTAGAAAACTTTAATTCGGCATAGTCACTGCCTTCACAGAGGTCATTCCTAGCATTCTTACCTACGTTTAAACGTTGATAGGCAGGATTATTCAAAGTCGAACAAACACCGCAACTTCTCAACCCGGAATGCGTTGAATAGAATTCTTCTTTGCCCTTTATCGGGTTCCAGACGGCCAGGGTTGGTGATAACGAAAACTTATGAATGGACTTCGAATTGAGAATGCCGAAATCTTTTCGAACTTAGTCACTTTGTGCTTATATTTTATGGATCTAGATGCCAGGGACTCAAGGACTTGTCGGAATGTTGGTTTTGCTGGGTAAAGCAAGAAAACTACTCAAGTAATAAAGTAAATTTAGTTTTTTACCTAATTCAAAAATCACTGACTAAATTCATTGATAAGTTAGTAGTACTTTTTATCTATTAGAAAATCGTGTAACTGATCCAATACCATTGAACTACTATTACTAGCTTAGGGAACTAACACAATAAACAAATCTCGAGCGCCATGAATTCTCGCCATTTGTCATCAACTCATACACATGGTTTCATATTCGAAATTTTAAATTTCATTCGCCATATCTTGTCGTCGTACTTGCGACTCATTTTTTTCTAGGCAAAGCTTTTCTAATAGTAATAACACTGCCCAATACAAAACCATTCCGATCGCATAGATACACTATACCCACATTTTCCTTGCAAATAATAATAGGTTTTGCGACCTGTTCCATTTTAACCTGGGAAAAAAGCAGGAAAAGTGACAGGGAAATATCTAGGGCGTGTGGAAGCTCGTGCGTCATTATTGACTCATTGAGCTGTGATTGACACACTGTACGAGTGGTCTTGGTGTGTCTGCAACAAAACACGTACTGATAATGCTGTTTGGTTTACTGTTTCGTTCGAAAAAGATAGTAATGTAGGTAGTTAAGTCAGTATAATCAAGACTGTATGCTCAAATATTTTTTTCAGTGTTAGCATTTATAATTCTTTTTCTTTCATTAAATACCCGTTAATTTATGGAGTCCAACATATTATTAAAATGGAATATATAGATAGATAGATAGATAACTCTGTATTGCACACCATATAGGCAATTACAAATTAGATGTAATAGTATATTGAAATAAGTTTTGAAAGAATTTCGTAAAAACTACTCTTACCAAAACTAATTAATAATTATGTTATTGCACAAAGGTCACACAATCCATTATAAGTTGTGAACAAGTAATTACTTTTTTAAACTGGGTTGCATGACACGTGCAGATGTTGGAGTGAAAAATACTATTTTTTTTGAAATGTTGTAAAGTAGGGCAAAGTATTGATTAATGTAGCCGCTAACGATTTTATGAAAAAACTCGGCCTTAGTTTTAAATGACTCCTTTAATGTTTCGGTTAGTAAATATTAGTGTATAAGTTATTAACTTAAATAATGTATGACATGGTTTGCTTCGAAATAGAAAACATTATTCATGTTTCATAGTTTGATTTTGTAAGAACAATAGCTGTGATACGTATAAAGCACATTGCTACAAAGCAAATTTTGTCCAAGCTTTGATCAATCTGCACAGACACAGTGGTTGTGAAGTAGGTTTAGTTTAATCCCTCCCTACCACAATGACAAATGAGCCAAATCACTGGCAACGAATAAAAAAAAAACGCTCCATGGTTTTTTGTATCACTTTTTTTTAAAACAGTTTTTGGTCAACCCTACAATATCGGAGGTACCGTGAGAGGCGAGTTTCTGTCCCGCGTAGCTGTCAAACGGAACGCCCGCGATAGTGAACGGGTTGAATTTCATTACCTCCACGGCTGCGAACCGAATTGCAATCCTGAAACCCTTCTCTGAGGGTCTACTCTGGAACACAAAGATTCACTAGCGCAATCCAGGGTTAACGTATTAACTCAGAGCCCTCTAAAAATGTTGAAAACTAGAGGTTACGTAGGCTTAGTTATGCATTGCGTAGGTAGAGTTATTGGGAAGTCAATGCATTTAAAAGAATTGCTTGAAACCTTGTGACTTTTCTATACTTTTTTCTTTTACTTTAATGGTGCAAACAGGCTTTACCTCATTGGGGTTTACCTGTGATTTAATCTAGAGTTAAACTAGTTCTCGGTCGTGAAATAATTCAGTAAGTTTGATAAATCTTTTTTAATAGTTTTTATTTCAAAATATAGATATATTAATATCTCCTCCGTTTTATCGCTACGTTGCTCCGTTATGATAATTTTATGAGAGATAAAGACTTACAGTCTAATAATAAACAAATATCGCTCTCTAATATACAAAGTAGAGTCCTTGAAAGAAAATCTCCTCTAAAAGAGGAGATCACTCATCTTCACTCTAAAAGAAAGAAATAGACTGAAGTAGAAAATACGGACGTATGAGTAGGCCTCCAATTCTTTAGAAATGCTAACCATTCGAGACTTAGGATTTAAAACGTTTTGCGTGAGCTCTCGATTTCACTAAAATTCTGCTATGGTAGATTTATAAGACAAAAATTTAGTGATTTAATCTTAGTGCGATATGGAATTTTCATACAGTCTTCCAGTATTTTCAAAGGTTCTAAAGGAGGTCAGGTACTTCGGTGTTCGTATCACAGTAAATAGACGCTTGTAATTTATGTATGTGTCAAAATGCTACTTTAAATAAAGAACAAAGATTAAAGGTATTGTGTACCTATTTGATTACCCATGATATACCCAAATACAAATTTGTACTTATAAGATTAAATAACTCCGTACTTATTTATGTTAATTTGAATCTGAAGTGTAATTTTCATCACTGTTTTTCCTAAAGACAAACTTGATTTAAACAAGGTGCTAAGCATATGCGGCTCCATACTAGGCGCTGTTCGAAAATAGCATTGGGTTATGTGACAATTATTCAATGTGGTATTGACAATGAACCTTTACGATTCAAGGTTTAGGCCTACCACGGTAAGCCCGTACTATTAAGCCAATCCTTCCAGCTATACAATCCAATATCCAATTAGTTTATTCGTATTGATTTAATGTATCGTATACAATCTAAACCTCTTGCTAAGGTCATATTACATTCGTCGCACCGCCTGTATTTTCTGTTAGCCTAAATTTTGCCTAACGTTTGGTTGACTGGTAGAGAATGCTTTTCGCATTAAGTCCGCCATATGTTCTGTTTGTTTGGGCATGAAATATAAAATAAATACTACGGCCCAGATTATGACAAACTACCTACCTATACATACCGTTACTAAAGAAAGAAAGAAAGAAAGAAAAAACGTTTATTCAGCACCAAAATATTTTTACAAAATTTACTATGAGAACTATTAAACATAATATGTGTAATAATTACTAGTATAATGTTCCGTGCACAGTTTTTTATGTTCTTTGGTTCTGTGCCTTTACCGTCATCTAATCACAAAAAATGTCAATGAATTTTATGGGTATGAATATAAAAAATATCTAAAATCTATTTTTACGAAAGCAAAAATAACAGTAATAAATACTAAGATTGATTGATATTCGCACTAAATGATAAATAAAATAATATCACCTCCAGTTCTATACACGTAGCAACAAAAAGTATGTTTTTCAATAACGGATCTTGAGGCTATTACATAAGAACACTATTTATTTGAATTTTTGGGACAGTTGTACATGTGGGACTTTCGTTCCAACTGGTTGTGATTTGATTGCGTAATCGTCTCGGTAATGATTTTAAAACGATTACGACATTTTGATTGTGTTATAAACGAACTCATGATTTTGAATATTTTTTAATATTTAGTTATTCATAGATAACAATAATGTGGTACAGAGCAATCGTGATCTAATTGCCGAAACCCACACTTTTAGACACAAACAGGTTTTTATACATTATGAGTACCTAATAGTCGTCTAATATAAATTAGATTAGTAACATTATAGTCACGTTACGTATCAACTATTTTAAATATTATGTGATTCATGTAATAGTAAATTTTAATGATGAACTATCGTCATCATCTGAATATGGTTAAAATTCCTGTGACTTACGTAAGACTAACTGAATGTAGTCAGTACAGCCAATATCAATAGGGACTTCTATTTATTATTTTATTTAGAGATGGCTCTTGCTCCAACAAACCAAGCTAAGTGCGGCTGAAACAGAATTTAAGATGGAACGAGCTCGCCCAGAAGAAGCCTGTTCATTCGGACTTTGAATAGTTTCGGGTTGTGAACTTTAGGAAACGCCAACGCAGGCAGCGAGCTCCACACCTTTGCCATGCGCATTATAAATGTTGATGAGAAGCGCTTAGTTTTTTTCAGTGGTACATGGTGGACGAAGTACGGATGGTAACCTGCGGTGCGCCTAAACGTACGATGATAAAAGGGGACTGGTGGAATAAGCTCATGGAGTTACTTTTCACATTTTCCGAAGTAAAGCCTGTAGAAGTACCTACTGACTTCTATTGACAAATTACTTTCAAAACTTATTTGTTTAGCTCACATAGTAATTCTAAGCACGCGAATGCCTGCAATGTAGTCACGCCCTATCTCCGAACAATTCGAGAAATAAAATTCGTTGTCCTTTGACTTGGCAGAGCAAACACGAGAAGGTAGTCTATCGGCAATTTCCGAATCAATTCGACCAGGCATTAGCTCTCACAATCCAGGGCCGGCTTAGAACGAGAACGCAGACATGTGTCTGAATAGATCATTCAAATGTAAACTAAAGCAGGATTGAAGAAAAATGGTTGGCCTTCATGGAAAAAAGGCGTATCTAAAGGACAATAAAATTATGGATTTATGCTGAAACGTTGGTATCTTCGATAGTACACACCTACTTCGCAACAAGACACGTTGGTGGCTAATGTCAACGAAAGTGTTCTGCATATTATCAGTGTTGCACATTTTTAAGCCGACACGTCAGCTTCTCCTCTTGGCGTTTCATCTGTAAGTTTTTTTTCAGTTGATATAAATAATTTAAAAATGACAGCCCTACAAATTTCAACCTTTCATGTTGCAGTTTGCTACTATTGATTTCGTTGTAAATAGTCAGTTTCATTAATTGGCGCGGCTGATTTTCATACAATCTTGTATCCGTAGTGAGACGCATTATCTACTTAGCTACATATCTGTACTGTTTGAGGCACAAACTGCCTGCATTGTTGCTACGGACACTGTCTCTCCAGAGACGGCCCTGGATCACTGAAGGAAGATGCTATTACGTAACTTGTAGTGACAGTCGCTATTAAGTTAAGAGAGCAAGAAGAGATTTGTAAAAATATTTTCCTTCGGATATTGTGAGAGCAATCTCGCAACATTGATGATGTCACGCAGCCTACGCGTTAAATGCACTTGCAAAAATTCAACAGGCTTTTAATGTGACGGTGGCCGAGTGGTATAGGCATACGCCCGGATAGCGTAAGACACGGGGTTCAATTCCTCGTCTGTCACAGGTTCACAGTTGTCTTTTTAGAAGTGCAATTTATATTATTAAGCAAGAAGAGAGTTAGAAGAGGCAAATTCGATCAACTACTCAAATGTCCAGATGACACAATAAACGAAAAACCCAGTAACCATTAATTGACTATTAGATAATGCCCAGATAACTTATTTAACGGTCGTTCATTAGTCTTAAAGTTTTCCTCAAGGAGTCAAATTATGCTGATAAACTGTCAATGTACAACATTGTTTCTTTAATCCCTCACGTCAGCATTGGAAAAAAAGACGTTTAAAACTTTTACCTCACTTTTCGGTCCGCCATCTTAATTTTGTTTGAAAGTAGCGGCCATATCAATAAAAGCTTAACAAATCGATTCTTGCATTATTTGAAAATAAATATAACTTATAAACTTAACTTAGAGGTGCTCGTAGCGCAGTGGTGGCAGCGCTTTGGTAGTAATACCGAAGTGAAGCAACTTTCGGCGCGGTCGGTGTTTGGATGGGTGACCATTCCGACCATATAAGTGACGTACATCACGAGCATCTCCGTGCTTCGGAAGGCACGTTAAGCCGTTGGTCCCGGCTAATATCGATCGGTATTAGTCGTTAAGCCTAGTCAGAGGCCCTATGGGCGGCTTGATAAAAATCTGACAGCAAGGTTGGTCGCTTGCCTTGCAAACACCCCTCCGCCAATCCGCACTGAGCCCGCGTGGTGGAGTATGGCTCATACTACCTCACATTTGAGGTAAGGCCTTTGCCCAGCAGTGGGATGCTTACAGGCTAACTTTACTTTTACTTTAAATATAACTTATATGAGAAAATCTTCTAAACCGTCAGCTTTAGCCAAAAACAGGCTGTAAAGGACGCTCAAATGTTAGTTTTAAATCTTTATCAGCTTCGAATTCGATAATCTAACACTTTACGAAGTTTTACTAAAGTATATTTTTAATTTACTGAATAATAGCTTAGCCATAGGTTGGCCCATCGCCGCAAGGTTGCCAGGTTGACAGTTTTTTATAGGCTTTACTTCGGAGAGAGTGCGAAGGAGCTCCATGAGCTAATCCCACCAGCCCCCTTCTTCCATCGTTCTTCAAGGCGTACCGCGGGATACCATACTTACCTTGTCGATATCCCGCTGTTTAGAACTAAGCGCTTCTCATCAACATTTATAAAGCGCACGTCAAAAGAGTGGAACTCGCTGCCCGCGTCGGTGTTACCTAGTATAATCCGAATCTATTCAAAGTTAGAGTGAACAGGCTTCTTCTGGGCGAGCTCGTTTCATCTTCGACTCCGTCTTAGTCGCACTTGGCTTGGTCTGGAATCAAGAGCAAACCCATACTTAAATAAAATAAAAATAATAATAATGAGGTCTAACGATTTGATGTTATAGTCGTGGCCGTCATTTCGTTAAATTTGAAAAACCAAGTAAGTCGCGGTCCATAGTGGAAATTCCAAAGCCCTTTTCAAGTTTACTATCTCCTTACGTAATACCGTCTGCTTTGAATGGACTCGGTAAGTGAGCCAGTCGATTTAATTTATAACGTCGCTCGAAGTCAAGCCCCGGACTATAAGTGGCTATGGCTATTAGGTTTATTGACACAAACTTTGATAGTTATCGCTTTGAGCCGTCAATTCAGGTTTAGCTCAAGCCTAAATTTTCAGACCGATCGAGTTTCGAGGGTTAAGGCCGTCTTATTCCGTCAAATTATCTCATAAGCCCCGCCCCCTTGTTAAAAGTGCGGGGCGCTTCCCCCACCAGCACTCCCGCACAAAACTTTTTCTGTCAACTTTGTCTTACAAATCTCGTGTATAATTAAGCCATCTAGTGTTTATTTAAGGAACAAAATTTTCTTGAATAAGATACTTCATGCGCTTTTGTAAGTAACATACCCACGCCATCTAGCAGAACCCCTAAGAACTTTTACAAAATGGTTTCTTTAGTACACCATACATGCTTTTTAGTCTAAACGTTTATCGAAAGAACAAGGAACGCAAAGAGTGGCATTTCATTCTCACACGACTGGTCAGCACTTAATGCCAGCAACCTGTAACCATTATAAAAACAAGAAAGAATATCCGATAACATTTATTATATTCTTTATTGCACTTATAAGATGTACAGAAAATAGGTACAAGAAGTCACAATGTGAACAAAGGTGGGCTTATCCCTAAAAGATACCTCTTCCAGCCAACCCATAGGTGTAGGAAATGTAATGTAATAACATTTAGGTGGTTTATATTAAGATCCTTTTTGTCGACACAGTTATAGTCTCACTACTATCTTCCATCAGTCTTCCAATTGATGATGACTGAAGACCATTACAGATATGGCACTTCAAATTTAGGGTTCCGTACAAACCAGTAGGTATATAAGTCAAAGTTCACCCATCACGAGAATTTTGTCATGGTTTTTTTTTACACACTGAAATTCATAACATTTCAAATCATCATCATCATTCTCTTGCCCTGTTCCCAGTTTATCTAGGGTCTGCGCAGTATGTTTCACGCTTCCGTTTAACATTACAAATATGGAAAGCTAAATTAAAGACAAAGGTTTCTTTATCGTTTCAGTAATCCTTTAATAATATCAAAGTTTTTTATTTACTAGTCGTCTCCCGCGACGTCGCCCGCGTATATTTTGGATGTCCCGTGAAATGGTTCAAGTAAATTAATGGTTTAAAGTAATTACTATCGAGGTCACCCACACCACGCTTAAAATACTCGCTTAATATCAGCCTGAACTATAAAAATGACTTGACTATCATGTGTTAGAAAGTAAGAAAATAGTAAGGCAAAAGTAGTTAGTAGTAATCTCTCATTTAGATGCAATACTTTTTTCGGCGAAATTCACTCTCAAATATACTGAGCATTGAACTTGGCTATCATTTTTCACATTGATGTTTTTGTTGGGATATCATAACTTTTTATAGAAATATTTATTTGCTTATTCATAAATCATTAATACATATTTTGTGCAAGCTTCCATCCACTTAATTATAACGGTTTCAGACCCTACAATTAAAAAACTTTCTTTTGTTTTCAGATTTTTTCCTTCGCTTACACATTATTACCTAGCTAGATGCCATATTTCAACTGTCTAGGTTTGTTAATTAGAGCACCGCACCCACACAATTACTTTGATAAACCATATATGGTTTTGCCATGTTTGACTTTTTGTAGTCTAGCTTATAGACCTTTTTTACTATAAAACTGTAATTTGGCATGGGTTTCTTTATATCCTAATCACACCGCCTAAAATATGTATTTTAAAATATTTTTGGGACACCTCCCTACAAGGAATGAATTATGATGAGCATGAGTTCCTACACCGAAAGGGCAACACCAGGGTTTATCTCATGAATCGTGATAGTAAGACAGTTGAAATTTTCAGGAAGGATGTATTCATGTTGCCGTTGAAAAAACAAAAACTTAAAAAACAGTTTTTTTTTCAGGTTGCTCTCATACAACTTATCTACTCTGATAATGATAATAATGAGGGGCTGCCCCATTATTAGGACTTCATATCTTTTGTATGGGACTCCCTGACAACAGATATGATGTTTATGCCATTTTCATAGATAATGGTACGGAACCCTTCGTGACCCCGAAGCGCCATTTGGCGCTAACTACAAGATTAATAGAATTATTATGTGTCACAAACACCAAAGTTGTTTTGGATATTCAGTAACAGCAATTTGAGGAACGGTTATAAAAATAAAATTAAGACAGTCTCCACACATTTTCGACAGAACAAAATTGAAAAAATTATTCAGATTTGACATTTCTGAATGCAAATATAATTGGATTATACTGAGTAATCTCCATGTTCGTCGCTCAAGTCCATGTCACCAAATAAGAGATAGATAGTCAATGCATTATTACTACACGATTCAGAAAATGTGTACGTACGTACGTAAATAACATGGAAACCTGAGTTCCATACACGAAGAGAGCTAGACCGACCTTAACTTAACCTCCAATGTTTGTATTTTGTCACAGGAGTCTAGATGTAAATAAATAAATAAAATTAATATAGACCTATCACCTAATAATTTTCTCCCTCCCTCAAATTCATATAATATTTTCTCGTCTCCAATATACTAGAGTCACCAGGGCACAGCTTTAGCATTTGAGATTACTGCTAAACCTACAGTTATGGTTTAGCTCTGATTTTTCCAAATAGAGAAAATGTTCAAAACTACAATAATTTGACATGAGTGTTTTATGCTTTTTGTTTATATTGTTACTATAGAAACGGATTCATCTCTACGATTGGTACAAAAATATAGTTCATTTATTCACAACAAGTATATATGTCGCTACAGCCTATCTCTTTTTATTTTGCTTAACACGTAGAGGTTGGGGGTTCCATCCTCATGGCATTGAGGAGATTTATCCGCATGGTGATGATGTTTTTGATACTAATTTTCTTTTTGAAATTTATTTTCATTGTTATGTAGTTTTTTTAATAGAATTTGCTACTTTTAAAAAAAACCTAAAAATTTAATTAGTTTTTATTTTTAATTTTTTTTATTTTAAATGTTAAAATGTCCAAAAATTAAAATAAATACTTATTTCGTTTTCTAAAAAAATATTGTGACTATGTAGAAAAATATTCATGATACCCCCGATTTGAACTCGCGACCTTTGATTAGTATAAGACTGGTGCTGATCCAACTGAGCGTGACGCGGCGCGGCGAAATTAGCTATTATTAGTTCTTAGGTGTTTTACGTAATTAAGTACGCAAATAAAATTGCAAAAATTGACATAGGTCCAGCGTTCGCAGTGGCGTCAAGGGGAATGAGGAAATGGTATCTCGTGCTTGTCATTTGAATAAAAAGATAGCGCTATTTCTGCTTGCATGTATAGAATAGAGATGACACGACGATCAACTGTTGCGTCAAAGTCGTTGCGCGAATCACCATCGTCACAAGTGTGAGAATCACTAAATCAGTGTTTTATGAATGAAAATGTTAATAAAACTGGAAAAAAACGATTGGACGCCCTAAACATCTTTGGTGTCTAAAGTAATCTTAAAAAGACAATTGGAAGAATTTGCTACTTGTAAGAAAGAATACAGACTAATGAAAAAAATGGACCTTTCTTTGCCTGAACATAACACCGATAAAAACTAAAAAAAAATCATTTGATTCATAGCTGAGATCTCACTTATGTGGTCAAAATGTATATTCTTATAATCCCCTGTTCCTCACATCTGTGTAGCTTGAGCAAATCAAGATCAAAAAAGTCGAAATAGGTCAAATAAAGTGTTTTTAGATATTTCGTTATTCTGATCTAAATAACAAACATTTTGAAATCATTTTAACATGTATATGTGTAGAATGGAATTACCTACTAAAATATGTGATTTTCATAAATATAAGTCCAATAATTTGAAAACTACATAGAAAATACGAAAAAAAAGGGGCCCACTTCTGAGGCAATTATTATCGAGCAAAGTAATTACAATCGTGTTTCCAACCACAATCCAGCTTTCTAGTAATCTTCTTCTATAACATATATAGATTCGAGATTTAAATAATTAGTGTTTCCATGTTTAAACTCAATCGAAACATCGTAAAAATGGAATATCTGGCCCTTAAACAATGCTTTGTTTGTTCTATTGAATCAGATGGGACTTGGGAATGAATGGTAGGTCGTTAGGTCATTCAGAGTAGCGATCGATGAATGACCTGGCATATACCTACCTGATTACGTTTCTAGATCGGTAAAATTTGTTGGAACTATGGGTTTTTTTAAAGAACTAATCGTGTAAAGATCAATTATTTTTCCCTGACAAACATTAGCGAATTTGTATGATACGGCGGATATTTACTCAATTTTTTTCTTTACCAGCAGTTCCCCGCGGCTTTACCTGCGTAAATGTTGGATCTCAAAAAATATTACTTTGAATTATAGCCTATGTATTATTCGGATGTTTGAGCTATATTACTGTAAAGTTTTATCCAAATCCATTCATTAGTTTTTGCGTGACGGAGTTTCAAACATACATCCATCCTTACAAACTTTCGCGTTTATAATATTAGTAGGATAGGATTTACTATTCACCATGTCTTGAACTTCGTGACAGAATTTAGCCATATTCAGCAAACATGATGTGAGGTACATTCAGCTCTATCAATAACACGATTGTCTTTGCATCATGTTTTTTTTCATATACCAAAACTATTTCAGATCGTTTAAAACCTTTATTTTGTCTTTACAATTATACGTACTCAACTTTATCAAAAGGTAAATCAAGAATACCTTTACGCATGACAATAAACCCGAAGCAATTTAACCCACACGGCCTGCTTGTTAACAAAATCACACGTGTCTAAAATGTCGGCATTAGCGTGAAACATGCGACGTGAAAATGTATTTTTTCACCAAGAAAGTAAATACCTACCGGCAAGAATAATCTTAACCACATTAGGTTACGGGCCAATGTAATTTGCCTCGCAAATGTTTGGCATTATGGGTCTCATAAGGTTAAGGAAACTAGACGTGACTTTCTGATATTAGTACTGAGATGGATTTAATGCACGCTAAAAAATATAGTTTAGTATTTAAGTTAAGTATAAGATTTAGCTAAGGCAGTGCGTTGTTATTATTTGGTACGTAAGAGAACCTATGCCAAGCAAAAAATGTGTCGCAAATACGACGACAAGATTTGGCGTATTCCTTGAAATTTGAATCTTGAATATGGAACCGAATATGGAACAATTCATGACGTCACGCTAGTAATAGAGTTCAATGAGCTATGTCGCTAGAGGTCAATATTTGTAATAAGTTTTTATTGCTATTCTAGGAGTGCTTTACATGGACGTTTTATCTTCTAGCTATAGCTACTACATAATAATCTTATGCTTACCCACTCTTGCTCAAAATATATTGAATAATAAAAAAACTAAAATGTCAGGTTGCGCAAAGGTAATAATTCAATTCTCAAGTTCCGGTGACAAGAACGCTGTGCTCAGTAATAATAATACACCTAAGACGTTACAAAATTGTGAGAATTATTAGAAATTATGATTTATTTTTAAAGCCTCTTACACACGACCGATCCTCACACATAGGACGTCAGCAACTATTAGTTGGACTTATACAATACTATAATAATAAACTTAAAAGGTAGTTATGTAATAATCACTTTGTGTCATATATTTACTTTCTACCAAACTCTCTTCAAAGATAACTATTTGACCGTTTTCGAATTTTTAGACTACAGACGACTCAACATCTTGTCTAAAATAAATATGCAAAAAATAAACAACCCCGATCGTGCCTTACTAGTGACCCGCTAACTACTAACTACAAATAAAAATCGACAGTGTAGCACAAAAAGTGATTATCCCAGATAATATGGAAAAATTATGCCTCAGAAACTTAAGGTCATATGTACAAAATAAGAATAAAACTTGTTTATTAAAAATATTTATTAAATACAATTTAATTAAAGATAGGTTAATATGAGTTTAAGGTACACAGAGAGTTATATATTTTTTCATTAATTTGGATTTGAAATAAATGACAAAAAAAAAACGGTCGTGTGCGCTTCTCCTTAATATGTTACATGATGATTTACATCACTCATATAAATTACCCGGTAACGTTTAACGTCGATATAATTTTCTCCTTTTGTTGGCGTTGAATTTATGTTGACTTGTCGTATATTATATTTTTCATGTTTCCTCACTCTGTCAGAAAGGGTTATTATAAGCCATCAGCGTGGCGTGTGGGGAAAAAGGTTTTCTATTTACTGGGCTCATGTATGAATATTTCATGCCGCCATTTTAATTTATTCTAATTTAATTTATAGCATGGTGTTAGTGACGTTTACAATGTACGGAGTCCGTGAATTAATGTTTTATGAGTTTTTTTTACTGTGAAATGATCTAAATGCCAAATCAAAAGGACTTCCTCATCAACATTAACATAAAAATAGTTATTTGTTAAGAACCTGTTAACTTTAAATCTAATTAAAAGTCAAAAGGAACCGCATAAAAAAAACTAAAAAATATTCACGCTGTGGCATTTGCATTTTCAAATCGAATGACAAAAACGGGTTTTTTTTTTGAACAGCTCGATTCACCAAAAAGGTTTGAAATGTGTTCACAATAATACAGATTTGATCCTACTCTCGTCGAACAAACAAACCGTATTCGGATTTGGTGTAGCAAATATGTGCACATTTTTAACTGGCAAAATCGATGATTGATAACTTGTGTGAGTTCTAACTGCCGAATGGTTTTACTCAATTCCGGACATGTTTGAAAACCGCGTTTTGTGTCGGCACGGTTTATTGAAACGCGAAATGATTAGGGATCCTATTCTAAAGTGAATTATTTTCACCGTTTTGTAATGCTTATTTGGCACATTGAACTAATATTATTAGCGTATGGAACTGACATTACGAAAAAATCTCGTGTCTCATGAATTGACGCCACTTGTCATCAGCTTATACAATATCGGTTTCATATTTGAAATTCAACTTTCGAGGACTACGACACAATCTTGTCGTCTTATTTGCAAATGGCGACACATCTTTTGCTTGGCGTAGCTTCTCTATGCGTAGTAATAACAACTCACTGATTATTGTCAGTATTTATTTACGGTTGCTGCAATTTCATAGGTGCATAACATTAGTTATTCTTATATACATATACTCATCACATCTACCCCTAATAACTCTGACGGGGAAGTCGTGAAAGCCCTGAAATATAATACAAACGCTATATAAACAGGGTCTGAAAGTTATAAAACAAATGAAGACGCAGCATTATTGTTTGCCATTTAAATAAATTAACTTGTGAGGACTTCGTAAACATCACAGATTTATCGAGTAATCCCGGCCGGGCTGCAAGAGATGCTCTCAATGAAATTGAGATTACAGTTAACAAAGATGGCGCCCATAAAAAGAATAAAAAGTGTACGACTTTTTCTCATTATGCTCTGTTGGGATTCCAAAGAATCGGTCCGCCGAAAGGGAAGAGAGGGCAAATTAAGGAAATTAACTTTTTATAATAAAAAGTACGTTTTCTCGCTTTTGCAAATGACGGCCCATTAATTTGTGTGATGTAATTAAGACCGGGAACAAACAGCACTTTGATATCCGTGAATTTTTACTTGATGATTATTTATTCGCAAATGCATTAGTCTTGTTTCCCGCTTTCACGGAAATAAATGATTAGCAGGCTCTTTTACTTTGCCATTACTCAAAATAATAACATGCAAATTAAATTTGTTAGTTACGGAGCCGTCAATTTTTTATTTAAATTTATTAAAATCAAGTTTTTTTTGTGAATTTTAAAAAGATTAAATATTTATTTATTTATCAATAACCTCAATGCTCGCTTTGCTTTCCGTCATCTGTTTGTAATGTGAAAGTATACACAATAAATATCTCTTTGTTAAAATCTTGTCATTCTCATTCAATTCTAGCTTTAGGAATGTCTTTACTTCTGACGTTTATTGGTTTGAATGTTTACCTTAACAGGGTGAGTACATGGCATATTTATAAAGATCCCACACAATAACGAAGGCCGTGTACAATGCTGTATTATTCCTGCGAACTCCTGAGTTGTCTCGGGGCGAACATAAAATTGCTACTTTATTCTATGCGCACCCACCTGGGTATAAAGCGTATAAAGACTAGTACATTAAAACCCGCATGTAAATTACAAAGTCGATATCGAGTGAATTTAAGCTCAAAGTTGGAGATAACGCTCAAGAGTGCCAATAAAGAAGTTGTGATATGGAGTGCTGAGTCGGCTTTAGAAATTTAAGGATTGTGCGAGCGCGTTCACACAACACTTGGCGAAGATTGATCAGACGTTACGAGAATGAGTTGATTCGATTGTGATGCTTAAGGCTTTGATGTTTTTTATTAGTGCTCGTTTTGTTATAAAGTAGGACTGGCGGCTTCAGCGGACTTCGGGGCCAAGATATGATAGAAATCCAATAAAATAAAATCATGAAAATCGGTCCACCGGATTTCGAATTATAAGTGAATTAAATGAATTTTAACTAACACGACGTTCTTTGATATGTATAGATACTTTGCTTGTGTGTTTGTTTTTAAAACTAATGACAGTTGGAAGTCATCACAGACGATGCTCTTACGGTACAAAGATAAGTAAAAGGAGCGGTGTAAAGTTAATTTCCACCAAAAATTTTTTTTTTTAAAGATTTTTAGTTTCGAGTAAATTTACTAAACTAATTACTTCATTTCAACTAGACGCATTATTGCTTATGATGTTATTCGTATAATTATGTATCACTACCAGAAACTATTGTCTGAATACGTTATGTTTAGGTAGAAACGGTTTCTGATATATTTGTGTTTCAGTACGAGAAATGATAAATTAATAGCGTTTACATCTCGGCCCGTATCGTGTGTAAACTGCACGACGCCGATAGAAATGTTAACAAGATTATCGAACGCGTTTAAATAAACGGCGGAATGTTATTGCTCGATTTAATTCGTGCCTGAGTTTCGATGTTAAGTTTAACGCACGTTTTATTTCTTGTTTAGTATCCAGTTCTAGAAGTGTTAAAGTCAACCGGTTAACTTCATAGTCGATAACTTTATTCTTAATAGGGCGACGTTTTACTTTAGACAGCTTAGGGTTAGAATCTCAAGGAGAAATATATTTTTTTCCAAGACAGAGCTATTTAACTAATACGCACCCTTAGTTTTCAAAACAATCTGTAAAAAAAAACTCTACCTATCTATCTATTTTGATAAAACTATCTAAAAATATTGGCATGCAATGAATTACTTAATCATTACACGTTGACGTACTTATGTATTGACATTTTATTAATTCTTGATAAACTCGCATCCTGTTATCCTTTGCATATTGTCACGTATTGCAATCAATATGTAAAATAAGTCGTATTTTATTCTTAAGATGGGTATTAATTATCATAATTGAGCTGCATGTTGGTATATTTTATTTTTAAAGTATTTAATAACTGTAACTCAAACTCAAATTTATTTTTATTTTGCCAAATGACGGGAATGGAGAAATAAGAATAAGCAGATGCTTTTTAACACGTTCCGGGACAGTAAACGCCTACAGGCGTGAAAACAATAAAACATCTATTGTGTCTAGAGTAGTGTCCCGGAACGTGTTAAGAACGTAAAGTACCATTCACACACTCAGGCGGATCTGTCTAAAGCTAAAGCAAATATTTCATACAGACATTATGTAAATCTTTGCAAATCTATACTTAATATGTACTGTCATCCCACACCAGCTCCTGTAATTGGCTCGTTCCATACAATTAGGCCCGTATTGACAATCCTTGCATAATGGTCGCATACGCACAATAACTCATAGCAAACATCCCGCTAAGCTTGCGGGCCCATAAATTATAAACCGGTGACGTTCCAATAGGAATAAAGGCATTACCACTGGTTCCACTGGTTTGGGAGTACGGGCCCCATACAAATGCGATTTTGAGTGTGGCGATATGGGGTAAGAGACGGACTTCATTTGTTTTTTACGGGACACATAAATGTCATTTGCAAATTGTAGAGATAGCACAACTTGGAGCTTGTATATTTTTATCTTACTGATATTATAAATACAGAAGTTTGTAAGGATGTATGAATTCACGCTTAAACTACTGCATGGATTTTGATGGAATTTAGAATAATATGGTTCATACCTTGGAATAACACAAAGGCTAAAATTCAGAATGATATTTTGTAGAATCCGATATATGTATACGCGGGTGAAATCGTGAGAAATATTATGTGAATAATTGTTCGGTGTTATGTACTGCTGGCCATATATACATATCGTACGTAAAGTATCGTTAGCAAGTCAAAACTATGATTATGTGTCACGTAGTTTTGTCTTTCAAATGAAAACTATAAGAAACAAGTTCGCATATCTTTGACTTACTATTTATCGCTTACTTTAATTTAAAATAAATAAATACATGATTAATATAGCAATGAAACCTACTCTTTTCATACCTTAAAATAAAAAATATTGTAATTTTATAATCGCATCTCTATGGCGCTCCATTTTGGACTGGGCCCAAGGGACCAAATCTAAAGCTACGCGACAGACAGTCCAACCCAAATTAAGAAGGAATTAACGTATTGTCTGCCAGTGGTTGTCTGTTTTCTCAACGGTTTCAATGGCCCAACAATTTGTCTTCTAGCCCCTTTATTTCCGTAAATTTGTATAACAAGGCATTTTGTGTAGGCATAATATTAGTCCTTCTGGAATCCCTCGCTGCAAATGTTTCGAAACGGTCAAAACAGAAGTATGATTAGCATTCAGTAGGTAATTAGTGTAAATAAAAATACGGCCTGTTTTACAATGTCTGAATAAGTTCTGATCCACGTTATCTGTAATACTTCATACGAAATGACGTTTGAACAAGTCCCAAAAAGCCCACAGAAAGGAACCCCAAATGAAACTAAGGTTCCGATAGCAAGATAAAATTTATTTGTTCGAAAAAACATATAAGGAAACACGTAAACCAATCATCACCGCGGGTTAACCCAGTACAGCGCCATCTAGCGACTGTTTTCGGAACTTAACTCTTAAACTTAGACATTGAACAACGTTCCGTATTTGAATTGTTCGTTGGTTAGTGCTTTTTTAACGATGTGGAAGCCAAGAGGAAAACCACCACACTATGTTCACCGACAAGAGCCTATAGCTCTAAAATTTAATCATGATTAGTACTTATTTGTTATTGGCAAAACAGGCCATCAGGCACAAAATAGGAGTAATTTAAATCAGTAGGTGTCAAATGTCGCTTGAAAAAAAAGAACATAAAAATGGGCAAAAATAAATGATGTTGATCTAAATCTTTTCAATCCATTGGGTGCTTCTTTTGGATGTTTTGTTTTTTAGAGTCAAACAAATCATGTAAATCATTGTACATATAGGTAAATATGTATATTATTAAGAAAAGTCACGTAGCACCATTCTACATACATATACACAATCATACATACCTTTTGCCGTGGTTTTGTGCGTAATTCGAGTATTGTTCTCGGTTTGCGGCCAAGCCCTATGATTACGAGTACCAATTAACTTGAATTAAAGGGCTGAAGTCCTTGGCTGTAATTGAAGCACAAACTACATGTATTGTAACTCATTTGTACTTACAACCTACGTATTTGGCGAGTTAACTCCAGGTACTTTTGAAAAAAAAATATGCTTACGTAAAAACAAACTTGAGTAACGAAGTATTATTTAACTGTGACTGTGAAATTATCCAAGTGTGGTACCTTATTTATATTTATTTGAAAAATCAGCGTAAAAATTACACATTTTACCCGGTTATCGTAAGAATGAACCGGTCACTGGCACCGCACGCAAGAAAGTGTGTAAAAATGATCTGATTTAACACAAAATGAACGGTCGTGGGTGGGGGAGCGGGGAAGTGGGAAGAAAGTGACATGTTTGACAGGTACATTCTTACGATAGCCAGGTGGTACTAGTATTTAAGGTAAAGTAACGTATTTTTTGTTAACACGTTCCGGGACACTATTCCAGACACAATAGATGTTTTATTGTTTTCACGCCTGTAAGCGTTCACTGTCCTGGAACGTGTTAAATTGCGAAATAAAGAGAGCACGTAAAACAACTGGCAGGTAAGTACCTATATTTCTTAGGCGGGATGACTTGAGCAAACGACGTCTCAATAATGACTTGAGCAAACGAAGGCTTAATAATTTATAGAATTCTCAACACAGCCAGACAGAAACAGGGAGTCCGATTTGAAACTTGCACAGCACAAAATACAAAATCTTGACCGTGTTAGACAAATAATACAAATCTACAATATTAATGACTACGACCTGAGGCACTAGTTTTGCATCCTGCCAGTATCGAACAATAAATCTAGGGTGGAATATTTATCAAACGCGCTTCAAGCGATAGATCAATAGATTGCAGTGAACATTCACAATATAGTAACGGATAGTAGGGGCGTTGAAGTTGGTGGAATGTCAGTAGATAAATAATAAATAAAAACCGGTTAAGTGCGTGTCGGACCCGCGCACTGAGGGTTCCGTGCCACCCTTAACTGAATTCAGGGTCCACTTACTTTCACTTAACAAAAACATCACAATATATTGCGACAGCAAAAATAACTTTGTTTTTCATAGTGTTTGTATGAAAGACAAAGTTATATTTGCGGTTGATAAAAATGTGCAATATCTCAAAAACTACTGGTTCGATCTCCTTCAAACCAATTTTCGTTGCAAGTTTTTGTTGAGATTTACATCATATATTTTTTTCAAAATTTTCACTTTCTTAGTTCAAAAGTTAGATGGGGGGGGGGGGGGATGCCCATTTTACCACTTTGGAAGTGTCTATATCTCAAACCTTACACTTTTAGAAAAAATGGTTTTTGAAACCTCATCATTTTAAAAGACCTATCCATAGACACCCCACACGCATAGGTTTGAGTAAAAAAAAATTTTTAGGTTTTAGTTTCATGTATGGGAGCCCCCCCTGAAATATTATTTTTTCTTACTTTTTATATCTGAATCGGAAAGCGGTAAACAAAATACACCTACCTACCAAGTTTCTCAGCTCCAGCTATGTGATGCTTATAGTTTCAGAATAAAGTGGCTGTGACATACGGACGGACAGACAGACAGACAGACAGACAGACTTGACGAAACTATAAGGGTTCCGTTTTTTGCCATTCGGCTACGGAACCCTAAAAACGACCTTTTAAGAACGCAGGATATCACTGGATGCAGACCGCTTGCGATCGGTTGCTGTGGAAAACTGTTTGGGAGGCCTATGTTCATTTGACGCCGCTTGGCTGGTAATGATGATGATGATGATGATGATATTTCAATAACTAATGGTCACCTGTAAAGCCGGAGATTGACTTGAGGATGTTGCCGTAACGTAACATCGCTAATGGGTTCCAGCGGAAGGTACTTGAGGCATAGCTCTCCGAACTGACCAGTAAAATTTTGCCGTAACGTAACGTAGTTACGATGAAATTTTGCAAAAACGGCCCTATTAGTTTCTTGAGTAATAATGACTACTAAAATTGTATTTAAATTCAAATCTAAAATAAATAAATAATGAGATTTAGTTCAGCTTGATCTCGTCTCCAAATATCACACACAGCATTCCTGTTTCTATCTTATGGTGTATCTCACAGTTGTACTCTCAGGGGACGCACTGCGAATGCGATGCTACAGATAGCAGATAGCGCAATAAATCATAGCTACAACAAATACAAACAAATGAATGCAGCGTAAAACTAGACGGAACCGGTTTCAAAGCAATTAGAATATATTTTGTTGACAAAAAACGTCCAATATTTTATTGGTAATTTGACTACCAGTGAAAATATGACTATCGAATAAAAAAATGCGCATGGGCTTGAGGCTTTTTCATCATAATTAGATAGATGCTAACTAGCAAGCTAGAAAAAAATAATAACAGCAGTTTAATGGGGATAATCACCAACTGGACACAAGAGATTGGACACTGGACACGTGTATCCAGTTGGTGAAAATTAAAGATATAAAACACGACAAGATGTTTACGCCTGTCTACATATGAAAAATTTATTTAACTTGCCTTGCCTTGCCTATGGGGACACGCGTAAAAATCTTGGCGTGTCCAGATGACGAAATAATAAGAGATAATATTTTTAAGTTTCTTTAACTGGATACGTGTTTCCAGTCTCTTGTGACCAGTTGGTGAATAACCCAATAAATGATATATATTTTATTATTTTATCTTGTCATCTATTTTCTATTTATAATAATGTCGTCGATCAACGTAAATCACTTACACATTTAAGCTTTAAGCTATTCATTAATAACCAAAAACCTAAGAGTAGCCCAAGCCTTTCATAATCATAAATAGCGACGCATTCAATAGACCGTTTACCCTATTAAATAGGGTAGTCACTCCGGTTCGCGGCATTGCGAATAAATCGTCCGTAATATCGCAGGGTTGTCGCGGTCACGAAATGTGGAGCGTTGGAGCCCTTGAGATGACGAGGGTCGTCAGTACTCAGTCGTCAGCTTTCATCCTGCGCCGGCACGCTATCGACTGACGGATAGGGTTGCCACTCCATCATACACCGAGATTTATATTATGTTTACGTTCATCGTTAGTTTAGCCAAATAAATATTAATCAATAAAAACTAGTTAGACCTTGCCTTTTTTGTGATAAAAAGGCACAAAGTTATTTGTGCAATTAAACTGGGAGAACTAAGGTAAAATTAAGAACATACTAAGGCCCGGTTGCGTAATCGATATTTAAACTCAACGAATCGTAAATTCAACCGCTGGTAGCGACATTTAACTATTAGTTGAATTAAATATCGATCACGCAACCGGGCCTTAGACATGCATAATAACATAGTGTTCGTTGAAGCCACGCAATACTGTTAAAAATAATAACAAGAGCATGGATAAAATTAAATAAAAGTGATAACATAACATGCCGTGTACACTGTGTTATTAGAACTCAGAACTTAGGTACAAATACACAATAACAATCAATATTATTGATGAACGACAATATTCATCTTAATGACCTATTACAATCGTATATTTTTACTATCTGACCTTTCGCCTGTCGATCGACAATTTTCTGGTAGATTATTTTGTTCGAGCTATTACTGCGATGGGTACAGACAAAAAATGCAAAAGCTAAAACAAAATAATGGAAAGGGCTTTTTATTAAATAAAGCAAACAGTGTCCATTTCATTGTCTAATTGTTTTAATAGCAGTAGATTGCTGCAGCCATTTAGCTAAACGTCCGGTGGTGATTATTTCAGGCGGCTCAAACCATTTGCTAGCGAGCTTCCGCTAATCAAAGTTGACTTTTACAAACTTGCTTGGACAATAATCCAATTAGCTAATTGAAGTCATTTACACTGAACTAAACAAAAAGAAACTAATAAAAAAATTCAAAATGTGTACCTATTTGTATAATTATAAGTCTGATAGAACCGTTGTTGTTTAGGCACTATTAAAACACACTATTTAAAAATGTATATACGTCGTTTATTGACAGTGGGTTTACTGATTATTGTTGTTCTAATGACTTAATAATAATAATTCTAAGTCTCCTTCGAGAATCTTATTTAAAAGGAATAAATTAAGAAGTCTAGGTTCTCAGGTAAAAGAGGTACTGATTTGTCCACCATTTTATCAACCATTTTCATATTTGGCAATTTAGAAATTCTCGTTAAATTTTCATTAGGTCTGGTTAGGCTAGTTGAAAAAGAATATAACTTCCATACGAATATTGGTAATAGTTTTTGTGGCAGCCCTAGAATCGGGTAGGCTTTGGTTACATAATCGTCACCGCTGCGGGCATTGGGACTCTTAACTCCGACTTGACATGCCCCATTTTTGTGGAAATTTGACATCTTTGCCGCTTTCAAAGCAAAAGGTTCTCTGGATCTAATATTTCTTGTGTATATCACCTGTCAGGTGAGATGGTCTCTTTCAAACGCTCTTACATGTTGCGCCAATGCTGAGAGACGATCTAAATCTATGAATGAAACTTCGATCTGAAAATCTTACTTTTATTTGTTGACTAGGTACTAATGAAAATATGTTTTTTTAACCGTCACGGTAACAATACTATAAAATAATTAAATTATGCTTACTTACATACTCGTAGCACATTTATTATTATTTTCACGGGTGGCTCAGTAGATATTTAGAGGAATTGAGTAATTAAACTTTTGAGGACTTTGTGATATAATAGTTTGCATGTTACTTCAGACCGGTGATATAAAGGCTAGTGCACACACTCTAAAAAGATTACTACGTTTAAAGGTGCATTAATCATCATCATTATCAGCCAAAGGACGACCACTGTTGAACACAGGCCTCACCCTAACGGTATCCACTAGTGGTCTGCATCCAGTTTGATCCTGCCATCCTTACAAGGTCGTCTATCCATCTTGTCGGTGGACGTCCTACGCATGCATTGGTGCATTGGTGGTTGATTATTACCTAATCGTCAAAAAAATGAGTCATTTTATTGTATCGTAAATATTACTCTACATGATAGATGAAATAAGAAACCTAAAATTGCGCACGGGCGGGACTCGAACCAGCATCTTTCTGGCCAACTGCTCTTCCAATTGAGCTACCGTACCGTCGGTCCGACAGCGCGTAATTCTTGGTCTCTTATGGATACGTCATTGCGTGATGTTAGGTTTCTTATTTCATCTTTCAAGAATAAAGTATGACACTGTGAGTATAAAAAAATTCTAATACTACATCTTTCCTTATCATCATAAGTGTCACGAGACTAATCTGTATACACAACGCTCTGTCACAACTTGTTTGATAATAAGCTTACACTTGCTAACAAGTAATTAACCTGTTGTATTTTTTGGTTACAGGTACTGCTGACGTGATCTTTCAACTATAAGCTTGACAGGTTTTTATACCATACGCGTGGTCTTCAGTGTTTATTTTCTGCCTTATGTTTGTAGTCGCATACTTTTTGACATGTTTGTTTACTATGAACGTTAGACGCGCTACCTAAAACACTTCATATATTTTATTTTTTACATTCGTTTATGGGTATAAATAGGTGACGCAATAAGAAAATTTAAGACTGGTCTAGCCTGGAGACAAGAGCGAACCCATTTCAAAAAATAAATAAAAAAGACGCATCTTATAAACAAAGATCAGGCAAGAAATTGTAGATGATTCTCCAGTTTTTCAAGCCATCAGAGCAGACCCTTTGTTTACCATTTTCAATGCCAGTAAAGTGGTAGCAACACAGTGTTCGATTCCTTGTTTAACACAGTTGCTTTTGACAAATTCAATTTATAGTAAAGAGGCTTATAAAAACTAAGATCATGCAAAATCGAGACCAATATCTAAGTCTATACGTAAAAACGTATTTCCTCCAAAACAATTTCCCGTACACAAGCTCTTTATCAGCATCGCACTGTCAGACCAATTAAAGCTATGCACACATCGATATCTGGTTCGATTGGATTCGGAGTCTCTACTCTGTAAGATTTTGTTCATAATTTCCGAAAGGTAAAAAAATCCCCTTCTTTAGCGTGGTTGTACTGGCATGAACGCTTGGAAGTTGTCAGGATGTGGCATTAGCAATGGCAAAAATGGAGCAATTTACCAGCTGAAAAAGAAATGTCAGTATTCCAGCACCGAAAAGCAAAGAATCAAAGCAACTGAGGACGCTTTAAAGTAGATCATATTTAATTTGGTAGATGCGGAAATGTCATTGGTTTTGATAAGGCTGGTACAAAATACAAAATAGCGATATTTTTAGAAATTATTGTACAATACTCGCTAAAGGTTTTTGGTTATTCGCTATAGCCTTTTGGTTATAGTTTAAAATACAGTCATATCCATTTTTAAAACCGTATAACTCGTCAAGTATGTGTAAACGAGACACAATAAAAATTCCATTGTTATGCGACTCTCGGCATTCGTTTGATACCTGACAGATTACATAACAGAGTAGACCTCTGAATCATTGCGTTCCACGCCTTTGATTTCGCTGCGGGCTCAACGGGACCGTGTGTACACCGCTTAGAAAGCGATTGATAAGATTTTCGACTGTGCGTTCACGGGTTTATACGTATTTGCTGTCGACAAATAAAAGTCTGTGTCGTTTTATGGAGACACGTTTTTTCATTTTGCCTCTATCCTATTCTTATACTTAGCATCAGTATTTAAATTAGATTGCTATGCTTGGTAAAAATCCTGGTAATTTATTATGAGTAAATAGGACTCGGAATTTAAAAATTAAATCTGATTTCTTCGTTTCGGGTTTTACCAATTTTAAACGTTTACATTTATTTTTCCTTAGAATAATAAGAAAACGTTTACTAATTTGTCTTAATTGCCTTAACTATCTTTTGTAAAACAAAATGAAACGCAATATATTATTGTTTAGAGGCCACTAGGCAATTGAAGTGTGTTATTTATAACACTTCATAATGGTTAGAAACATTCAATAACTCATCGATTGGAAAATTTATCGTAAAGTGCACTCCGTTCAATAATAATTTTATGAGCCGTACGTTTTTACTCAACAAACGAATGAATGACATCATAAAGTGTTGGGATTAGGGACAAACTCATTAGCATATTATGAAGTATTTTATAACAGCATAAAAGTCGACGGCTATAGCCGTCGTCAAGGAATTACCTAATGATGTAATATATGGGAAGATTAGGGCTGTCTACATCAACATAATGGATCTCAAAATGTAACCTAACTTAAAATGCAATCCAATGTTTTATGGGTAAGTTTTTGATAGACTAAATTCTGCATTTTATGATTTTATATTGCACAAAACTGTATTTGGTGATGAGCTTAATTTGCAGCGATGATGATTTTGATGCAGAATTATCAGTTTGCTTTTAAAATGGTACATAATGCATTTATCATTTATCAGAGTAATTCAAATTATCTCTTGACAATAAATGGCGCTTACCATTCTTATGGGCGCTGAGCCTTTAGTTTTTATCTAGCGACAACCTTGACATGTTTTATTACGGACAACATTTTACAGCAGGCAATATGCATCAACCAACATTATTAAGCTTGGATTAATTAGACGATAATGCACTTTAACTAATTGACAGGAATTTGAGAATCACGTGGTTAAGCCGGTGAGCGGTTGGCTTAACGTATATTTGGATTGTTGATTCGAATTTTAAACATGATTCATTGTTAATCCGTCTGCGGTTTGAGTTTAGTGGAGGACCTTTTTTAAACACTAGTAATTTATCAGTAAAGTCCTGCGTTCTAGGTAACTATCTAAAACTATTGGACATATATCCTACTTCGTGTTCAGAATACAAAAACATACTTGTTTTTAATTCTACAATGGAATAGAATAGATGACCTATCTAATCTGTTTTGAATGCCTTAACCGATAGTAATCAATGAGCGATATAAATACTTTGTATTATTCAAAGTGCATACAAAGTCAAACACAAAACAAACAAACAAATATGGATCTTTGTATGACGTTGAAGACGAATTGCTATAAAATGACTCACACCGGACTTACTTTACTGTCTACCGATAAACAAAAGAGCTAGCTGTCTACGGATGTAATTGTAAAATAAAGACGGGGATACCCGATTTGCGTTTTGAATAAAGTGACGGCAGCGCAGTG
Source organism: Pyrausta aurata (assembly GCA_963584085.1). Classification (NCBI taxonomy): domain Eukaryota; kingdom Metazoa; phylum Arthropoda; class Insecta; order Lepidoptera; family Crambidae; genus Pyrausta; species Pyrausta aurata. The sequence goes on from OY757264.1 coordinate 8,585,744, forward strand.
ACAGAGTTTGCCAGAAATGTTACTGTGAGTCACACGGAAAACACCGTTTATCGAACCTCAATCAAAGTGATATGACCAGTACCGTTACCATGAGTTTACGACGGTTTTATTCGCTAGCAACTACGTAAAAAAAGTCTATGGATAATTGTACAGCGCCCCTAGCGTCCGGTCACTTGCAGAACTAAAATTACCCATACAACCAAAAGTCGTCGCTAGCGAGTAAAACCGGCGTAAACTCGAACGGCGTAAACGGGTGAATGCTTTTAGCATTAAGTCCACCTTTTGTACACTTTTATTTGTGCAATAAAGTTTTTAAATAAATAAATCAATAAACTCATGGTAAAGGTACAGTAGTTAACCGGTAACTTAACCAATATTCTTTCTGAGAACTTGTAAGGCCTATTTCACATAGGTTCTGGTTAGTGTTATCTGTCCAATTCTTCATACAAAATGACGTTCCACATAATAAGTCATTTAAAAGTACATACCTAAGTTAACAAAGCAAATATTACTATGATTAAAATGTGTGACGGATTATTGAATTACTTAAATTAAATAAATACTTAAATACGTCAATCACGTAGGGCCGTGCTAGAGATTTGTCATGATGACGTAAGTACATAAGGTGCGTAAGAAAAAACTTAGGATTGATATTTTGTAAAGATAAGAACAACAAATAGATTTCTGCGTAAGAGAGCTCACCGACTCTGTCTCTGACACGCTTGGCTAAGTCTCAATAAAGTAAAGAGCAAAAATATATATCGTGTGTCCTGTAATAGTAGCAATAATTTTAATCAACGAATCTACAGAGTATACAAACTCGTTGTAGTAAATGACAATGACAATGTCAAGTTCTATGACTACTATGCCGACCGATTTGGCGCAGTGGTTAAGAAATTGGCTACTGCGCCAGAGGTCGCGGGTTCGATTCCCGCACATTACAAACAATTGTGTGAATTAACATGTATGTTTGTAGTGGGCTGGGTGTTTTCTATGTATAATATGTATGTATTTACAAAAAAAAGTATTTAAGTATGTTTATAACCGTTGTCTGGTTACCATATTACAAGCTTTGCTTAGTTTGGGACCAGATGGCGCTGTGTGAAATGTCCAAGGATATTTATTATTTATTATTTATTATGACTGTACCATAAAATTATCTTCCCTCAGGAATATTAATTTTATTGACTGGACAAAATTTGCAATTCGACATTGCTGGTTCGATTTAATTTGTAAGAAAGTAGAGCAATAAAGAAAAACAATATATATTTTTTATTATAATAAATTAACACCATCAAGTATTGATTACTGGTTACTTAAAAGGCCTATATTTAAAAAAGTTGCGCCTATTATATGCCACATTCTCTATATTAACGAGTAGTAGCCAGCCAGTCAAAAAACTTGTTCTAGAGGTATATATGATTTAAGACACCCATATTTTTTGATGCACTCAACAGCGTACATATACAATATTGGTAAATGCAACAAGGATTTCAGAATCCAGTTTCCTCGCTTTCTCACATCTGGCAACATTAGTGCACAGTGCACACGCCGTCAAAACACTAGTTCTAGGAACGGTAATGGGCGAGGTTGATAAATCGTTGCCCGTGTCGTTTGCAGCCATCAACGAATGGACGCGTTCACTGGAAAAGGGGCTACCTTTGTTTGCTGCAAATTATTCAATCATAGTGGAAATTGAATATCAAGCCAGAACTGGATATATTTCATGGGAAGAGCATGCGTCACTGTATGATTGAAATTAATACAGATATATCTTATTTCGGTAGTGAATATATATATATTTATATTTCGTACTTAATCTGTTTTGATAATCAGCCACTGTAAAAAGTTTCTCTCTATATCGAAAGAGAGTGTACCTACCTATGACGTCATTGTGTGAATTTTAGTTTATTTGTGATTTAGAGCACTTGATTGAAACTTGCAAACCGTAGAAAAAAAATGTGAAGATTTCCAAGCAGCTATCGGAGAATTGAACATAAAAACAATTTATTAAGATTTTGAAATAAACAAAATGACTGTAACCATCTGCATTTGGCTTACAAATCAATTAACACGTATATAATACTTCCATCAACCAGTCTAATCGAATACACCTTTCATGGCAATACATCATACGAGCCACGTGGCGTACGTGTTGATAAAACAATTCAATGTCAATGATGAAATGACAGCTGCATGCGTTAATTTATCACCCACAAATAATGGTCTACAAATCTTTGACTATACGTGCACATAAATCATAAATGTTAAGTAGTTGATGAAAAAAGAATTGATATTGGTACTCTTATGCAAAGAAAATTTAACATACCTATGGTGCCTTAGGTTGTTAGGACGGTGATGTTTTCAAATCAAAATTCATACATGGAAATAAGTGAGGTGCAATGGACTAAGGAGCCTATTGAGTGATAGTAATTTAAAAATAAATTGTTAATTACCAATAAATTATCTAACATCAATTAGTAATTAATACTTACTGACATTCCAAACCGCCAACAATACTTATCATGGCGCAAATTTTGGTTTATTTCTAATACTAAGAGCGCATTGAATATTCAATACCAAGTATTTTTTATACTAGAAAAGTATTATTCTAGTAGTTACTTCAACTTACTATCCCGTTACTTGATTACTAGACAGGTGTATTAATGATACGGTTGTAACTCACAGCAGTTAAGGGCCAGCCTCAACAAAAATAAACATAGCATTGGTTATGGATATGGTTCAAGGTCATTATTTTTTATTGGTGATTCCGACGTGTTCGGTGCTAGTTAACACAGCAGGTCCGACGATTATCACCCTAACCACAAATAATAAAGGTTTGGATCACTGTTTAATAAATATAATATGGATAGTTTACCACCAACGTCAAATCAAATGACATACATACATTTTACTTTAGCCGCATTGCATTTATAGTAGTTTAAATCTTGATTATTTATTTGTCATAAGGCCAAATTCAAAACACCTGCAGGTCAGGTGAGGTATACTCTTTAGATTTAGAAGATTATGTAGATATTTGAATCCTGAATATACGGTGGCTTCTACATGTAATTATATCTTGATGATAATGATAATGAGTAGGTACAATGATGAGCGATTTATTAAGTTTTATGTTGTTACGAGTAAAATAAAATAAAAACAAAGTCACCAATCTGTTTCGGAGAGCAATCCCAACATAACTATTTCAAATAACGAATACCTATCAAGTTTTGCACGTTATTAATGGCGTAGGCATCATTGTCCTAAAAAACAAAACAAAAAGATTTATGCAAATCATTGTTCGCTCTGGCGCAGACTGACAAGGAGACCCGACCCCACGTGTAGGTGGGACAAAGGGAAGAAAGAAGAAGAAGATGCAAACTCTACCTATGTTAATGTTCGGCAGCTGTTATTCAAAATTCTGCTATTCATTTAGATAGAATCATTTTAATCTACTTTTAACTACGGTTTTATTACAATAGAGTGATATCAAGCTAACTGTACTAGATGATTGACTTAAATTATAGAGACAGTAATGTAACATAATGATGATACAGTCGAAAAGAATATCCAGTGTTCGCTCTTTAGCATACTCTTTTATAAAGTGATACAAAATATACATCAAAGTTTTAGTTTGTGACTGTACAAGGTCGCCATTAGTCATGTTTTTTAAGTCGCATACTACTTGAATGTTCCGGTTACTGACACTAAAATATTGTGCTATCATTGGCACAAAAAAGTCAATTGAATTAATGGAATCACGCTTCGTGGCGAAGTCAATTCTAAGAAGTATGAGTAATGTAATGGCACGGCACGGGTCATGGTATGTAAAAATGTGTTAGTACGTTTTTTTTATGATTAGCTTATCTCTTCTACGTAAAATTGAATATTCCTCTAAGGAATTGGTAAAAGACGGACACAGTTTGAATGTGAAATCGATTTAGCAGTAGCAAAGCTAAATATATTTATTGTTGTCCATATTTTTAAACATGTAAACTGTTCAAATAATGTGTTGAACATATCTTAAAATTTATTTGTTCTTGGAGTCGGTTCTTCGAAATCGATTTCGAGAGTTTCGAGAGGAGATCCATCCTCTGAATCATAACTTTGGTAAGAAAATATGATGATGACCTTTTGATTATGACAAATTGTCCTTAGTTGTGACACACTCTAAATTACTTCGTGACTTAATTTTGGACCAATTCTAAATACAAGCTTATTTCTTAAACTGGTCTCTATCTATTTACTTCTTCTTGCTAGCGTGTCGATGGAAACCCATAATGGAGAATTACAATCCATATGGAGGAGTTACAATGGAAAAATTACATCGTAGCAGCTCAGAATTCAGCCACTTGTATTGCGAATTGACTGCATTTCATTAAAGAATAATAATCATTACATATTTACTTGAAAGCTGACTATAAGAAATTGCCCTCACCGATAATTTTCACGTCCATTGATATCATAATGACAAAGACAAATTATTGTCTTTGTCTTTTTATTTAATTTCCTTCAATAATGAGTAGGTATAATCCCAAATTCGTCAAGTAAGTTTCATTATCAATACTGTACTTTTAAAAAGATTTACTCTACATTCGACGAGTTACTTGAATAAGTTTATATAAGTCAATATGCTTTCAGTTATTTATAAATCCATCTGATAATTTAACCAGGTGTTGATGTTAATTAGCGGATCGGCTTCCACCTAATTAGTTCTAGACGCGCGATGTTCGTGATGGCATTTTACCGACGCCAGGTGCTAGACTAGATACAGGTGATTCTAGACTGATTCTAGATTGCGGTTAAGTTAAGGTTTTAATTTTCTTTCAGTTAGTATTTATGTTAGCTTCTAAGACTATGTAATGTAATGGTACCTATGTAGAATCATGGCCTATTGAAGGTATCATATATTTTTTTTAATAAATAGTCTATACTAGGTAATTCTACCATCTATTTTAATGTTTTTAGAACCACTCGTGATCATTGTTAGCTGCAGCTGTTTGCGCAAACAAACACCCTGTTTGCTAGCGGGTGGCGCCCACATTATATGACCGATGTTTACGTAACCTATACAAAAGGACGTAGATAATTGTTCGAGTTTTATAAAACACTCTTTTACGTTTGTGTGTCGCAAAGTATGTGAGGGTTAAAAAAAGGCAGATTTCGATACTACTACCAAATAGTAATCGATAAGCTTCGGAGAGCACTTTTTGCGTTATTTTAGTTTATTTAAATGATTATGGGACTGAAAAAGCCCGATATTGGGTCCCTATTAGCTACAAGATAATGGACGACAAGAGATGGATAGAATGAAAAGCTATTCTTGTGCGAATTCTAAAAGAAATGCCTTTTAGAATTCGCACACAACAACAGTAGGTACAAACCGAAGAATGTAAGCGTATGTTACTAAACCAATCTTCTTATTCATATTTACTCCCAAAACTGCCGTATATTCGCATCGCGTCTCAATTACGTTCTAACAAATCATTACCCATTCTAGGCGCGTTCAATTATGAGCTTTAATTCTCGGGTATTAAAGTGTACGTGGGATTAAGCGGGAGGTGAGATTAAAGTTTTAAACGTAGCGTTTTGGTGTAAGAGCAAACAAACAAGTTGGCCCATTAGAGTTAATTGTGTTAGCGTAGCGAGGCACACGTGCGCTGTGTATCATTGTAGCGTGAGAGAGGAAAAACTAAGAATGTAAGTTTCTTAAGTGGCGACCAAAGTTTAGGTCATTCATTTGGTGACGTTGTCTTTTTTTTGGTTTCAAGCTTGAGGGGTCTGGAATACTAGTCTTTTAGTGTCGCCTACTCGTACTCTATCATTGATGGTTTCAATGTTTTTGACACTTACAGTGTAATTGTTATTCTTAAAAGATTTAATTAGAAACCAAAAACTTACGAACGGGCGTGATCCGAACCCACAACCCCTGGCAAACTAAGCCAACGTTCTTACTATACCAATCGAGCTACCCTGCAGAAATAAGCTATTTTGAGCACAAGTGGGCACTACCTTCTTCTTTAATTATTCTATCCAATATTAGGTACAACCGTACTAGTAGAAAGATACGAGGATAGTTTAGAATTAACTCCACACGGCTTATTTCAGAGGTCAATCTATTCCATATCGCATTTAAGCCGAGCCAGTGCTAATTTAGACACGGCAAATATGAAATGCATTAGACCTAAAACGGAATTGAATGTGTTCGATAAACGGTTACAGCCCAATTTTCCTCCGGCAATATCACGTGCGATCGTGCATATTGCAAATTTCCTATGCATAATTAACATTAAATTCTGATCATTTTACGTATGATTTGTAACGTAGCATTTGTTATTGGTTAATGAGTTAAAAAAAAAGAGTACTGCATTTGATAAGTTATGACAAAACTCTACGTAGTTAAGTAGATACGACGCACACACCAAAGGGTTTTTGACTATTAAAATCATCATAATTTCCAGCCCTGTTTTCCAATTTTTCTGGAGTCGGGTCGACTGCACGACGTGTCGACTGCATACTAACGTCCTTAGACAAAGGTTACATGCTGTATCTGGAATTGTTAAAGTCTGATTGATGCTAGAATGAAGGAAAATTTTCAGGGTTTAATTTTCATCAGTCTGTTACTCTGTGTTGGTTACACGATAATTCTCATATTATTCTAACTAGACTGAAGTATCAGACTGACGCCCGACTGATGGTGTAATCGTTGCCTTATATAAAACCCTCAGACATTTGTATTATGTACTTCTGTATTTAATCCAATTAGAACGGTCGCTCGATTTCCAAATGTTGTGTTTGAAAACCGCTCAAAAGCGTTTTGTTTAATTTACGCGCCGTTTGTTTGTGAGCGCTGTTTGCGCTCCCGGGCCAACACACATTATCTGTTTGTCGCTCCCGGTGCCATCAACGTGGCTATTACCAAACTCAATCGCTTTCATGTTGCAGAAAATGTCTTGTATATTGCAATAGAAGACGAAGAATAGAAGTATTTTATCAGCCAGTTCCAAAGTAAGTGCTGACGAGTTATCAGCTCGGACACACTCCGGTATGCGGCCATTGCACGCTTACTACAGCCTTTTTTTACGCGGAGAAAATGCTTTATGCATACCCGCTGCCCGGAAGAGGGCAGTGGGTTATGTGGGACTCCCTTCGTTCGTCCAGGCTTACCCACTAAACCTCCACGGTGTCCCCCAATCCGCCTTAAGTGAGACGACGGAGTTCGCTCAACGCATGCACTCTGTCGCCCCAGCGGTAGCCTGTAAACTTACATCACGGAAATCATGGTGCCTTGGGGAACTCAAGGCTGCCCCTACGTTCGGTCTACGGGGGTCCCCACCACGGTTGTCACTAGATACGACGCACAGTGGCGCAGCTAGGTAGTTGTAGCGCTTCCTGCGGGATTCTAGTCGCTTGCGTGGGAGTGGATACAGATTTCAATCGCATCGTGATTGCTCTACACCTAACATGCATCGCATGTAGGTAATACCCCTGCGAGGTACTTGAGAATTGTTATTAATTCGCTTCATTTGTTACTTCGCATTCCTGTGTTGGCTTTTCAAACTGCCACGAAGGGTTATCATTTACATAAGTTCTAAATCAAATTTCATATTAACTAACGGACGACAATGTGTTTGATGTTTCTATAAACTTAACTCAAATCCCTGGACACAAACCTTAATTTCATTTCTATTAGTCCTTTCCTGATATTTCCATTCCATTTTCTTTTTATCACAATTACGTTCAGTATGAAATCAAAGAGTTTACAAACCTCGTTTAATATCTCTTTATCTCAGATAATCATGTTGTAACATAAAGTCTGTCTAATGCACTAAACCTAGGTCCAGAAACAATAGCAGTTATCTTCCCCTACGTTATCAGGCCTTAGGGCATAACAATATTATCTTTAATAGATTCAGCTTAAGGCGAGTGCACACTACTACTTTGAACAAAGCACAACAAATAGTTTTAAAAGCACGAACTGTTTTCGTTCGCTCTGAATTATAAGTACGAAGATGTAACCACAATGTTACCGAACCGAACATCAGAAAAAACGAAATTAAAAATTTTCGCATATACACAAAATATATTTACGCTAAAAGCTACGACCTGAAACAAAAAAGTACAACAAGTACAAAAAAGGGTCTTTTGGGCCCACGCAGAAGCTGTCAAATTCTCATGCACGTCAAAGATACGCATATTAGCCTCAAACTGTATTGTAGTTCAGGGTGCGTATTGTGATGCAGTTTTGACAGTTAAAAACAGCTCTGCTTTACTGTCAAATTAGCAATTCTTATTGCTTTACGCATTATATTGATAATATTACTATAATATAACAATATAGATATTAATATTCATACCATTGTAGTTCTAGTATTATTATAATATTATTGTATTAATAATATTCGTATACACCGAGTGAGAATAGAACTGCCTCGGAATTGAACGGATGAAGTAGGATCGCAATCCCCAGTTAGCTTTTGGACACATAATTCTCCCTGTTCAGTTAAAAAGGCTTTTATGTACAATACATTACATGTCAAAATGCGGTTTACAATGTGTTTATGTCTTAAGGGTACCGCTTAGATCGATAGCGAAGAGGCAAATACTATTAACTGATGGGGTTTTGTTTAGATTGCTAAGTTATTGGCGTACTTTCCTTTTACAAACTAAGAACGTTTTTGCACTTATTGTTTAGAAAATAAACTGAGAGTCTTTATGTATTGTTTCATTAGACCGGACGTGTAGGAAAGCCTTTATGGAAACAAAGGAAATTGCCCAATGTGAATAAATATAACTCAAATAAGTATTGAGAAACGCTTTTACGTTGATAACGTGGACCTAGTAGCCTAAATCAATTTCATATCAAAGAAATCGTTAATGTAAAAACGGGCCAAGTGCGAGTCGGACACGCGCACTGAGGGTTCCGTGCCAACTTTAACTGAATTAGGGATTCTTACCTCCACTTAGCCAAAATACAACAATATTTTGTTGACCGCAAATATAACTTTGTTTTTCATAGTGTTTGTATGAAAGACAAAGTTATATTTGCGGTTGATAAAAATGTGCAATATCTCAAAAACTACTGGTTCGATCTCCTTCAAACCAATTTTCGTTGCAAGTTTTTGTTGAGATCTACATCATATATTTTTTTCAAAATTTTCACTTCCTTAGTTCAAAAGTTAGAGGGGGGGGGGGACGCCCATTTTACCACTTTGGAAGCGTCTATATTTCAAACCTTACACTTTTAGAAAAAATGGTTTTAGAAACCTTAACATCATTTTAAAAGACCTATCCATAGACACCCCACACGCATAGGTTTGAGTAAAAAAAAATTTTTAGGTTTTAGTTTCATGTATGGGAGCCCCCCCTTAAATATTATTTTTCTTACTTTTTGTATCTAAATCGGAAAGCGGTGAACATAATACACCTACCTACCAAGTTTCAGCTATGTGATGCGTATAGTTTCAGAATAAAGTGGCTGTGACATACGGACGGACAGACAGACAGACAGACAGACAGACAGACAGACAGACAGACAGACAGACTTGACGAAACTATAAGGGTTCCGTTTTTTGCCATTCGGCTACGGAACCCTAAAAAGTAATTTCATATCTTATAATCCTTTCCATTTCATCGCGCAAGTAATCCCATAAAAATATATTTTAAAGCTCTTTAATAATACTTTAATCCCATTCAGTGGGCGATATCTGGGAATAATTCAATTTTGGATCTTGTAAGGGCGAGCTTTAGGCAACCTGTACACGACAAGATTGGTAATCAAGACCTGTGCTATAGTTATTCAGATTTTTCACCTTTATTATATCATACAAATATTTGTTTGTTCTCCTTTTACGTTAGAACTACCCCAGATAATATAATACTAACTACTGACCCGATTTTGATAGGTATGCGTATGCTAATAGTTTCAGACTTTGGAAAGGACATAGGATACTTAGTTTTCATCAGGGAAACTACGAGGGTAGAAAGAGAAATTAAAGAGCACTCAAATCTGATTCGAACAATCCGTCTTGAGTAGGTAAATATAAAAAAAAGGAAAATAAAATTGCTTGGAAAATTTTGTAAAAATATTTTGGTGCTGAATAAACGTTTTTTCTTTCTTTCTTTCTAAACGTACTATAAAATTAAGAACTTTGATTTTATAGAAGTTTTGTTGTCAATGAATTAATGTGGCTTTATTGTATGTAAGCATCCAAAGCTGCTATTCCGTTATTTCCTGTATTTTCGTTTTGAAGTATCGTAAACAAAGTTAAACTTTGTGCGTAAGGCTCTTTATTCGAAGGAACTCCGTTAAAAATGTTCAATGATTGATGAGTTCCCGACTGAAAAAGAAATTGTAGACTTTATAGGTATTTGTCGGATTAAGCGTTTTAATCTCCAATCTTCTGCGAAATTTTTTCGCCCGTCGCTTGGTCAAAGTAATTAATTTTGTTATTTCGGATTATCGGGAATCAAGGAGGGGGAGTTTTTATGCATCGTTAATTTATTTCAAATGCGATAATTGGAGCTCTGTTGTTTTGGGGCCATTTCGTTTATTAAGTTTTTAATTTGAATACTTTAATCAATCTTCAAAGATCTATCTTAGTCCTTTGTACTGTTTTCTTTGATACCATTAGCACAGAATATATAAAAGTACTAGCGATTAGGTACATACGCTTCTTTTCACCTCCGTCTGTGCTATGATTTTTTATTTATTAAAACTTTTTTATTTACTGTTACATCTTTCAGATACTAAAAAGTAACTTGTCAACCCTTTTTTGTATATGAATAAAACACGAATTTCCTATAATACACGTCCTACCGGCAACGTTTACTTTTGGAAGCAACATCAAAATCTTTACCAAGTTACTCTCAGAATTTATCTCCGATATAACATAGTAGGTACTTCTGTTCACGTGCCTAGCCTACTAAGGCTAGTACAAGTTAATTTCATTAGAATTAGGATTACGACTCGGATATTTTCCTTCGTTATTATAGGCCAGCACTACAGATTGCTCAATTAGAGGCAAAAGCAATTTTCTCATCGCTGAGAGGAGTAAAAGGGAGAGACGTGTTGACTCGGCAAACACCGGATGAGAAATGAAATGGAACGAATGAGCAGCTTCTTGTGATGTGAATGTATCGATGAGTGATTTTTTTTAATTGAATATGACTTTTTATTTATTATGAAATAACTTTTAATTAAGAAATTAAAATCGAACACACACAAAAGGTCGTTTGGCCATCTTGTTGGTGAACGTCTCACGCAACGCGAAGGCGCACACCAAAGAGCCATCAGTTGGGACGTACTCGTACTTGATGTAGACCACTTGCAACCTTACGCCGCGGATAACCGCGTTGAAGCAGTAAGCTACATCCAGCAGCAATTGGCTGTTCATGATGATGATGACATACAAAAATGATACATATAACTTGTACGTTTTTGAGTACATTTAAATACGATTATCTAATTTAGTGCCTACCAAAGCATACCATAGTACAACGTTTTAAAACACGAAAATCATGAGTAATATGTGATAATTTTCAATCTGATACCTTTTAATTTAAATGATAATTCTATAGGTAATTCACATTGACAATAGGTTTGAAATACATCAAATTCTATTTAGCAGTTTAAGCGATCAAAATAGAACATGCAGTAGATTATAGTCTGTTAGAATACAAATAAAATACCAACTTCCATTCCAAAGGTAGCTTCAACCTTATGGTACTTGCTCTCTCAAGTCTATCGACATTTTTCTACATCTCCGCCCACATCACTGGCCTAAAAGGACGTGGCGCTAGTGTCGCCCGGTGCGTCCGTCCGTTGTGTGCCTTCGCAAATGTTTGCCTTCTATTATCTCTGGAGATGCGGCAAGACGAGTGGTTAGCGTATAGATAGACCACCTCTTTATTTCTTACCTGAATATGTTCAGGAAAAGGGGTAATATGACAATATACGTTGGTTGACTATTTACGTCAATATAGTTGAGTGAGTGTTTTTGAAAGATTACAACTTAAAAATTTCTTTGTCGCGCTGCCCACAATAATTTCTGCTTAGTCCAAAGGTATGACTGGTAGAGAATGCCATATGGCGTTAAGACCACCTTTTGTACAAACTGTAGTTGTGCAATAAAGTATTAAAAAAATATAGTCAGAGTAACAAACTTCTATTGGGTTACCTCACTCCAGTCAATTCTGTCTTTGATACGTATTTCTTAACTTTCACATTGCATTATAAAGCTACACTTGAACTGGGCAATAATCGCGATAAGTCGTTACCTATCATGATAACTTTGATACGTATAATAATCAAAGTGCTTACGTTTGGCTTAGTCTAACTTACTCTAAGTTCAAGAGGAATCCACTTCAAATAAATAAAAACATCACTATAAGACAAAAAGCTGGAGGAAAAAAACTGAATTGACTTACCTTAGCAACAGACGGAGCGCGTTTTAAAACTGCTGGAATCTGCTAACAAAAGGTCCAAATTAATTACATTAATCTTCGAAGCCTCTTTAATATTTAAATATGAAAATTACCTAGCGTCTTTAAGCACTACAGGTAGGTCTTTAAACATGAAAGCTACTGCTTTGTCAATATTTATTAAAGTCAATTTTACCTCTGAGCCCAAACGTAATTTTATCTTTTGTTCGTATTCGAGCTTTGTTCTACCTAAAAATGTACTCGATTATTTTGGTGAGGGCAGACAGAGTATATTTTTTGGTTCGCAATTTGTTGTCCTCTTCATTCAGTTTCGTATTCGGAGTGTTTCTCATTTTCACAATAAATATTTTCTCGATTCCAATCTCGGCTACCAATTAGGCGTAATCTACATTTATAACCCTCAGCTCACATTTATCTGGTCAGAAAGGCCCCTGGCAGACGATATATTTAATTATTAATCATGTTGATGTAAACGGTGAAAATGCATGCAAAATACTATAACGGAATATCGTCGTATATTTTTGGAATTTTACTTTCTTCGATGAACAGTCTAAAATATACACGAATTACAATTTACTTTTCTAAACTACATCTTAATAAGTTTGATAGAAACCTAATAATAATGATAATTTAGCTTCATTCCCTAGCCGAATTATGATTGAAATTGATTAAACAAAACTCAACGAAGCACAATATTTTTATAAGATCAGACACTCTTATTATAATTTAGATTTGCATTAAAGCAAATTAGTTTATTTACTTACTTATTTTAAAGAGTCATGATGTTACATAAAGTCTGCAGCGTCCCTAAAGTTATTCTAGCGAATAGTTCACCCGTAACTAATTACACTTTAAATAAATAAATTAGATTTTAATCTAAGAAAAGATCTACCTTGAAGAATTTTAGGTAAATTCTTCAATAATTTATTATACAATTTAGATAATTGAGGTGGTTAGGTTAAACTATATTGAGAATAAAATTTTAATAAGTGTTTTTACAAAAATACGATTTATGTAATACAGTAAGTACCATACAATGTAGAACATGCGTAGATATTCGAAATTACATTTCTTAAAAGACCCATTCTCAAAGAGGCGTCAACTTGCGTACGATTTTGGGCTTTCTCCTTTTGGTTTTAGTGCTGAATTCAATCTAGCACACATGAGTGATCAGAAACAGCTCAGTCCAGATAAAGAGCCCTATTTCTCTGCCCCGGGTATAAGCGTAATCTGTGCAATCAAACGTTATTCAGTGTTGCCAGCGGCTGGGTTAGAGTTTACCCGTTATAATGCAAGAAATTATTTCAATATTATTCGTAATGTTAGAAATCAAGTAGGCAGGTGCTATTCCTTTGCGATCACAACCGAAGATGTTATTGACCTCAGCTGTTTAAAAAGAAGACGTTGATTCTTGAATAAATGGGTCAAATGATGATGGACAATATGATTAAATTCGTAAACCTAATAAGAAATACACATGCATAGTTGTTTTTTTGTTTTTATAGTGTTTTGTCACTATACAAACTCAATAATATAATACACATGTACACATCACCCACGTACCTTTTAAACCGGAAGTAAAAAACTAAATTTTTATGAGATAACAAAGAATAGATAGCAAAACTAGGGAAATTTAAAACTTATCGTGTATCACAGCGTTACTTACAAAAAATATTATCACTTGCTTACTTATCAGACTAATTATCAGGTAAAAAATATTTAATATTTAATTTACAATATTATGTATTACAATAATATCTTTTTTAATAAAATCAAGTAGTGGCTTCTTGGTGAGCTCGCTCTATCGCCAACTTTGTCTTTGCCATGCTTGGCTGTCTAGAGCCAAGCAAGAGCAAATCCATTCCAAAAAAAGGACTCAGATAATTGCATCACGTTTTATACAACGACGGTAGTTGTCAAAACTTGAAATGTTGTTTCACTCGGAACGGGCGATGTATCTGATCTTATTTATTTTCTCGACCCGCTTGGCGTGGGAAGCGTATAAATAGGGCTCGTTAGTTACAGGGCACTAGGGTATCCATGAAACTTTCAAAAAATAAAAACAGGAAATTAAAAAAAAAACAAATAACGCGATGCAGTCTTTTATTTAAATAGACATATATTTTACGTTTTCAAGGTTAGGTTAAAAAAAGACTATTTTTATGGACACCCAAAGCACCATAACAAACATGAGTTTTTTGACATTATATGAACCTAGGTTTTATTTTTGTCAGGGTGTCGGGTATAATCTAACACTATTTAAATTTGAACATACACATATTTAAGCGGTAATCAGTATAATCAGTGTAACTTATTCAGCGGGGTTCAGCACGTCCCACATCTGTACGGGACGCGCTGAACCGTTTCTGTTTTGGGTTCTCGCGGCGTCGTATCCGTATCGGTGGGGTCGCCTGTTGCTGTAGTTCTGTGCTGCGATGAGTGGACTGTACCTCGAAGTAGGTTCGGTGAGGCTCCTTATAATGTATCTCAGCGGTTTTGACATCTTTTATTGTCCTAAAAACCTACAACCACTTGGTTACCCCATCTTTCCCGCCACTTTACATGCCGTGATGTTTATGTAATTTGGTGTATCTTACGTTTCATTGAGGCTATAAAGTGTTTCGAGATGATTTGTGGATACGCGTTGACGTTTCGAACATCTTTATTTCTATTATGATTTGTTGATGGTCAAAATATGATAATATTTTGGAATAAATATAAACTAAGTGTCTGTGACAATGTCTCCGCCAAATGGTAAATTTGAGTTATGGCGCTTGAATTACTTGTTACTCAGTATTAGCTCTTACTTTTGTCTACATACATACTTATGGGACATAGCCCAGCTGACCTATTCTCTTTTTTTATCTACGACAGCCTTATTCGGGGTGCTACGTCATGTTTCAAGGGGTGTTTCTCCATGTTTCTGCGTCTTCGGGCTTTGTGAAATGAATGCACCCAATGAAAGTATGAATATCGTAATTAAAATACTTCACTTGCAGTTGAGATAATAAAGCTAATCGTACACAATAAGTTTTTGTCGACTCGGGGTATTTTTTAGCCATCTCTTTTACGGAACTTGGATTGCGTGGTTTAAAGTATGAAACACACTGTATATTTAGAAATGAGCTAAAATAAGTAAATAAAAGAAATGAGGTGATTATGCGTAATTAAAACCAAAAGCGCTAAAAGCTCTTATAAAGTGCGTAATAAGCTTATCTCGTGACTGACGAGCGATATATGATGCGCCGGCGCCGCACGGTAGCAGCAGGTGACAGCTGCAGATAAAATCACCTGCGCAGGTACAGTCCACTACATAAACCTTGCGAAAGAGCTTTTTTTTTAAAAAAAAACTTTAAGTCGCTCATTATGCTAAATGCAGTAGAGTTCTTAAAAACGTTTATTTATCTTAAATACATATACATAAATTCCGTTATCCTGATGAACTTAATTTAGATTATTAAAACAGTAAGTACCTACCTGTGTACGTTAAAATCTTACAATATTACTTTCTGGGCCCAGAAGGCCAATTCTCGTGCAGTTCGTATACGAAAAAAGTTCACCAATCGAATTTTCTTTTTAAAAGAAAATACAGTTATTGCTTTATCCGGGTCATGATTTCTATGCATATATGCATGCTTACCCATGCTAATCAAGTTTAATCCTGACTTATCCTATTTTAATGTGTGGTATTATAATGAAGCTTATTATACATTCTTCGTCGTGAGCTTATCTCTCTCAGCTTGTATCGAAGCGTTGAAGTCCCAACGGTAGTTTGACAGGCTGATACGAAATGTCAAAACCAAACACGCACCTTTAAGTTCCACCATCAATTTATTCAAATTTGATCTTTACGGCTTACGTAATAAGATGGAACTGTTTCAAACACACAGGTTATACTTCTACGCCCACGGTATTTCTGAGTGGCCAGCATTTAAATCAGTCATTTTATTCTAATACAGTAATATTGATTATTAGATTTTGCATCCCGGTTCTTCCCGTGTGGGAGTGAGCTCAGAAATATGACTACAGATTATCTGATTCTCCCGGCTGAATTTATCAAAATAATAAAATATTGCTTGGACTATGCTGGTAAATTTAATTTTAAGTCATACATAAATATACGTTTGTTCATAGAATTACACTTGTTTCTGGGTGATGCTAATGTCCTAAAATCAGCAGATTCTTCTGTAGGTATAAAAAAATGCGCTTTCTATTTTGGAATAGTAATGTTAATGGAAAATTTGGATCCAATTTCAAAGGTTTCACAAGAAAAGTTCTGATTTGAGCCAAAGATTACGTGTATCAATGTTAATTCCAATTATCTGCATGTGTGAATCGCTCCTTACAATCTCATTATCCATTGTAAGTTGATTGGTTTAATTAATTTACCATATAGGGTTTCCCTATTCAGTTACAATCATTATTGTTTACCATACAGCCTCATGATTCATGCTGAACTAAATTGGTAGGTCTGTATAAATTAAAACATTCAAACAGTATACACCTTATAATAAAATAAAATAAACTATTTCTCGTAACATTGTTTAAAATCCACAATCTAAGGTACAACTTTTTATCGTCCCTTTTAAATATCCGTCTTCCATTTTCCGCAGTTGAAAAAAAATGCAATTGTACATCTATTTCTTTGAATAAAAGTATAATCACGGTTTTATTCCTGAAATTGACTATAAATTGCAAGGTAATATGCGCAATAAGCCATAAAACATGCTTTTCCTTTCCATGTACGTGATTCACATACTTGTGTGGTAGTTTTATCACGCAACTAATACTGCCTTATGCCACAGTCAGTCGCACTTTACGACTTTTAAGCCCATTAGTGTTTTATTGTATATATTTAAACAAATCGCGTAGGTAATGAACCTGAGGTCATCTTTTCTTCAAAGGATAATCTCAAACTACAATACTCATACCACATTCCGTGTGGAAACTCTGGTGCATCAAATCGAGAGAGATATGCAAGGGCCGGCCGCGTACTACCACCGTTGTCATTCCATTAAATATGCTTCTTGTTTTATTCAATGCCCCACCGATTGTTCAAAAAAAAAAGTTACGTTAGCCTGTAAATATCCCACTGCTGGGCAAAGCTCAGGCCCCAAGTATGAGGAGGAGCTATACTCCACCACGCGGGCTCAGTGCGGATTGGTGGAGGGGTGTTTGGAAGCCAAGCGACGATCCTTGCTGGCAGATTTTATCAAGCTGCCCATAGGGCCTGTGACTAGGTTTAACGACTAATATCAACCGACATTAGCCGGGACCAACTGCCTTCCGAAGCACGGAGATGCACGTGATATACATCACTTATATGATCGGAATGGTCACCCATCCAAACTTAAGGTGCGGTCGCGGCACCTTAAGTTTCTTAACTTCGGTATCACTATTAAAGCGCTACCACTGCGAATTTGCTATAGTTACTGAATTGCACCAACGTTGTTATTATTACAATGAGATTGCAATTGAACAATGCTATTTACATGAAGGACACATTCTCGCGGCCTTAGAGGATAAATAACTAATAAGCCCAATAGGCCTTTCCTGGAGGCCACTCAAAGAGATTGCCCTGGGCTTACACGCGCAAGCACATATCTATCCTGCTTTCCGTTCAGGGTTGCCAATTGCTTGCTTTTTTATATTAAAAATCTTTCCAAGATTTGTATTAGTTTATCTAGCTACACAGATAATATAAAAATATTAAATTAAATTGATTAGTTTATCTAAAACTCTAGATAAACTTATTAATTTACAAACGTGTTTGTATCCAGCTGTTGAATATCACTGTTTAGAGGCGATGTAATAGAAGACGACACGCGCTATCTTAATTGCTTGAACTAAAGATGTATTTATTTTAAGAGCAATTAAAAGTAGCTTACACAAATGTTGTTTAATGGTTCTTTAGTATCAATGCCAATGACGATTAATCATTTAAAATCAACTGAAATTATAACATTCATAAAAATGTTAAAAGCTACTTGCCGTTCACTTTGTGAAATGAACTTTTCCTTACTTTGCATTTTGGTCTATAAACAAAATATTGAATGTTTTAAGAAATTTTTTTTCTTTATTTTTAAGAGGCTTGCCATCATGAAATAACTATGCAACATCATTAAGATACCATGAATAACTTTTTTGTAAGCAAATAAACTTATTTTTTTTACAGCTAATAAAACAATGGTGTCAACCCTAGAAACAGTGGATGCTAGTTGAATCCACTCCGTTTGTATCGTTCTGGTGATAACGTATCTTAAGTTACATCTTATTCGTGTAACAAAGGCACCGTTAAAGTTGATTGTTTTCTGAACACACTTGTTAGGTCGATCCGACGTCTTTTATTGAAATACTAGCGGTCCTAGCGAACTTCTTTTCGTTCCGTCCCTCCCCATCCCGTTTATAGGCTATCTTATTCGGGGCCAAGACAATTCCAACAAAGTAAACATCATGGAAATCGGTCAATCCGTTTTCGACTTATAAGTGGTGAAACTACTATTATACGACTTCTTTTAATTAAAAAAAAGTAAAAATGTTACTTCTTGGGAGTTATTGAATTACATTTTAATTATGTCTATCCTTGATTTTTCTAATCGATAAAGTGCGACAAAATACAGTCATTTGAAGATCTATGTTTGTCGATAGATCAAAATAATAATTAGTAGTAAAGATACTTTTAAGATTCACAAGGAGACTCGTTTCATGCCATTGAAATTATTTTTTACGTGATAATAATATATCTGATTTTAAATATGGCTATAAAATAGATCTTAGAGACTCAAATTGAGCATAAACGGCACCGAAGCATACAGATAATAGAAATCAGGGGTAATACTCTCCAAAAATCTCCCCCGCGGGTAGAAATAAATATTGTTAAGTGCAGGACCGTCTGTCTGTTGCACGAATGGTGGCGATATATCAGGACCAACATCCACAAAATGAAAATAATGTAGTAGATTCACAACACACTTGACATTTCAAGACAAAATAAGGGTTTTATAGGATTGTACATGTGATGGGAAAAGTAATTTTATGTATCGCTTTCTGATGATCCTACTATACTATTATAAAGGCGAAAGTTTGTAAGTATGGATGTATGGATGTATGGATGTTTGTTACTCTTTCACGTAAAAACTACTGAATGGATTTGAATGAAACTTTACCACAATATAGCATATACATCAGAATAACATATAGGCTACAATTTTTGAGGTTTCTAATGTGAGGTAGTAAAAAAACACATTTTTTGCGCTACTAGACGGGACGAACCTGAAGTCCACGCGAACGAAGTCGCGGGCAAAAGCTAGTTGAGTTATATTTTTTTATGTGGCAGTGCCAAAATATTTATACTTTTTGGAGAGGTAACATATATACGAAAAAAAACATACAGTCGAATTGATAACCTCCTCCTTTTGGAAGTCGGTCATTTATTATCTGATTTCTATAATGCTCTACAATCCTCTTAGCATTACATCGAATCATAGGAAGTCTTCTGGATCATTGTCCATTGGATCAAATCTGAGCCTGTTGTCTGATCTTAATAAAGGGAAATCTTAACGCAAAGCGTTTAGCACGTTCCGGGACACTACTCCAGACACAATAGATGTTTTATTGTTTTCACGCCTGTAGGCGGGCACTGTCCCGGAACGTGTTAACCGACTGTACGTTCAAAGTGAGAGTTGTTTGATTAGTTCTAGCGACCCTTCCTATGAACGAACTTAGGTTTTATTTTAAAAATTAGTACGAATTAATGTATTGGTCAAAACCGCATGTAGTCCGTGCAGTAGTTTTTACGTAGCCCATGCAGTAGAAAAGTTTATCACGAACAGAGAGACATACAGACGTGACGGAGGACTTGAGTATTATGTAGTAAGATCTATTAGTGAGCCGTAAGCATGCCATAGACACCGTCGTCAAGCGCTTGTCGTGCGTAGGAGTCTTCTTCATACTTGCTTTAGGGCCTTCTGGTTTTAGCCAGTACACTTTCATTTTTAAACTCTCAATCCTGTTTCCAACTGATCCAGTAACCAATCCGCAAACGGGACGACAGAGACTCCTGAGGTAATAGAACGCAAACATTTGCGATCGCTCTGAATCGTGTCGTGCTCGATATACTTCAACGCAGCGGCACTCGCTTTTGATAGCAAGCCGGTAAATGTTTTCTTCCCAAAACACAAAAACAGTGGATCTGTAAAAAAGGTGTGTATTTTATCTACCGTGTATATATTTTGAAATGAAAAGCATTTGTTGGAAATACATCGTACATCATCTCAAACACACACATACCTAACAATCGCACTCTACACAAGTAATTTTGGTGTTACCTACTTACTTAATTTAGGGCCTTATTCATGATCGACTAAGATGCACTAACCAACGAAAAAATATTTTGATATTGAAGGTCATTTCGTATGAAGCCACTACTACAGATAACGCTAATGGGAAATTATTTAGACATTGTGAAAGTTAAACGTAATAATCAAGCAACAATTTATATTATACCTACCTCTACAGAACAAAATGTTTCAGGTAGAGCATTTTTTTATTTGTTATACTTTTTGTCTAATACCTAAAGTCACATTTTTTTTATTTCAGCTCAGTTAATCACTCGATTATTTTAATAATCAAAACAAACAACCTATTTTTATGTTTTAAACCGCGTACCGGATCAGAATCCTGAGTGCATACAGAGCATTTTAACTTTTACTACACCCGGTCAACTTTTAGAGCCGGATTAAAATTTTTGAACACATAGTTGTATTGTAGATTTTGCAGAACATGTTGTTTTAGCATTTTATTTTATTGCACGATGAGTTTGTGTACGCGGTATTATACGCTAAGCTTGCTTTGTAACTCGCGCCCATGTATTGCATCGAATTTTTCATACAAATAGTATGACATAAATGTAGTGAGTTTGTTTAATTGAACTGTTGTATTCTATTAGGTTGTAATATTATTGCATCTTCACATAGTATTAAATTTTTGTGTGAGCATCAGAATACATTCTCAAAGAAGCTAGACTTGCATCATTAAGTGTAAAAACAAGAAAAAATAATTCATGAGTGACTTAATAAATATCAATACGCATCTCGAAGAACTATCAAAGCTATTGAGTAGCTGAATAAACAATGAAATGTTTGTACGTAAAACTTCGGAGTTATGAAACTTTTATCTTAGGTTGCTGAAGTTCTCCACGGTATTTTTAAAAAGTATCTTTAAATATCATTTTAAAAGCTGTGTTTACACTGAGAGCAACAGGAAAAGCCTTTTAGGTTTTCACTGCTAGCAATAACGTGACTACATCTTTTTAATAACTTGAATTGAGCAACCTCGGTGAAGTTTCAAGGGGAAAGCAAATATTTGTTGGGTTTCTGTCGCGTGCCCACGTAACCTCGTACTGACGGCATTAAAAACGATCCAATTTTACACCTTACTGCATCGAAATACGGTCTAAAGTTGGTGCTAGTTTTTTTTATAGAAGGCTGTGCCGCTGCACATTTTGCTCGTTCTATTCCAGAGTTGTAACTTTTGTTTTGCTTACTCACGTTGTGCATTATGCCATCCACGGCACGAATAGGTTGCCTTGAGAGCCGGAATACCTATGTAAAACTACTGAAATCACTCTAGTACTTATATACATTGTAAAACTGTTTATTGTTCCAAATAAATTGAAAAAAAAAAAAACACTGTTTCTTAATTCAAGATTGACAGAAGTCCGTCTTATAAATTGCACTTGTAAAAAGTAACTGTGTCGGACAAGGATGCTTCATTAAATTTTGGATTTCTTTTTAAATTTCTTTCAGATGTTGAGAGAGTAATTTCACAACACTGATGAGGTGACGATGCACTCTCTACACTGTACCGATGTACATGACTGTAATTCATTTAATAAATTGAGTACCTTAATGTCATCTCATTATCTTTGTTTTTCCATGCTTTCATTTCCTTTTCCCATCCAAAGATTGCGGGTTCTTGCTGAATTCTTACTCTTTATTTGAGTCTGTTTGCTGTAAATACGAACATAGACTTAATCTTAGATTCTATCTACCATAACACAGTTCGTATTTCCTCCCTAAAATGTCGTACTGTAGACATTAAACTATAGGCATTACCTGCCTTTCTACTCTTCTTATACTATTACACTGTATTTTTGGTTCATTGTTGTTTTCTAATCCTTTTTGAACAATATTTATTGTGAATCTAAAAATGTCAAACTTTCAAAGCTCTGTTATTCTACTTTTCTGTACATAATACTGTAAAAATAGCTGTGTTTTACCTTTGTTTGCAATTTTCCTTTAATTTGCATTGGGTAATAATTCGTTTTCCTTATTAATAAGTAATTTGCTGGATTTTTGACATTTTTTTATCTTTGTTGACATGGTTGTTATGACAATATCTTTCAAAGTCTGACAACTTCTATCAAAGTTTATTACTTTTTCGGGTTTAATCCTCTTTAAACCATCAGTATTCATGTTCTATTCTTGAACCTACCTCGTTCTAAATTTGAACGGCCCAGGCCCCTATATAAGCCTGTACTTTTTTCATTCAATCATTCAATTACGAGCTCTAATCTCGAACAGTTTTCAATACTCTACATTTTTCTCAAGAAGTCTTGAAGAACCGCCGGTGACTACTGAAACGCCTCCTCGCACTAAGGGAGGGACCGGACACATTTCCGGAGGAGGATCCGAGTCATATTGAGATTGCAGTACACCTCCTCGCTCTAGGGGAGAGACCTGCCTCCTTCTCGGAGGAGGATCCGAGTCCATATTGAGACTGTAGTAACACCTCCTCGCTCTTGGGGAGGGACCTGTCCCGTTCTCGGAAGAGGATCCGAGACCAAGTACTTCTGGCACTCCAACTGATTATTACATTTTCTACATAGTTTTGGATACCCTCATCACTGCCGAGAGCTACTACTTCACTTCTGAGAGCTACTACTTCACTTCTGAGAGCTACTACTTCACTGCTGAGAGCTACTACTTCACTGCTGAGAGCTACTACTTCACGGCGCCTGACACTGCTGCACATCGGCGTCGCTGTTACTTCTGCTGTGTCGACCCTGCACTCCGACTCCGCCCTCTGCTGCCTCCAGGATATAGAAGATCTGAAGACACTTACCCACGCCCACTACACTCTTCTTACACACATACATTCACTCATCATTTTTTTTTTCACTAACCGGTATTGTA
This sequence comes from Pyrausta aurata, assembly GCA_963584085.1. Taxonomy (NCBI): domain Eukaryota; kingdom Metazoa; phylum Arthropoda; class Insecta; order Lepidoptera; family Crambidae; genus Pyrausta; species Pyrausta aurata. The sequence goes on from OY757264.1 coordinate 8,609,383, forward strand.
AATATTATTTTTATTTTTATATAAATTCTGTTCCCCTCTTTTACCTCTTTTCTTAATCTTCTCCCTTCACATTTGTCGCTTCACGACAAATTGGCGCCCACCTTTTAGTCTTCAGCCTTCTCTTTTTCTTTCTTTTCTTACATCTCATTCATTTCATCTTCTATCCTTTTCTAAATTCAAAAACAACACTTTATCTAGTGTCCTTTACTTTTTCACCCTCTTTGGCTATCTCTTTTTAGATAAAATATTATTAACCCCTTCACTACCATCTCATATCATCCTAAATCTTAACACCTTAACTATCATCTCAGAACTTAACCCCTTGAAACTCGGAGATAGTAAAATTTTGTTTTTGTTAACTTAACTTGAGAATTATTAACTTAACTAAATCTACCTTAATTGGTCTTAAGTTAACTTTGTTCTTTTAACTTAACTTTGATTTAAATAATTGTTCTCTAATTAACTTAATCAACTGAGAACTCTTATTTTTCTTAAACTCTCTACCTATTTATTTTTACTCTCCGATTTTCTTTCTCAACCTATATCTTCACTAATTCACTTTAATCACTATTTGAAGAGGAATTAAGGTACTCAATTTTATTTTTAACTTTATTGAATTATTCGTAACTTTTTAACTTTACAATGTACTTTTTTTACGTTACTTAAGGGACTCTAAATCCCTTATGTTAACTCGGGAGGCTCTAAACCTCTTCTCTTTACTTAAGGGACTCTAAATCCCTTACGTTAACTCGGGAGGCTCTAAACCTCTTCTCTTTACTTAAGGGACTCTAAATCCCTTACGTTAACTCGGGAGGCTCTAAACCTCTTCCTTTTACTTAAGGGACTCTAAATCCCTTACGTTAACTCGGGAGGCTCTAAACCTCTTCTCTTTACTTAAGGGACTCTAAACCCCTTAGTACTAACTAGTACGTTCTTTTGAGCGGTTGATTACTCGTTAAAATAAGCCTTAGGTCCGAGCGGTTGATTACTCGTTAAATAAGCCTTAGATTGGAGCGGTTGATTACTCCTTAAGTAGGCCTAGATCAAACTTTTTTTTTCCATCTATGGAGCGGTTGACAACTCCCTAAATAAGCCTGTCGTTATTGAGGAATTCTTTTCTAGAGTGGCAGTCATTGAATGTGAACTCCACCCTTACGGTATGAAGATGATAGAATGCTAGAAGAAGAATAAATATTTTTATGTAAGGTTGTATATTAGGCGAAGTAGATTCCTAGGTTTTCTTTAGGCCTTCTTTCAAAAATTTTCTCTAAGTCGAAAATTTTTCTGGGGTTGTGGGGGAAATGTACCGATGTACATGACTGTAATTCATTTAATAAATTGAGTACCTTAATGTCATCTCATTATCTTTGTTTTTCCATGCTTTCATTTCCTTTTCCCATCCAAAGATTGCGGGTTCTTGCTGAATTCTTACTCTTTATTTGAGTCTGTTTGCTGTAAATACGAACATAGACTTAATCTTAGATTCTATCTACCATAACACAGTTCGTATTTCCTCCCTAAAATGTCGTACTGTAGACATTAAACTATAGGCATTACCTGCCTTTCTACTCTTCTTATACTATTACACTGTATTTTTGGTTCATTGTTGTTTTCTAATCCTTTTTGAACAATATTTATTGTGAATCTAAAAATGTCAAACTTTCAAAGCTCTGTTATTCTACTTTTCTGTACATAATACTGTAAAAATAGCTGTGTTTTACCTTTGTTTGCAATTTTCCTTTAATTTGCATTGGGTAATAATTCGTTTTCCTTATTAATAAGTAATTTGCTGGATTTTTGACATTTTTTTATCTTTGTTGACATGGTTGTTATGACAATATCTTTCAAAGTCTGACAACTTCTATCAAAGTTTATTACTTTTTCGGGTTTAATCCTCTTTAAACCATCAGTATTCATGTTCTATTCTTGAACCTACCTCGTTCTAAATTTGAACGGCCCAGGCCCCTATATAAGCCTGTACTTTTTTCATTCAATCATTCAATTACGAGCTCTAATCTCGAACAGTTTTCAATACTCTACATTTTTCTCAAGAAGTCTTGAAGAACCGCCGGTGACTACTGAAACGCCTCCTCGCACTAAGGGAGGGACCGGACACATTTCCGGAGGAGGATCCGAGTCATATTGAGATTGCAGTACACCTCCTCGCTCTAGGGGAGAGACCTGCCTCCTTCTCGGAGGAGGATCCGAGTCCATATTGAGACTGTAGTAACACCTCCTCGCTCTTGGGGAGGGACCTGTCCCGTTCTCGGAAGAGGATCCGAGACCAAGTACTTCTGGCACTCCAACTGATTATTACATTTTCTACATAGTTTTGGATACCCTCATCACTGCCGAGAGCTACTACTTCACTTCTGAGAGCTACTACTTCACTTCTGAGAGCTACTACTTCACTGCTGAGAGCTACTACTTCACTGCTGAGAGCTACTACTTCACGGCGCCTGACACTGCTGCACATCGGCGTCGCTGTTACTTCTGCTGTGTCGACCCTGCACTCCGACTCCGCCCTCTGCTGCCTCCAGGATATAGAAGATCTGAAGACACTTACCCACGCCCACTACACTCTTCTTACACACATACATTCACTCATCATTTTTTTTTTCACTAACCGGTATTGTAAATATTATTTTTATTTTTATATAAATTCTGTTCCCCTCTTTTACCTCTTTTCTTAATCTTCTCCCTTCACATTTGTCGCTTCACGACAACACGTGTAAGAAAGCGCTTGTAAAATTCCAGTGGCCGAGTGGTATAGGCATGCGGCCGGATAGAGGGTTCGATTCCTTGTCGGATAAACTTGCTTTTTACACGTGTAATTTATAATACTCAGTTTGTAAAGTGACTAAACAATAATACTACTAAATATAAATTTGTAAAAACAAACATAATACTGAAAGTCTGTCTCCTATCATTCACTGTAATCATGCGATAGGAAAATTGCGTTGCGATGTGATAGAGCGAAAGACCGAAATAAGTGAAAATTGTTTAATAATGTTAGAGCTATTCTTTCACGTCTGTGGCAAACTAAACGACTTTGCTAGGTAATCTTATCTCTCAGCTGAATTATAGCACTTCATATTACAACATGTATGTGTCAGTTTGTTACAACTTCCTTAACATTTTTATGGTATTTCGTTCCCTCGGATTTTCCGTGTTCAGATTAATGTGCAAATAATCTTGTTTGGACTTTGGTGATATTAAATTAAATTAATGATTATAATGAGTTACATTGCTAACACAAGTACGTACTTGACTTAAAGGGGAGACTCATGTACCTGTAAAAATAATCCCATCAAAAACATAAATGTGAATATTGACTGCCAAGTTCGTAATCAATGGTTTCTCGCACAAAAGAAGTGATATCTATCGGGAAACCAAACAGTTTTTCGATTGGATATTAGTTATATTTTTTGTATCTTGACAATTTCATAGCTTGCACTCAATTCACTCAAAAGAGAAGCGTCATGTACCTAAATAAAAAAATAAAACAAACTTTTATTCATATTATTTGTTGAATATAAAATCAATAACGCGGTGAGTATTATGATATTGTCATGCCAGCTGTAATATCTTACATTGGACACGCATTTGTGATCTACGAGTACTTGCTCCCGGCTCCCCGGACATAACTTTTGAACTGACGCAGCGCTTTTCCGAAAAAACTTTTCTGAATAGATTTTTTGCTGTTCAACGCTATGATACAAAAATGGCGTTTGTAGGCCGCACGCTCCAAGTTGGTGACGTCACCGGCTTTGCGGAATCCTCGCGAACCTTATAAAACAAATTGTTTCAACATTGCGAATACCACGAAACTTCACTCCGCTTTTTTTTCTTTTTATGTTTAGGCGCAGGAATCCCCATTTTTTGCCGCCTTTATTTACTTTGTTTTACCCGGTTATTTCGCAATTTAGAGTGTTGCCATACTTAGAGGAAAAGCGTAAAAATATTTTTGCGACGTTGGTTCATATACTTTTCTTGAAAGGCGGAACTGTAACCCGAATACAAATGTTAGATATTTAGATTTTGTTTCATAAGTTAGCTAAGATATTAGAAAGTCACGACTGTAACAAAGTTTTTATGAATCAACTAAAACGACGTCTATGAAGGTCTTTGCCTTGATTTATTAACGCTTTTTAATGGTCTATTAAACTGAGCTACTAAATCTTGTGGACAGCGTTCTCTATTATTTGTTCTACTACTCGTAATGATTCTATTATTGTTACAAGCAAAACTTAGCAAATAAATAAAAAAACAACTTACTATATCCCAAGTTCATTGTTCTCGAACAAGTGCAATACAATTCCCGTCCATTAAACCTGGCCTTGGGCCAATAAAGAACCATTTGGTCTTTCGAAACACTTGCACTACGGCTGATTGCAGCGCCTGCGAAACATTTGTCTTAATTAGAACCTCAACAGAGTATGGTTGAGAGGTTAACTTTGTTTAATAAAGGTCAATAAAGCAAGATTTTATGATAAATCGGTATCGAATGAATATTGGGTATGATAAATGCCATGATAGACTACAATGGACGGCTTTTGTCTTCTGTAACTCTTGTTGAGTTGATCCTTTTTGCTACACGTTACCTACTTCTCATGAAACATGTAGTTATCTCTGATTTTTAATTAGATAGACCAAAATGACATCACTTTTTCGTAATTTAAATATAGTGGTCCTTAATAATCGAAAGTTTCAATTTCATTCAATTGTTATTTATAAAAGATTTTAATTTATTCAAAAAAATGTTTATAAAAATCAGGAATCCTACAAAAAACATATCGACACTGGAAATTTCAAATGTCGTAAGGGACATTTTGTCGTAAGTACACTAAACACAGCATAGGAATCAGAAAAAAAATCTCTAGCGATCTGTATAGCAGACTTTGTGGTATCTTTTCAAATAAAGAAGTTATGAGGTGAATTTACTTTGTCGTAACTAAACGAAGTGTAAAAATTTTTGTAGTATGGGTCAAATTTTACACTTAAAGGTATCGTTTGCTTAAACGCAACGTCGTATATCTCTCAACTCTGTAGTCATTATGTTGTAAGGGACTATTTTGGTGGTTTATGCTACCTATATGTCCCAGGTGTGTTATTGGGAATTGTGATTATTTCTTGTTTGAAAACCAATCGGTACATAAACTTAGTCTTTGCAGTATAGATACTCGTTTACAAAGTACATTTAAAAGTCTGAATACTCGTTATTGGGTATAAACATTGTTCTTACCTTGTAAGAAGATGATACTCATTTTGAAAGTTCCTTTTAGATTATTGTAATTTACAATTGTTATTTAGTTGGAACTGTATTGCTATTGTTATTGGAATTGCCGATGCGTATATCGATCTCTCCGTCAAGAGAGAGATTGCTTGACACGGTCGACCCCAGGTAACAAAACTTGTCGACTACCTCCAAGGATGCACCTTCCAGCAAGATGGACAGCTGGTAGGTATAACCCTGCGCTAGGATTACGGTCTTCTCTGCATTTATGGACATGGAGAACAGGGCACAAGCGTGGTGAAATTTGTCCAGTAGGACCTGGAGCTCTTGGGGAGTTCTTGCAACAAAGGCTGCATCGTCGGCAAACAGCAAGCTGTCAACAAATAGGTCCTCGCGATTACGGCGAGACTTAAGGAGGGTGACATTAAACAGCTTCCCATCCGCTCGAGTGTGTAGATGGACACCTTGTTGCGCGTCACCGAAGGCAACTTTGAGCAGAAGCGAAAAGAATATGCCGAACAAAGTTGGTGCCAAGACGCAGCCTTGGCGACCTCCTCTACGCATATCAAAAGCGTCGGACGTTTGACCATTGTAGACAACGGTGCCTTTCATGTCTTCGTGAAAGCATTTCACCAACTTCAGCAGCTTTGGGGGACATCCTATTTTCTCAAGTGCAACATAGAGACCCTCTCTGCTGACCGTGTCGAAGGCCTTATTCAGGTCAACAAACGCGATCACCAAAGGAGTATTCTGCTCACGGCACTTCTCTTGAAGTTGCCGGATGGTAAATATCATATCCGTAGTGGAACGCTGGGAACGGAAGCCACATTGTGCCTCAGGATACACGCGTTCGGAAAGACTTTGCAGTTTAGTCAATATGACCCTTGCAAAAAGCTTACCGACAATGCTAAGAAGGGAAATACCACGGTAAGAGTTACAATCGCCGCGGTCACCTTTCCCTTTGTAAAGAGTCACAATATTTGCATCGCGCATATCCTGTGGGAATAGCTCCCTCTCCCAGCATTTCCCCAGGAAGTTATGCAATACTGGTAATATGCACTTGAGTTTTAGGAGTTCAGTGAGTACACCATCGACCCCTGGACTCTTACCTCATTTGAGCTGTAATACGGCCGCACGTAGATCCCACACGGTGGGTAAATCATCGAGCTCAGTCATAATAGGTAGGTTTGGAAGAGATGGGCGTCCTTAGCATTGACCTAAATAACAAGGTAACAAAAAGGAAATTGATAGTTTTATCTATAACTATGGAAATAAAACAATTCTCAATACATAGATATATAAGTTCCTAATATTTTCATACATTTCTAACGCTACTTACTTCAGTGTCCTAGAAAAAAATATGACATTACAACAGAAAAAATCGGAAAATTTAATGTTGTGTGATAGTTACGACAGTCGGGTTGAATTTTAGTCTATGGCGTAAGAGATTTTCATAAAAATAGTCAGATTTTTTTGTATGCGTAAGGGACAGATTCTTCTTAAAATTATTGTGTAAGGGACACTATTTCCTAAACTATTGAGATATTATATATTATACTATCTCAATGATGTAGGAAAAGCTTTTTGAAAGTTATGTGTAAAAGAATCATCTAATTCGGATGAATATTTACTAAGTTACGATTTTTTTTAAATTTGGATTTTGTTTTTTGGCTCTCCTGAAAAGTAGGACTTTGTCCCTTACGACATTTGAAATTTCCAGTGTCGATATTTATATCAATGAATTAATTAATAGAAAGTATTGAAAGTATTTACAATACTCTCCTGCACCCATCACAATCTCTCTGCATGACCTAAAGGTATGACTGGGAGAGAATGCTTTTAGCATTAAGTCCACCTTTTGTACACTTTTATTTGTGCAATAAAGTTTTTAAATAAATAAATAAAAGTCAAAATAGGTTGCAATTTCAAGAGAAACTAGATTTTTCTACTCCTTACTAAAACTGTTTTATTTTTTACTTTTATTTGTAGCTTTATGTAACGTTTAACATATGTTTAATTTATCCTAATTAGTAACTCACGTTAATAAAAATTTATATCACAACTTCAATAATCGCGTACAATTGAATTGTTACAAACACTATGGATACTACGCTGCTAGCAACATTAAAAAATAAAAAGTTCGATTGAAGCTGTCATTCTGGTCTATCTAATTAAAAATCAGAGTAATTAGGTGTAATGAGTAATTATATAGCCTAAAGCCTTACCCAATATTATTATAAGATATTTAACACAAAAAAATCGGTCTAGTAGTACCTAAGATTAACACTTCAGCTTTATAATATTAGTATTAGATTCAAAACCAACCCACAGTGTTTACTCACGCACGACTCTAGCTTCTAAAACGATGCTCTTACCCGACAATGGCTTAAACAAATAAGGACACATCCTACCGTTTGCTTACAAAATTACAGTGTGGCCCACGAACGAATTATAAACAAGACATGATACTAGGAATGTGTATTCAGTTAAGTATGAGTACGAGAAACGGTATCCGAGCAGGAAATTAAACTGTCGATATTTGAATGGAGTATTCCCGAAACGTTACAATTTGTAGAAAGTTTGAGTTTGTCGCGTCCTTCGTCGCTATGTTAGAATATTTTTTTTTAAATATGCGTCAGACAGCACACTAATTGTCGTGTTTTCGGAATAAGGAGTTTTCTTCCTTGTATTACGAATACCAGACAACGATTATGGCAAGGGTTTCTCCCATAAATAATTAAATTCATATAAAACATCCATGACACAAGTACAAATGTTCGAGCTCATCACACAAACTCGATTCGAACCCGCGACCGCCGGGATAGTAGTCAGGAGCGCTAACCACTGCACCAAACGCGTCGTCAATAATTGGAAGTACATACTTCAATCTTTCAATTTTTTTTACTATTCTGAGTAAAGCCAGGAAGTTTTACGATAAGAAATTTAAGTTAAGTTTTTAGTTAAGATAGTTTTACGATAAAAGAAACGAGCATCGAGCCGCTCATTGCTCGTCGGTTTTTTGGCGAATCCTTTACGCGCTACGCGATTTTGTACAGAATTTTGACGAGCATGTTACGTCGATTTTAGAACACAGCGTAACATGCTCGATGCGTAACACGCTCAATGCGAATGTTACATTACACCTCGTAACGTAGGTCAGTATACCTATCTTAACAGTCAAAGTCAGTAGTTCAGTACCCACCATAATGTATGTTTTCTTTACGTTGGTTGACGTTAGAAGACTCTTCTAACATTGATAACGAAGTTGATGCATGTCTGTATACAGAGTGCTATTTACATGCTCAAAGATAATCTAATAAACAATAAGTAATATGAAAATAGCGTTTCGTATTACGTAGCGTTCCCACGATCAAAGCTCGTTCCCTTACAAGCCGAGCGAAATGCGGAATCTTGTAACATGACACGAAAATTGTTCAAAGTGGATAATTATTACGATGACAACGAGATGTTCCCGTAAAACGTCTAATATAATATCGTTTATGTGAGCACCTACTATGTCCTTGCTTAATTAGAAACAAGATCTTGCTCCGCAAACATTTCCTGAAACGCAACATTATCAATAATGGGTGTTATGTGATACAAAATAAAATAGTTGACATTGGAAAAAAATTACATGAATTAACAAGATTTTGTGAATGTGATATTTATGAATTTAGAAGTCCTAAGGGGCCGTTTCCCACGGAGACATCCCGTATTTTGCAGGTACTGTTTTCTGCAAGATACGTTCTTTAGCATACACGTTAAAATGCGAATATTCACACGGACATCCCGTTTGCAGTAACCCGCAAAAACCGACACTTGCTTTTAACTGGTCCAGCTTAATAATTAAACTGGACCAGTTCCACTTCTAAAATGACAGTATGCACAAACACAGTTACCAGGGCAACGCTGTGAAAGGTAGGAATATAGAACGCGCCGCTTTATCGGTAAGTGCGAGCGAGATAGACTGTTGACAAGACTCAGTTAATGGACAACCGTACGCGTACTTGCAAAGAACTGCCGTGTGAACACACCAAAGTTTTCAGCGGGATCCAGTTATAGAATGATCCCTCAGAGCTCCATGTCGATTCACTAAGCAAATGACAATGCTGTCATCGAGAACGATAAGATAGTTTGACGATTTTATTTTAATTCAACATTGAGCAGCGCATAGAACCGTCAAGCTATTCTGTAATTTAAGCTCGACGTCAAACACAGTGGTGATGTTGCCGTTAGTGAATTGCCCCTGTCGTGGGAAGTGGCCCTAAAGTAGGTAGTAGAAAGAACTTTATTCAGCAGTAGCATCTTGCGGTTGAAACAATGACGACGTCAAAAAATATCAGGTTGAGGAAAACTGTCTCCATCTGAATATTTAAGGAGCTGTTCGAAGCTAGCGTGCGAGTAGGCGATTACAATATTAAAGTCGGTGGTAAATTAAAAATCGTGACTTGCTTCTACGATTACGATTTACCAAGTAAACGGGCCTGAGACGCGTCACTTGTGTCTATAATAAGTATTCGACTACTTGAATTCGAGTGCGTGCAGTCTCGTCACGTCTATGATAAGACGACGATGCTTTTTGGAGGAAAACAATATCATCATTACGGATGATCTTCTCGGAAATTGTCTTGCAAACTTGAAAAGATATTGTAAAACTGTAGAATCAACATTTTTCATATAGATCAGTTAACTCTCATTTAAAATAATCGATTTCCGGTAAGTTCTTGTTAAGATAAGTGCAGGCACGCATTGGCCTCTTTTCAAACAACAAAATAATAAAATTACGACAAAGACGCACTCTTTTCCATTTAAGTACATCATTCAGTAATCCGTGCCAGCACGTCCTTAACAAGCGTTGACGGGCCCTTAACTTGAACCTACGTACACTCATTACATTTGTGCCCTCACTTGTACTTACGTAGGCACTTATTACACTCGTGCCCTTAAATTGAGCTTTTATCGGCAAAAGCTCCCATATCTCACGCAAAGAGCGGGCTGGGGTAAACAGAAATGTGACGACGCGGAGCCTCAATTAGTTAAATACCTTTATCATTGAAGATTTCGCTCGAGTGACAGCACAGGTTTAAATTTTAATTTAAGATGGGAATTAAAATTAAAATTTATTATTTTTGTCTCTTCAACTAATACTGTATCACTCATCATTTTATTTCTTTCTTTATCGCTCAATCAAATGAAGGAAATGGTGAACTCGTAAAAAGCAGTCTCTTCCAGTCAAAGATATGAATAATCAAGAAATAAAAACACAAAATAATTCAGTAATTGGAAGATCCAGGTCCTCTCACCTAAGAAGAACATATGGGTCTCTTTGCTATAACAGCGTAGTGCTTCGCCAAACTTGAGGTCAGTACTTCTATTGTCACAGAGACGTGTTGCTCCAACTTTATTCCATACTCTTTCAACAAACAAGAAGAGAAGACGCTTACGTGATGCTCATTACACGCCCTCGCTATATCGGTGGTATATCAGCGAACATTGCCGTATCTCACTCGTGCGGAGCGAGATACACAAACTGATGTAACGCACTTCCTTATCGAGGGCTCTACTCTCTAAGAAATGGCCTGTACAGCTCAAGCCATCGCTCTCACTCCAACCCTATTACGGCTATGGGTGACAAGGAAGGTTATAGTCATAAACACGCAGAAAATCTTAGAGTAAGACCTCAGAATATCAGATGAAAACATGACTCGGTTACTCATGAGCGCTGAAATAATAACACCGGTTGATGAAGTAATTGCTGAATCTTGGCTCTATTATCATCAGAAGGGAGATCAAAGATTTTGGTTAAACGTGCACACTTGACTGCGTCAACAGAGGCGAGCAAAGTTGCTTGTGGTTAGATGAGTTTCATTTTCCTTTAGCATTAATAATATACCAATTACAGTGGAGTGAAAATCTCTCAATATTGTCTTGAGATTTATAATTTATTTTGCGAATACCTATCTTAACCAACTATATTAATGATGATAAAAAAATCCCCTACTTAGAAACAAACGTTATGATTTCATTTTTTTTTCATTTTCTATAATTACACAAACATTTTCCTTCTCAAGGTATGTGACGTTAAGTTCTTCATATTCATTCACCAAAACATAAGTATATTCCTGACGATGACTGCTTCTACAAAACCACAAAACATAAGAAAAAATACGTGACCAATTTCAAGAGGCTTGCGTCAGATAACCTCAGCTAAATTTCTTTTATGAACTGAACACGTCAAAGTTCAAATGTTTGTCTGGAATTCTGATTAGAGGAGTGCTCTTCACAATTTATCATCGTTTGAATGACAAGTGTAATTAACTTGTCCTTACCTTGTACATCGGCTTTATGGGACATGACCCAATTTAAAATAATACGTCACATCGCGGTTCAATCTACGAGGGAATGACTATGAGGCTTACAAGAGCAAAATCAAGCTTACTGCCAACTTGTAAGGTCCAATTTGGATTTCAGCCAAACCCTCCATTTAATTTCGAGCGTGAAATATTAACGCCAGGTTACCAGTCTTTTAATTTATGGTAATTGAAATGCTGATTCGATATATTTTCATTTTTAAACCAAACGTGAATTTTGATGAAGCATTTCGTGTTTAAATCAGCTAATTCCTGATTCATGGGTTATCAAGATCTTGTATAGTGTCACTTATTAAATATTCATTCAATGGCTATTAACATGTTCATTAAGTCTATAAATGCAAAACCTGGTCAGTTTTTTTACAATAAAAATATTTTATGCCCCTGTCCTATTTATCACTTTCACGCAAATGTAAACTAAAGCTGGTTTCCCATTGTTCTAGGAAGAAGTAGTGAAGCGGTTGCCAGTGGTGCCAAAATGCTGCGACAGCGCGCAAAATCTCAGTGTGACCTTCGAAGATGGTCAGGTCAAGTCAGTCTGCACCCGGTCCAGCCTGACCTTCCAGCCGGTCTTCTATGACTCCAACGACACCCACATGTGGAGTTATGACAGCAACGTCTACGAAACCATCGTTGGCAACCCCTGCATCTACGACAGGTCTTTGTGAACATGTAACTGCCTTTACAGCATACTTCGAATGTAGAATTACCATGCTTACGTCATGATTATTATTCATTTTATTTTTTCTGTGATTTCAAACAAGTATCTAATTTTTTTCTTTAAATTTTCGTATCTACTTAACAAGAGCTTTTACTTTGAAGTAGGCATAGTGCTTTTAATATTCATCAAAGAAAACATATAACGAAAGAACGAGTATCTAAGTACTTAAGTTATTTTAGAAGCATCACGATTTTAATGATTCAGAACAACTCGTGTCTCTCTACTTTTATTTAGTATTCCAAGCCTGTACTTTGCGTATGGTTATGACATGTTACTTATTCATCTATTTTTTTACAGATTCCAACTAGTACCAGACAAAGTGAGCAAAGATGAGTTCTACCTCCTCGTGAATGGCTCGTTGTTCGTTCCATTCTTCAATCCGCCTTTGTTGGGGACCCGGGACTTTTGTATGGAAACCTTCTATAATGAATCAAACCCAGCAGGGGTTACGTTGCCATTGGTCTGCTTTACCAGTCCCATGGAAGAGGTTAAGACTTCAGCTACATTAATTGCATATGCCACTGGTAAGTGAAAACGATTTGAGTAATTAATAAGCCTAGTCGTAGATACTATTTAAAAATGTTTTCGTAACAGCAGAAGGGATGCATTATCACAAAGGGTGTAAGGCATGAATTAGGCCACTTTATAATTGCTGCTTATAATGCAGGGGGCGTATTGCGATCCAACTTAATCCGTTCAATTCCGAGGCAGATCAATTCCGACTCAGTATAAACGAATATTACCAGTATAATAATATTTTAATAATACTACAATGGTATGAATATTAATATTTATATTGTTATATTATAGTAATATTATCAATATAATGCGAAATTGCAATAAGAACTGCTAATTTGACAGTAAATCAGAGCGTTTTAACTGTCAAAACTGCATCGCAATACGCCCCCAGCTCACCTTATTCTTACTTACTCAGACCTTATAAGTCCTGACAAAGCAACACAGATGAATCACTTTCATATGCAATCATTAATAACATGTCAATATTGAAAAAATGCAAAGTATGCACTTACTAGCAACGTTCTCGAGTATTTGCTTGGAAATCTTGGCTTGATAATGCATCCGCCATTTTACTTGCAAGCATTTTAAGTTACTCTAAAACATCGGTACATTGTTAATATTCCGCTAGTATAATAGATTGCTGCATTGCCTTCAAACTTTAGTGACCTAAACACTGAACTGGTTCTTAATTTTAGGTCTCATAATATCAGTGCCGTTCCTGCTAGCAACAGCCTGCGTGTACACATTCATCACAGTACTCAGAGACACCCACGGCAAGGCTCTGGCTTGCCATACAATCTGTCTGGCAATCGCCTTTCTATGCCTGGCTACGACGCAACTAGCTGGTCATGCGTTTCCGAACCCTGTCTGTACTGTTATGGGTAAGTTAGTTTGGTTAGTTAATATGACTATATTACAATGGTAGTATTAGTAGGTTTCTTAAATGTCTGTTCAAACCGGTAGATCAGATTTTTTGCACAGACCTATTCTAATGGGTCTACAGATAAGTTCTCTCTCTCATATTTTAGCATACTTAGTCTCCTTTAAAGATATCCTGATAAGGTTTTACTAAAAACTACTCCTTTAGGGTTAAATTCGCCAAAACCTGAAAAGGCACCACATATTTTTGCAGAGTTGCAGATTTTTGATAAAATTGCGGTCGGGTTTCAAGATTATAAACTTGCAGTAATCAATAGGCTATCATCATAAACGAATGTGCAGAAAATCAGATCTACTGGATTTAACGCAAGGCGCCCATACATCCTACCGACAATTTTACTGGATTAATATTGAAAAACGCTTATAAATCTGACAACTTGATCTAATATTTCCAGCCTAAGTCATGTTCAAGTTATTTACCATTGCTCTTTTAATGTAAGAAAAAGCAACGTAGTCACAGATTATATCAAAGAATAACGTTGTAGGAAAATAAGTAAATATTTCAAAACAGTTCATAATAAATGGCTAACAAGAACCAGCTGCTAACTACTACTTGGTAGCTGGAATTATAAAGTGCTACAAGCCTAGGATAAAAGGATAAACAAGCGTGTTTTCCTTTCTCCAACCAATGTTCAGTTTGCATAAATAAGTAAAAGTTAGCTATCGTTAGGATGATTTGTTATGTGAACGTGAAGTTATCAGAAGCCAGCATTTAGTTTAGTTATGCGTCGTTTGTATTCAGTGGTTTTGCGGTCCAGACGAAACAATTTATTTAAGTTAGCAGACATTTTACATAATTAAACAAAGTGACTTAATAAAGCTTACCAAGACTCGGTTGTGTGATCGTTAGTTAAGTCAATGGTTAAATGAAGAAATACTACCTTCACCAATGGTCCGTAAAGTAGCTTTTCTAATATTTGGTACAGTTTTTTTTCTAAATCGCGCACAATCGTAAATATTAACCCACTGGTAACGACATTTAACCATTTAGTTAAGTTATCTCTCGATTACGCAACCGGCCATACCTACGTATTAATTTTTTGAGTGTATCTTTTTCGTAAATTTCTGTTCCTTTCCTACGTATTGATTTGGCTTACTTTTTAAATAAAAAAATAACCGTCATCATACTGCATATCTACTCGTAATAATAAGTAAATGCAATGCCTGTAACGAAGCTCAAATTCTCTCAGAATATAGTAGTTTTGTTTAACCTATAATTTTGTAAATTGAACGTAACAGGCATGTTTTCATATTAAATGGAAAATTGAGCTTTGCTTCATTTAACTTCAGCTAGCAAACGTAGCACCACTTATCTCGGCTCTATGGTCCTACTTTGCGTCAATATAGCTTCAATATCTACTGTAGCAATCCTTGTCACTCATATCTGTGGAGATTATAGTGTGAGCGTGATGGATAGAGCTGAAAATAGAAATTATACCTAACATAGTAAGGCCTCTGACGAGCATCCTTGCTGCTCGAGTAACCTCGTTTGCTGGAATATTGCAAAGCTTTACTTCAGAATCACTGATGAAGCCGGCTTACTATAATGGTGTCTTTGATGATAAAATGACAAAGATGAATAATAAAACTTACGGAAATTTTTGGGGTTTAGTGGCTTAACCCCAAGTACCGCGTTTGAAAATTGAGGCACTACTATTATTCTAACGGTTATATTTGTTTCAGCGTACCTCATCCAGTTTTCGTTTGTGTCGTGCTTCTTCTGGCTGAATGTTATGTGTTTTGACACATTTTTGAATGTTAGGTGAGTGTTACCAATTAATACTAAACTCCTTTATGAGCTCCAATCAACTGCCGCGCGCCGAAGATTTAAGTTACCGATTGTATGATTGCCAACAGACTTTGCCAATGTCAGATTTGGCTGAGTTGTATTTGCCCGGATAGCAAAGGGTATCCATAAGAGACCGAGAATTTCGTGCGGTCGGACCGACAGCACGGTAGCTCAATTGGAAGAGCAGTTTGCCCGGTAAGCCAGATAGATGCTGGTTCGAGTCCCGCCCGTGCGCAATTTTTGGGTTTCTTATTTCATCTTTTAAGAATAGCAAAGGATAGTTTGATTTCCCCCTGCAGACAAATTAATTTAAAACCATGTGTGTTTAAATTCAAATCTGTGCTGAAACAAATTCAACAAATTACATTTACCATTTTTTTTTGGTGTTATAGTTAACCATTAATTTACTCCCTTAGGCGGTACATAAACTCGTCAGTGAGCAGAAGAAGCATGCGCCGCCGTTTTGCGTGGTACTGCGCATACGCAGTTATCCTGCCCGTGGTGCTGTTGGTCGTCACGGTGGTTATGGAGCTGTCACCCGCCGTGCCGAGCACTTACCTCAAGCCTAACTTCGGTGTTAAAGGCTGCTGGTTCAAAAGTAAGGACGATGTAATCAGTCAGGTATCAAACGAATGCCGAGAGTCGCATAACAATGGAATTTTTATTGTGTCTCGTTTACACATACTTGACGAGTTAACATGTGAAGCTAAACATCGTGGTGTTTTATGTTGTTGTAATAAGAGCTATTATTTAAGGCCCGGTGTCCACCAAAGCGGGGAGGATAGGAGATATAAAAAAAACGAAATTTTATTAGTATTATTAAAAACACATCTATTCTACCTATCTGCTTTGGTGTAGGTATACCAAGTTAAGACTTTAAGTCTTAAACTCAAGAGTATTTTAATAAGCCCATGCAGACTAACTTATCAAAAACTGAGAAAAAAAAATACCCAAGGAACTAACAGTAGGAACCGACAGGGACAAATTTTCGTACTAAGGTCCACTTGCGTATTGGATAATTAACTCAACTAATAGTTACCAGCGGTTAAATATTTACGACTGTTCGCGTTTTGAAGTATAAATACCTTAACCAATGGTTAATAAAATAGCCATTTTGACATTTAGGTTAAGGTATTTTTTCTTCAAAACATACACAATCATTAATATTCAACCGCTGGTTTAACCATTAATTGAGTTAACTGTCGATCACGCAACTGGGCATTGGTTAAGATAATTTTTCTTCAACACGCGCACAATCGTAAATATTCAACATCTGGTAACGACATTAAACCATTCGTTGAGTTAAATGTCTATCACACAAATAGGTCTTAGATGTTATTTACCTTTTTAAGTGGTTAACTGTAGTTAATTCTCGTGTTTTCCTTGCAGCGGACCAGGCAGCGTTGCCTTATTTCTATGGACCAGTCGCTGTGATCCTCATCAGCAACCTTGTTATATTCTTCTTCACGTCGAGAGCCTTCGCAATACACTATGACAAATTAAAAGACATTACACGTGAGTATGAAGTATACAAGGTGTTTTAAAACAACGAGTAAAGAATGAAGAGAGTTACTCAGAATCAGTAACTGAACAACTTTCTTCTAGAAACATGGGTAGAAATATGCCAAAAATTAATTGACTCTCCATAGAAATCTGACGGGTCACATGACCAATTTAGTATGGGAAGTCAAATTATTTTTGGCGTTATTCGACCTATGTTTCTACGAGAAAGATGTTCAGTTACTGATTCTGAGTAGGTCCTTAATTCTTTACTCATTGTTTTGAAACACCTTGTATATAAGTACGTAGGGCAAATTGTCACGAGATGGATGCAATTAGGCTATCACTGCAGAGGCAGAAGAGGAAAAAGAGATGGTGTGACGATTTCGTCAGTTTTGCGCGGGACTGGGAGTCGCTGGCTGCGGACTAGGTGTAAAAGTTTGGGAGAGATCTTTGCCCGTGGGATGAAATAGGCTAATATTTAAAAAAAATACAAGTGAGTAAATTCTAACTTATTTACTATCGAGGTCACTGTCGTATTACCAGATTAAGGGCTCGCTTGCTCTTTTTTGTGTCGTGCTTGTGTGTGCAAGCAATGTAACATAGCTTATACTAAAGGGAAACAAATTAATTTCATTTCATTCAAATTTCAATTTCGTGTTCATCGATTTTCATTTGAAAGTTAGTAAGTTGGCAGTGCCCTTGTCCGCCCTATTGTAGATGATTTTACTTAACACGTGTGCGACAGTGAACGCCTACAGGCGTGAAAACAATAAAACATCTATTGTGTCTGGAGTAGTGTCCCGGAAAGTGTTAAAAGGCTTCTTTCATTTACTTATTTTTAAAAATTATTTCTTGTACTGTCATTGATTTTAATAAGGACTTAATTGCTTATAATTACCTAGGTATTTGTTAAATTTCTTTTAGATATCCATTTTTTTTAATTAATTGGTCCACATCATCAAAATAAAGGGAGAACATTTTCTTGTTTTGTTGAGCTATCAATTAGTATGATTATTTACAACTTAATAAGCTACTTATTTAAAAAATATACCAATATCTAAAACGTCATTAAAAGGAAAGACTAAAAATTTGTATTCTCAGAAATTACACGATGATTCGAAGAAAGCACTCCAAATTACAATGTAAATACAATTAATTGTTTACTTTGTGTGTTTCAAATGATTCACTATGCTATTTGCTCATGTCTTTAGATATCACATAGTATGACTTTACCCATTCCTTTATGTATATATACTATAATCTACTATTGACAATCTAATCTCGTAAAAACTTAAGCCTTTTTAAGCCATACCAGTAATAAAGTTAAGCCGACAATCTTTTTACAATGATGATTCGATAATAAATTAGATGACAGTGTTACGTTGGTGCATTTAATCTCTATCTATCGTCATGAGAGAAAACATCGTACAAGAAAAAAAATGTTAGGTACTTACTATTTGCTATCACGATTTGTGTAGCTACGTTATTTTTATAGCAATATCATAACAGGTAGATTTATCTATTTCATCAAGTTGTTGTAACGAGAATTAACCGCGTAAGTAGTGGAAGAATCGTAAGAGCGTAAGGGTTTCCGTGAAAAGCCAAGTAGGTTTAAGTAACCATGACGATACTTGATACTCACATTTAAAGTCTTTAGTCCTATTACAGTCTTACGGGCTCGAACTTTAATTTAGAATCCTTTTTCACACATTGAAATTGTTGAAAATGACAGTTCAAAAAGTGGTGAAAAGCCAAGTTCTGAAATAAAGTTAGAGCAAACAGGCTTCTTCTGGGCGAGCTCGTTCCATCTACGACTCCGTCTTAGTCGCATTTGGCTTCGTCTAGAGTCAAGAGCAAACCCATACTAAATAAAAATACATAAAAAATATATTTGCGCAATACGTTATTATTAGGTACAGGTTTCTTAAATTAAAGTTCTAGACCGTACATAGCCCGCCAAGTAATTTTTCCAGCCACTTTAAAGGTTCATTGCCTTACGTTCCAACAGCATTAGACATGACGCATTCAGACTTCAGCACGTCAGACGATTGGGTGCGCTTGGGCACCGTGCTGGGTCAGACGTTGCCTGCGCACGAGCGGCCGTCGTCGCCTCCACTGGATACGCAAGACAACTTCAACCAGCGGCTGAAGAAGTATAGGAAAATGTAAGTGATATAGTGTAATATGGGGTCAGGTAGATTTTAGATCAGTCACCAGGAAAATATGGCACATGGTCATGCACAAAACATCTTTACTTTTGGGGTCACTAATGAGTGTGCGAAGGGACTCCATGAACTCATCCCACCAGCCCCTTTTTCCATCGTTCGTCAAGGCGTACCGCGGGATACCATCCTCACCTCGCTGTTTTGAACTAAGCGCTTCTCCTCACATTTATAATGCGCGCGGCAAAAGAGTGTAACTCGCAGCCCGCGTCGGTGTTTCCTAGTGATTACAATCCGAATCTATTCAAAGTTAGAGTAAACAGGCTTCTTTTGGGCAAGCTTGCTCCATCTTCGACTCCGTCTTAGTCGCACATGGCTTGGTCTGGAGTCAAGAGCAAACCCATACTGAATAAAAAAAATAAAAAATTTCACTGCGTAACACCGCATAGTTGTAATGCAAAGTGCTAAAAAGAAGTTATGTAAAATGGTCATGTAAAAATTTGCATTTCAGTATGGGTATAAGTGTAACTCCTAATTTCGCATGACAAGCTTAGTGAATTATCAGCGGTAGAGAATAGTGCAATATACAGTTATACCGTTCAGTTTATTTAAATATTGCAGGATACGTAACAAGCATAGTAAATGTGGTTTGAAGAAACCCGTGTGACTGCTGACCATTAACAACTCTTATTATAGAGGAAAGTTATATTAAAATAAATAACGTCATAGTTTTGCTCTCGAACATATTAAACAGTGTTAAGAGCCCACAAACATTTGCACCACTAACGATATTTAGAGGATGTTGCGGTCGTACTTAAATGCCATTGGTGGTTATTGTGGTGTAGTAATGATCGGAATAACTGTAAATAAGCTATTGAGAATTATTATTTTGTGAATATCTCTACAGACTATACCTGTAGGCTTAATATGAACGTAGTGATAAAAATTTATCGCGGCATTCTATCGCGTTTGTCAAAAAGCGACTTATCCACAGTTGCTAATACATGGCTGCCATGAAAGTCATGTCGTACTGTCAAATTTCGACATATATTTTTATCGAATTTTGTAATTTTGCCGTGAAACATTATCGTCCAGCATAAGCGTCGACGATAATTGAAAAACAACATATTAAGAGAAAAAATATATGACTGTGTCGTGCCATATTTTATCCTAGGCTCTCAAAAAACAATAAAGTGTAAAAATATTGAAAAGAAAGTCCCCGTGGAACATTTTTTATCATTCATTCAATTTTCAATTCATTATCTTTGGGCAATATCGAGTCAATCTGTCATTGTGTCAAGTTGATAATTTTGAGCCAAATCTAACAAAAAATTGAGTGAATGGTTAGAAATTGACATAAATCTTGTTATCGTTTTGGATAAATTTGTCCAATGTGGTTGGCATGTTAGGGAATATAATAAAATATCATAGATCTACTAATTTTGTCACGTCGATCGAAAGAAATAATGTGTCATGCATGTTAGGCCTACTGGTGATTATATAGTAAAACATGTTATCATCAAAAAAATCCTGATCACATCATTAACGATCACCTTCATAAACAGTTTCCGCACATGCTGCATGCTGTCCGTCATCATGGGTCTGTCCTGGGTCCTCGAGGTGGTCTCCTGGGCAGCTGGGCAGGGCACTACAGCAGTATCTGTGTGGTCGGTGTTCGATCTCATCAACGCTCTGCAGGGCGTCGTAATCTTCGCCATCTTTGTGCTGCAACAACCCGTCAGGACTATCGTCAAGGTTTGTTATTTTTCTCATTCAAAATCAAAAAATCAAAATCAAAATCAAAAGTTTTTAATTCATCATTTAGATTTTACAAAAACAACCAAGGGCTGGGACCTACCTAGTAAGTATATAGCAATACTTGTAGCAGGAGGCCCCGCTCTTTGTAAACAATGATAGTTTTAACAAAAAACGTTTCTAAATTAAGTTACCAAACTATAAGTGTGTGTGTGTGTGTGTGTGTGTGTGTGTGTGTTTGTTTTGTAGTCCTATTTACATCTTGGGTTCGGTAAGTGTAGCCACTACTCAACATTGGTTTGTTAACGTAAAAGATAATTTGATTAAATCGCAGATCTAGATAGTAAATCCTCTGTCTCAGAGTAGCCTAGTGTGGCAAGCTCTTTGACTAGGACTTTCCTGCAATCAAAAAATGGCATGCTATAAATTTTACAACGCTTATGAAGATTGTTGTACAGGGTAGCGGATTGGTAATAGAACTGTCGTTTGGCAAAAGTGGTTCTGCAGAAGGGGGTAGGAGCCACCCTACCCTGTCTTCTAGCTGCTAATATAGATTTATCAAATGGTAAGATTTTGTGAAGTTTAAGGACTGACGCCAGAATGTACATTCTTCTAATCGACAGGGTGTTACAGCGGCTATATAAATCGTCAGTAGGGTATCTATATGGCTTGAAGAACATAATTTTAAGTAAGCACCTTTGAGCCCTTTCAGCTTCAAGCATTTTTGTTTTTACGGCACCTCCCCAGACAGATAAACAATAGCCAATTATAGGTTGTGCTAATGCCATGTAGATTCTTAATAGAAGATTACTGGTGGTAACGTGTCTCAGCTTTTTGAAGATCCACATGAGCTTCCTGATCCTATTATTGACATGGTCAATCTGCAAGTGCCAAGACAGTCGTTGGTCCAGGATTACTCCAAGGTACTTTACCGATTTGACACGAATAAGTTCATCACACTTACAGGTCGTCGGATTAGTACGATGACAATGGTGGAGCTTCAGTCTGCGATTGAATTTGGGCTGTGAACTTTCATTAATGCCAAAACAAATGTAGTTTGTTTTAGTCACATTTAGGGTAAGAAGCGCAGATTGTAGCCAGTTTGCTACCTTGCAGAGGCCATTCTCTGCGGTATCAAAAATCGAGTCCCACGAAGTACCACTGAAAACAATGGCAGTGTCATCAGCGTATGAAAATATGCGTGCACCTTCAATGTCTAAGTTAGTCAAATCATTTATGTAGATTAAAAACAGTGTTGGGCCTAAAACACTGCCCTGAGGGACGCCGTACTCTACATTTATATTACCGCTTATAAAATCATCAACCGTCACCCTCTGTGAACGACCCTGTAGGTAGTCAGATAGAAAACTCAGTGGGGTGCCACGGATACCAATTTTCGCCATTTTAGACACTAGATAGGGGATCGACACAGTGTCAAAGGCCTTTTTTAGATCTAAAAAGACCGTAAGACACTTATCACCACGATCCAGGTGCTCAGCGATTAGTGACGACAAGGCTAATATGGCATCCTCGGTGGATTTACCTTTCCTAAATCCAAATTGTGAACCGGACAGGATATTGAATTTCTCAAGGTAGGAAACAAGGCGCGAGTTCAACAGTCTCTCAATAATTTTTGATAGGCTAGATAAGACCGATATCGGTCTATAATTGTTGGGGTCTTTTTTATCACCGTTTTTGTAGACTGGGGTTATAATGGACTGTTTGAGAGAAGAAGGAAAGATACCTCTAGAAAAACAAAGGTTTGCTAGGTGACTAATAATAGGTACTACAAGTGGTTTAACCAGCTTGAGAAATTTCATCGGAATTCCATCCCAGCCCGGAGCACTTTCAGACTTAAGATTCGATATGAGGGCATCAACTTCTCTGGGGTCAGTATCCGCTATAACAAAAGAGGATAACTGGGGTGGTCCAGGTGAGTGAGCACTAGCAGACGCCATAGGTCTTGTGAGAATATTTTCTGCCAGCCGTTTACCAGCATTAGCAAAACAATCGTTCACGTAGTTTACTGAATCGGTGGGTGAATACCGAATACCAAGTAATTCCTTGTTGGTTGTTTTAGTTGCATTTAAATTAGTTATTTCCCTAATAGATTTCCAGAGATTTTTAGAATTTTTCATATTATTTTTTAGCTGTTCAGATTCGTACTGCCTTTTAAGTTTTTTTATCAATTTATTGCAAAAATTACGATATCGAATGTATGTTAATTTTAGTATAACGTTATAGGGGTCAGACCTTACTTTAAGTTGCATTCTGTTCCTGTTTCTTATGCAGCGTAGTATACCACTGGTGATCCATGGCTTGATTTTCCGTTTACTACTTGCAACCTTAACAATCTTAACACTTTCGTTTAGTGAATCCGAAAGCTTTTTAATCAATTGTTGGGACAATAGTTCTGGATCATCAATAAAAAGCAACTCAGGCAAATTTTTCCCCAAAAGTTTAATCGCGGCTCCTTCAAGGTCTAAGGAGGTTTTAATAGTGGGGACATGTTTAATAGAATTTATTTTGGAAATACATAGGAAAACAGTCTCGTGATCAGTAATTGTAGTATTCAATACTGCAATGCTGGCAAAGTACTCAGATTGTTGTATCTTTAACATAAAATGGTCCAAGCAACCGGTATCCCTAGTTGGGAACGTGTGACCTGTTATTAAACCGTGAGAGCTGAGCATATTAAGATAAGAGACCCTGTTACTACTCTTGTAAGTGTCTTCGTTTTGTTTGGCGATTAAATTGATATTAATGTCGCCCGCTATAATAATATTCTGTAGGTGTCCAATTGTCTCTAAGTATGTATTTAGTGAGTTAATAAAATTAAAAGCATTTTTATTAGACGGGGAACGGTAAATGCCCAAGATAGTTACATTATCAATGCTCAGTTGTATGCAAGATGCACCATTTAGGTATATTTCTTTAAAAATTGGGTTATGTTTAGATTTCGCATATATAACCACCCCGTCATTTTGATTAAGATTGTTCTGGGTTACGAAATGTGAATAATTCTTTAAACTAGGAACCGGTTTACCTGAAACAAGTCGGCACTCACTAAGTATTAGAACATCTGATTCAATATTACTGTCAAAAAGATTGACTTCAAAATCATCGAAGTTGCAGTAAATACTCCGAATATTTTGCTGTATAATGGTTAAGTGTCGTTTGCCAACATCAATGTATCGAT
Organism: Pyrausta aurata; assembly: GCA_963584085.1. Classification (NCBI taxonomy): domain Eukaryota; kingdom Metazoa; phylum Arthropoda; class Insecta; order Lepidoptera; family Crambidae; genus Pyrausta; species Pyrausta aurata. The sequence goes on from OY757264.1 coordinate 8,633,577, forward strand.
CTATATCCTGAATATTACATTTAACTGAGGATGCAAAAGACACGTCATCTAGTTCATTTATATTTATTAGGTTATTATTCATATTCGTGCATAATAAATGCTGCCATTAGTAAGCAAAGAGGGGTATTTATTAAATGGAACTTTAAAGTAAGATTTTGTCAAAATGTAGGTATTTTTGTTGAGTAACAGTGTAAAGGTGTGTGAAGTGTGTGTGTTATAAGAATTTAACAAAAAATTTGGGGCCAACAGTACAGAAGGCATAAAAACCATAAGCATTACAAATGAGATAAACAATGGGTATATGATGTAGTGTAAAACTTGCACAGAGTTGAGGTGTAACTTTATGCTTAGTCACCTGTTATTATAAAGTTGCTTGATTTGGGCCTCATTCGTTATTGTAAGTATTGGAGAGTTCTCGTTCTTCCTCACATACACATTACCGTAGGCGGTCCAGCAATAAGTAAATGATGTTGATTTAATTAGGTCCCGTGCCAAGAAATATAGGCGTGATGCCTTTGGAGTAAGTTGCTCTGAGACAAAGATGGGTGTCTCTTCTTGGGTGACAAAGCCCAGATGCTTAGCACGCAGTTTTGTCTGTTTTTTAGTGTTAAAGACCTTACATTTGTGTAGACACTCCGACTTTTTTATTGTTGAGGAGGTTTCAACCACAATAGGTGTATTCAGCATGTCCACTTTTTTGCCTTTCACCCGATAGATGTCAACTACGTCGGATTTGGTCAAGCTCGCACCCACTGTGGAGGACAAACAGGTAACCATATTAATCAGGTCATCTTTGGACTCCTTGTCTTTTTTTGGCACGTTTTTTATTTCGAAATCGGCCTTCCTGGAGCCTCTCTGTATGGTCTCAATTTTGTCCTCTAGGACCGCAATGTATTTTGCGTCCTCCTTTTTTTGCAATTCCAATGATTCGATCCTCTTCTGAAGCTCTAAGTTTTGATTAGATAAGAATTCAATCGTACCTTCAATCTTAACGTTCGTGTCCTGAATTTGTTTCAAGGTAGGATTAATCTTGTTGAACTCCTGTCGCTGGGAGGCTAATAGGGAGGCAAACATCGACCTCATTTCTTCTCTAAAAGCAGATAGTTCACTTTCTCCAGTGTCCTGTTGTTCTATTGATGGTGGACTAGCATTTTCTTTCCTCTTTTTGGCACGGTTGGAGACAAAGTTTGGCGGGGTCACTGTTAATTCATTGACGTTTGTTAAATTCAGACTTGATTCCGACGATGACTTATTCATTTTTGTAACGTAAACAGTAAGATATCACACTCAAAAACACAAGAAAATAACTGAACAAAAATAGCACTCAGTAAATGGGATCGTAGCACTATGCACTCAGGTCGTCGTAGCCCGCGCAGTTCGTAGGCTGCGGGCGTTCGTAGACTCGTAGCAGATTCGTAGCACCTCGTAATGTTTCGGTGGTGGTCGGAACGCGGCGCCTGGTCGAGCGAGTCAAAAAATGGCAGTTGTTCGTTTCGCACACAAGGATCGCGGGGAAGGAGGGCACCGCTGGGATCCCGCAGAGTGCAGCGAAAATTAACTCGTAGAAATATGATAATAACGCCTGTTGTCGTGTGTATAAAGTTATAACTTAATTTAGAAAAATCGCGACGCGTCCGCTCGACAAGTGCCGAGACGAAAGAGGATTATCATTATCATTATAGACACAAATATAGGTTAATAACAAACACTTGGCGCTGAGCTCAAGTAAGTTAAGCTAAGGCTATGTACTGAAAATCAGAAACACCAATGTGACCCAATCTGAAGCAGAAACAATGGAATGTTTTTTGATTCGATCAGACCTCTCTTAAAAGTGACTGGTATCTAAGGTTCTAGATCACGGATATTGTCTTCTTTGATAGGGTATGCTTGCTACAATACTGTTGGCAATGCTTGTACTAAATAAGGACTTATTATCTTAGTTCAAATTTTATCGTTTTGATAATGTATTTGACCTTAAAAAAGTTCCAACAGTGTGCTATGAAATTGAGTTATTAAATAGAAATTTTATTTACAGGAGTCAGGATTTCTCCACAGCTGGAGATGTAGAAGAAAAACCAACAGTTCCGAAGTGTCTGTAGTAAGTGATAGAAACAGTATCATAAGTCCAGGGAGAAGGGACTACGTGTAGTGTGCTCACAGAATAATCCGTGAAAGTGGGATGGATAATAGTACGGAACACTTTGTGGACAGTGGATACTTGTGTGTGATTGGTGTTTGTAGATATATTATGGAGACTCGTGACGACGAAACAATACAAGTGAAGGTCGAGACTGATAGGAACAGTATTATTCGCCTGAAGGTCGAGTGTTCTGATATCAAATGCAGTTGCGTGGATTATGATTGTGTACTTTACACGTGATTTAATACTTTTCTTTACTTTAACCGGTCTTTCTATATTTATTTCTTAAATTGGCAAGCCCTGGATTCTCGCGTCAATTGAACTTATTTCGTGTGTTTGATTAAAAATTTGACCTTTTTACCGAAAAAAATAAGTAACATAATATTGTCACATAAAAATACTACTGCATGGATGAAATCGAAATGCATAGAGATCGTGACGCTGATAAAGCAAAAATTGTATGTTCTTCGAAAAAGAAAATTCGATTGGTGAACTTTTTTCGAATGCAAACTACATCGCCCCCAATATCAAGTCAAAAGTTGTATAATACGCATATTAATCGATACAGTACAATTTCAATATCGCGATAGAAATAGTTGGACTATTCACCGCAATACCCACTTATGAGCTGAGCTTTAAAGTTGTTTCATTTTCCTGAAAGTTCATTGATATACTTGTTCAATATTCACGTAGAGTTCATTTAACTTTGATATTATTGATTAATTTTCTTTATCAGACGTGTTTTTTAAATGTTTCTAATCCTCGAGAATTTATTTTGCCTAATTATATTTTATTTGGATTTTTTTTACTCACTAGGTCTATTATAGCGTGAATGTTTTAAAGTACCATTTTCTTTCAGTCTTTTACTATTTCAAATTAGTATGGTATACCCATTAACCTTAATATAACTAGAATTTGGTATAACAAATGCGATTTCTTTGAAGAACAATAATTTTCATAAATGAATTTAAAGTGGTACTTACTGTAGCTTTTCAGTATTGCCAGCATTAAAAAGAGTATTACGCCTTGATTAAGTCGTAAACTGCGTTTGATATCCGACATTTACATTAAAACATCGTAATAAAATGGAAGGCATATAAACTTCTTTCATGATTTTATTCCTGTGATAGCGCCTTAAAAACGATAAGTTAATTTACATGAAATTTCAATATTTAATTTATTTTGCGACTGCAAACTATCATCAAACGACATGTATCTAGTAAGCTCAAACTTGTTTTATTTGGAATTTATTTCTATTATTAGTAAAAGTTACCAATTCGTTTTATAAGGCTGAGGTTACACTCGAGTACTTTGTATACATTATCTTTGTTTTGCTGCAATTTTAATAATTAAAATTGCTGCATAAATTACAATACTTTTTGAAACAAAAAATCAGTCATTGGCTTTAGTTAAAGGTACCAATTTTGTACGGCTTTTTTGAATAAAGATCAGAAGTTATTGTGTGTATCCTCAGCCTTATTTCCAGCTTGTTATCAACGGTTGTTATAAGAAAATAATGTGTAAGAGAATTAAGATATTTTTATAAAGTTGATAGTATGCATGACCAAGCGATAATGCATTAACGAAAACAAGACGTCGTAATCATTACTTATTCACATCATCGGGGGCCTACTCGATTCGATGAAGTCCGTATTTTCGATTGGAGTCGTCTTTCTCACTCATGCTAGTAAGTTAGTGCAAGTAAACGTGATAGAAAGAGTCAATAATACGCGCTTCCAGTAAGGCCTCAGATATTATAGTCTGACCAAAGCGCGCGGTCGTTTGAATCGCTTTATAGCCAAAGTTTTTATTGTTATGTTCTTAGCTGCAACCAAAGTTAATTAAATGCTTCAACATTTTATTAAGCCATTCTCTGAATTGTTTGTATTAAAATTCATCGACGTGAGTTCCAATTAATTGTGTATTCATATGGTTAAATTACGACTTTTTATTCCTTGTGCATATTAATAGCGTGTCGCAAAAAAGATAAAATCGTGATGCCTTGTTGTAGTGTGATTAATAAACTTCATCTGCATGCTCACAGAGAGGTTTTTAAAAGGTTGAATTGTCAATGATCAGTGCTAAATGTGGTCACATAAATTCCACACAGCAGTGATCATCATTCAAAACAAGTTTATCAGCAGTCTGCAATGATCAAGTTTTTTTGGTCAGACTATAATGACGTTGATTTAAACCGTTGCTTGTACAGTGCCATACACCTATTATAGATTTTAAGTATATATAAATTTATTGGTGCATTTTGTTTCTTTCTAGGAGAAGCTAGTCATACTAACTAATATTGATGTTCACGATGTAACTATTAAAATATTTATTTAAGTTAAAATATGTATAGCCTTTGTAAGTATTCAGTTTACAACATCGCATTTAACATGGAATAAGTTTATACATTGTAAGTATAGTGACCAAATAAATGTTACTTCCTAATTATTAACCTATTTTATTTATTTTCGTTTCTAAGCTTTTATTTCGAATAATCATTAAGTAAAGTCTGTTCAATGTATTTTTTTAATCAGTCAGGTATCAAACGACTGCCGGGAGTCGCATAATAATGGAATTTCTATTGTGTCTCGTTCACACATACTTGACGAGTTAATCAAAATTCTGAGTAAGACCAAAAATATTGAGTCTTTTTATGTGTACTACATGTAACAATGGATCCTTAATTCTATACTGTGTATTCGTAGGAAATGTATGTGCAATTTATTGGACGCAAAATTATTCCGAATAAGACTGTTCATATATGGATATTGGAACGAGAATACGTAATAAATTAAAAAGCGATTATGCTTAACGATAAGGGGAAAAAACGTGTTGGAAATCGACAGAATTACGCTCGATTGTATTATAATTGTTCCCATTAGAACGTGGGGTATTAAAGAGTTGATTTGCAATTAACGACAACCGATGATACATTTTAATGAAAATGTTGATAAAAAATCGTATATATCTTGGGGCCACATAGGTCCAAGATATTTGTATTTTTTTTAGTTTGCTTGTTTTTTTATTCAAAAAGCTTATAATAACGTAGAATTTGAAATTAAAGAGGTACACGACAATAATTAGAGTAAAAATGTATTCATTCGTCGTGATTTTCGTACAGTATTCAAATGATTTAAACCCCCCTTTGTTTCATCTAAACTGTATATATAGTGTATTTCAAAGTGGATTCGGCGATTTTTGTCTGACTATAACAAATCAAAAAAGGGAACCTTAAAATATTCCTAAAATTTAACAGGGAAAAATGTTTATGTTCCTTAATATGGGCTCAAATCTAGGGTTAAAGGCTAAGCAATCAAATCAGTAAGGTTAAGTTTACGACAAGTAAGTGCGCAAAATGAACCACAGCATAACTGTTTATTGCAGTTTGGACTTTAAATAGCATTCTATTTTATGTATTGAAAGAATTTCATACTTCCTGGCTGTGTCAATTCTCCTAAACATTTTCTGTCAAATTTAGGATTTTTAAACTTTCGCGTTGCACTGCAATAACTATTAGACATGACATATTAAACGTCGAGCAGTGAGTAATAGCAACTCATAAGTTTTTATTCGCGTTTAGACCCGTCATGTCTAATAGTTATTTTCTGTCAAAATCGGAAACTTCAAAAAAGCATTCTCTGAGTGGCTAAATTGTCTATTGAATAAACCAAGTAAGAACTTTAACTCGATTCAACACGTCACAGATTAAATTAATTCACGAGTTGACCATGGTATTATTTTCAAATACGCCAGATGATAAAATTCAGTTTTAATTGAACTAAGCATTTGGCTTACACAATAACGACGCCTTTGTTGCTGTTGCTTACAAACTTAGCTGACACTATAGATAGTGCCATCCACAAAGGCGCGCGTCGTTCATTTTTGATTGAGGAAAGCACGGCGTGCGGGGTGGGTGGCAAATATTAAAATATGAAATAATAAACATTGAATAACTATAATAAATACTATATCATTAAATATTGGCAAAATCTTTCACAAATGTATTAGAAACGATTAGGATGATAGGTGCCGCGCGCCTTCGTGAATGGCACTATCTATACGTGTGTCTAGATTTGATTCGAAAATCTGTTAAATACATACGTAATGAAGTGTATACGAGGAAGGGTCCGGTATAAAACTGCTGGAACTTCTTATATCTTTACTAATATATAAAGCTGAAGAGATTGTTTCTGTGTTTGAACGCACTAATATCAGGAACTACTAGGTCTCCATTTTTGATTCACTTGCTTGGATATGGCGTGTAATTATCGTTGGAAAACGCATACAAAATCAACGAAAATCTCGCGAACTTCATCATCATCATCATCAGCCGAAGGACGTCCACTGCTGAACATAGGCCTCCCCCATGGCTTTCCACAACGACCTGTTGTGAGCGGTCTGCATCCAGTGCGATCCTGCGATCTTTACAAGGTCGTCTGTCCATCTTGTCGGTGGACGTCCTACGCTGCGCCTTTGGTCGAAGGGTCTCCAATCTAGAACTTTTCTGCCCCAACGGCCATCAGTTCTTCGCGCTATGTGCCCTGCCCACTGCCACTTGAGCTTACTGATTCGCAGGGCTATGTCCGTTACCTTAGTTCTTCTACATCAGTACATGACGTCCTGCAGTACTCACAAAATTGAGCTATAATCAATTAATACCACATGCCATCTTCACGCGAGTGTTTAAAAAATAGACCGAATAGAAAAAATCTTATGTGCTAGATAGCTTATCGGGGAAGGCTATAATTAATAAGGCTAATTTTGAAGCTATCATTAACATCATTATTATTTATTTATTTGATGTAATTTTTAATATCTGATTTTTAATTTTATAATTTTATTTCATGTAATTTGACAAAATTTATAATTTTTAATTTAATTTAGGATTTTTGATCTTTTAATTTATTTTTTATTATTTTCTTATTTTATTTTATCTGTCGTATGTGTAATTTATGGACCAAGATGCCTGAATTAAAGGTTATTTTTTTTTATTTTATAGCTATAAAATATCACTTTGCAACGGGAGGGGAGGTAGAAAAATCAAAACTCGCAGACGCAATCGTACCAGATCAAATGTGTTGTATAGGTAAACCGCTTCATTGAGACTTCGCCTGCGGGGTACAGGGGTGCGGGCGGAAAGACGAGAGCGGGGAATGTAAGGGGTGCGGGCGGCGGTAATACACAAGAGACGAAATTTGCCGTGACAGTTCTTAAGATATGTGACGTCAGTGGTCACAATAGTGGTCGTCAGTGTCGACACTTTATAAACATTACATAACATATTGGAAAAAAATATTCGATTCAATACAATTACACCAATAAGAGTGAATTAATTCTAAATATTACTATCCAAAATCGTGGATTTTGATCAATAAATAAAATGGAATTTTAAAATAAGATGGATTTTTTGGCAAAATTAAAAACTTCAAATAACATTCCCTGGTAACTTTTGCGACTGTTTTGTTTGAGTGTATTATCGAGTTCATATTCATATCTAGTTTATATTCCACTGAGTTTAGATCTATATTTTATTATATTATATTCGTATATATTTAGAGCATTTATTTAAACACTGTTATTTAACAGTGTTCAAACGGTGGACTTAATGCTAGAATGATGTAAAATAGAATTTAAAAAAACACGACAAAAATTCAATAATATAGATTTTGTGTCCGAATATACTGCGACTCATCTTCAGACTTCAGTCAGACAGTATTCTCTTGTGTACTTCTGTCAAAGTGTCCGCAACTGTCAACAGATGCTATCGCTACCTGTGTAGCGAGCGTACTGAATTTTGAAAAGAATGTGCCTGCCGCCCGCACCTCTCACAAGCCCCGCTCTCGCCTCCCCCCGCGCCCCTGTACCCCGCAGGCGAGGTCTCAATTTCGCGGTTTACCTATAATTGGTTTTCACTGAATTAAACTTCATATGCCTTTCTAAAATGTTGGGCATAAAATCGCTGAATCAATGAACTGTATAATTAATTATGTAAGTTGTATAAATTGTAAATCGTATTAAGTTAGTTTACGCTGTATTGTGTAACTATGTATTATAATACTGTTAAATGTTGATGCGGAATTTTAAGTGAAATGACGATTTAAATGATGTATATTTGTCTATTTTGCAAACATGACGTTAAATAAACAAGCTTTATATAATTTTTTGTGCTTTTATTTATGTCCTATGATAATAAAGGTTAAACAGAGTGCTCTCTCTCTCTCTACTCGCTCACTACAATTACGCTACGAATTTGATAGATGTGCGTTGAAGTATGATGTTTCATGAGTTGATACGGTGCTGTTCCCTTTACGCGTGGTTAGATCTTCTTCAACCTTAAGTTACCTACAACATACACCATTGTGATAATAGGCCACATAAGAAAACAAATTTTATTCACAAATAGGCTGTGTATTATGGTGGTCTGCTTATTTTAACACGTTCCGGGACACTATTCCAGACACAATAGATGTTTTATTGTTTTCACGCCTGTAGGCGTTCACTGTCCCGGAACGTGTTAATGCCTATCCGGCCGCGATAGCAATCGATTGTTTGTAAACAACGACGCGAGGAATAAAAAATATGTAAAACTTTAGTAGCACAATTATTAAACGTAAAAAGACAATGACAAGATGTAAAGATCTCACTCTTTTTTAAAACCATTTTCAATAATAATACTCCACGTGTTTCGACCAAAACGTTTTAGTTCTTGATATGATTATTATGTAAATTATTATAGATGTTTTAAAAGTATTAGCAAGTCAATGCAAAAAGTAACTGTATTTTTTAATTCTGTGCCAATGCAACAATCAAAAGCCATCCCATTAAGAACAAAGGGAGAAAATAAAAAAATGATACTGGCACTGTACTTTTATTTTTGAAAAAAAAAATGTTACTTTCATTGTCCGAAAAATAAGAATTATTTTTGAGTGCCGATACTCCAAATTGTTTTGCTGCAATTTATTACGTAAACAAAAACAATTCACTCCTGCATCTGAGAATCACAATGAACGTTATTCCTGGTTTATTCCGTCAATTGGCATTTCCAATAATAACAGTCAGGACGTAGTCCAAACACATCAGCCTGAAACGATGATAGAGTATTGTCTCATTGATTATAATAAAGTATACGGCTATTTTTTGTCATTTTAGAGGTATATAATTAAGGCCCAGTCACGTGATCGATAGTCAACTTCACTAATTGTTAAATGTCGTTAGCAACGGTTGAATATTTACAATTGTGCATGTTTTGAAGAACGTTAACCAAATGTCAAAATGACTAGACTATTAGTTTAAATTTTTTTTCTTAAAAAGGCGCGCGCTTTCGTAAAAATTCAAACGCTGGTAATTATTTGAGTTAACTATTAATTAATTCAACTAATGGCTAAGAGCAAAATATTCATACCAAAAGATATTGGGTAAAGTTAAACATAAGTAAGTTAACATAAGTTTTCATAGCACGATCAAGGTATTTACATTGATTCACTTGTATTTACATAATTTTGTCTGTCACACATGGTGGACGTAACCTACGGTTAACACGTACCGGGACACTACTCGAGACACAATAGATGTTTTATTGTTTTCACGCCTGTAGGCGGGCACTGTCCCGGAACGTGTTAAAAAGTATGCTTTGTAAACATAAGTTACGCTTACGGTTTACGGTTGCATTTTATAGTAGCGTGGTGCAAATACTAATAAATGACAAATAGCTGACCGCACATTTGGTCTGTCTTTTGTTCAGAATGTACTGGCTGTTTTCCGGTATTCTATGTTCTAGGGTGGAATGGCACAGGGGGTTGGAATGGCAAGGGGGATGGAGTTCCGCGTTCGGCAGACGTTAATCTTCCGGAATTCCGGCCGATGGAGATTCAGATCGTCACTCGCTTGCCTTGATTTCAGCTATTGCACCGGATTATTCTTATAAATATAGTCTTGTCTACTGGGGAAATGAGTAGGCGTTTCATTAGTAACTTGAAACCGTTAGGGCGTTTTCGTACTTTGGTATCTGAATCCGATACAATAACATTTGATACATTTCTGAAAGTTTTGTTATTGGGGGCGTATTGCGATCCAACTTAATCCGTTCAATTTCCAGGCAGTTCAATTCCCACTCAGGTACAAGAATATTATCAATCTAATAATAGAGGTATTATAATAATACTATAAAAGTATGAATATTAATATTTATGTTGTAATATTATTAATATGATGCGAAATCGCGATACGAATTGCTGATTTGACAGTAAAGCAGAGCTGCCTCAGTACTAAACTAAAACAAGGCATAAAATAACGTTCCAACTAAACATTTCAGTAAAAAATCGTTACAAGACAACGTTATCTGAATAACCAAAGAGACTGCAATATTCATACCAAACATCACATCTCACTGCACACGGTGATGGAAACTTACACGCGAGCGTGGAACTTACAGACATTAACTTAGTAGATGACACAAGTCTCTAACTGCGCCTTCACATTAGAGCGACAACAGCAGATGCCTATACGTAAAAACAGCGGCGCTGCTGTCGCGCGACCGTCGCGCTGCTAAAGTCGCCTATAAATGTGAAAGCGCTCTAACTGTGTAGCTATGTGTGAAAGAACAAATGAGAGTATTTGTTTTTATCGCAACGAGAGCTAATTAATTGATGACGGAAAATCTCCAACCACACTAACGAAATAATTTCGATTGAATTATGTCTTGGAGTTTTATTTTATCACTAGCTGAAAAAAATCTCCGCGACTGCGTCCACGCGTTTTGAGTTTGCTCCCCCCCCTCCCGTCGCGTTGCGATGTTTTATAGCAGCCTTTCAGCTCTTTAAATTAAGTATAGATCCTATGTGATAAATTGATTCAGTCAGTGGGACTTGCGCACGATGATTTAACCCAGGATTACGCTTACCCAGGTTTAAATCATCATTCTGTCTCTGTCAACGTCCAATAAACTGGCAGAGACAGAATGATGATTTAATCCTGAGTTAGCGTAATCCTGGGTTAAATCATCGTGCGCAAGTGGGCCTAAGTATAGCAGAGCGCCAATTAGATGGTGTCAAAAGAATTGAAATCGACGACCACACTTCTTACGAGCTTTTTATTTAAAATGGGTTGATTTTGACTCAAGACAAAGCCAAACGTGGTATATACTATGTCAACGATGAAGCGAGCTTACCCAGAAGAAGTCTGTTCACTCGTGGCTCTGACTCAACTCATTTGACGCGTGCTATGAGTACATACACCTGCGTCATCTATAAAAGTACATATCTGCGGCGTTACTGTACAATATTGCCACTACTAGAGCAACTGCGAGGCAGCCCGGGCATCTCAAACGTTTCGGAATGGAGTGGCACAGACGTAAAAGGGTGTGCAATATCTAGAAATTCTAGTACGCAATATCTAGGGATGGGATAAGTGTACTCTACATTTTCTACTCGGTTCATTTAGATGTAGTATCTACATTTAACTTTTGTACCAATTATATTGTAGTCTTCTTCCAACAGTCGTAAAAGATGTCGACCAAGACTTAACTTTATGATTGTTATATTAATATAATCGTTTGCGGTCAGAATTATTACAAGGATTTACCTTTTATGTACTAAGGTGTCTGTTAAACGTAAGCTTATAAATTTATCAAAAAATAATAATCATCACCAAAATACAAAGTAGTATTTTTTACATTGCTAAGTAATACAAAGAAGTTCTTAATTTGTGTACGTAGGCACAGACACTTCAATGACGACGTTCAATTTGAAGGGTCTTGCTATGACAAATGTTAGGAAAAAAAACTATAATATTTCACATAGGATCAGAGTATTATAGCTTTGACATCCCATAAGCACATCCCTAACAAACATTGGTTCCAGGTTGCTTATATCTACATAGAATACATTGTTTTTTTCCATAGTATTATAGCGAAGTTATTGGTATCAGAAAACTTTTATTTACCTCTATATTCTAAGCCGCTATGGAGTCACTGAAACAAGTGAAATATGTCATAAAAATAAGTTTACCTTTCAGTACCACCAATAATTGATATTATTGTTCATTAAATTGGCAACTGTTAAATAAATTCTTAAACAAGACATTGAGTGGTTTGGATTTTTCAGTTACATAAAAAATAAATGACGTAAGTCTCCTATAATAATTTATTTTGTTATGGGTCAGGTTGTACTGTATTAAACATAATATACCTACTTCATTTCAAAAATTTCCATCAACTTCCTGGGGGCGTATTGCGATCCAACTTAATCCGTTCAATTCCAAGGCAGTTCAATTCCCACTCAGTGTAAACGAATATTATCAATATAATAATATTATAATAATACTACAATGGTAGGAATAATAATATTTATATTGTTAAATTTAGGTAATATGTTAAATATAATGCGTATTTGCAATAAGAATTGCTGATTTGTCAGTAAAGCAGAGCGTTTTAATAGTCAAAATTGCATCGCAATACGCACCCTGTTTTTCCTATCACTCAGTTCAATCTTCAATAATCCCTCTATCCATAAGCACCACCTCACCTCGTTGCCATCAGAACAAACATCCCGCAAAGTGACATGATGATTATAAACTTAGACGACTCGTGAAATATTGTTTGCGGAACCCTGATGGCTAGGGGAAATGCTGGGGTCATATTCTGGAACCATGCGAGAGAGAATCATGCGATTTTTAGTTAGTTCATAATTTTAACTCCTCACACAAAAGCCGTGGTAGTATTTCAGCAACAACACTTTCTAATAATGAGAGTTTATTAAGTTATGACGACCGATTTGGCGCAGTGGTTAAGAAATTGGCTACTACGCCAGAGGTCGCGGGTTCGATCCCCGCACATTACAAACATTTGTGTGCATGAACATGTCTGTTTGAAGTGGTCTGGGTGTTTTCTACGTATAATATGTATGTATTTACAAAAAAAGTATTTAAGTATGTTTATATCCGTTGTCTGGTTACCATAGTACAAGCTTTGCTTAGTTTGGGACCAGATGGCGCTGTGTGAAATGTCCAAGGATATTTATTATTTATTATTCAAAAAGGTTTAATAGGTTAAACCTATATTGCTTAAGGTTTTTTCAATGTCAGTTTCATTACTAGTGCAAAATGAAAACCTAATTATTTTCATAAATACTAGTTAACAAGGACTATATTTATTTGGTGCCGAAATTCATTTATGAATATTTGATTGACAATTAGGCTACATTGTCACTTAACATCAGGTGCAATCGTAGCCAAATGTCTGGCTATCTATTATAAAAAAAAATATCTAAGACTGAAGATAATAATTTCTGACCTAGCAATTATTATTATAGTTAAGTGCTATTAACAAGTTTTTGCTCAACTTCGTTAATATGCAAAGACCTGTCTACTTTTCTGATGAGCATCACTGAAGTAATAGTGACTTGATTAAAATGAGTGATGGGTCCAGTTCCACTATTACCGTTCAATCCTGGTTCAATTTAAGAGTGGTCTGTAATTATCGGGCGGTATACGTTACAGGTGATGTGGGCATAAAGATTGCTTTTAAAGTGGGAAGCCGGTACACAGGCCACTTGCCTTTAACGGCTATTGCTATCCCATCTTTGTGTAGGCACGTGTAATTTTGTAGGACATGATATATCACGTGTATGAAATGATTATAGCGATTAAATTGTGGTTTATGAGTACTGTTTAAAACTATGGTAACGGCAGGTAAACGGTCCAACGTTATTTTTTAAGTTGGTTGCTATGTTTGTCATACTTCTTCCAACACAAATGTTAGACTTAGCTAAAGTCGAAGTATACTTCTTTTACCAAAAAACATATCTTCTAGCTAGCATAACAGCTTTAGTGTAGTGTATCATTATTATTTTCTTTTCTTAGTGACTGTATGACATTAGAAGAAGGATTGAACTCGGTAGAAAAAAGGCGAGTGGTTCCATAATCAGAGTGTCAACCGTTAGTGCTGTTTATAACGTAAAGTGTGATTGATGTGCTCTTATCTGCCGAGGTGCAAGTACCCCACCTTGGGGTGGCCTGCATATTTCGGGGATTAATAAAAATGAGGGGTGTATGAGCTTGAACAGCTTTCGACCGAAAAATTTGCATGTTTTGAGTCAGAAAGGAACGGTTTGATAGCTTTTGCGTGTGTTTTTTCTTTTCAAATTTAATGTACCGTAATATTACTGTTTCATGTTATAGGAGGAGAATATTAATGAAATTAACGTTGAAGAACATACTTATAAATATGGCATGGAATATTAAATAATGCAGTGATGTAATGTAAGATTTTGAGATAATATGTATTTGCAGTAGATGTTATTAAATATTACAATACAACAACCTCAAAAGTAAGTTTATAAAACTTAAGCTAAAACAGAATTAAAACCACCCAACTTGCAAAAAAAAGTTATAAGATTTTCTTTCAAAAGAGTCTCCAATTTCTTGTGATTTGAACAACAGTTCTTTTTGAGGAAGCATTAAATAGCAGCTATTTATTTTATCCAACAGTTGTTACAAGTCCGAGAAACTACTATGACAAAGCTATAAGTAACCGGCTAAGAAACGCGAATGCAGCGAAACACAGAAATGATATTTCTTGCGGGAACTTTCATCAATAAATCTCGCCTTTTTAGGGTTCCGTACATAAAATGAAAAAAAAACTGAACCTTTTAGTTGAAGGATAACTTTGTTGTCCGTCTATCTGTAAAGGCCTTTTATCATGAAGTTGAAACTATTACCAAGTACTAAGGTCGGCAGTCCCTTGAAGCTGTAAAAAATCGACCCTCTATGTCTACGCAATAAAATCTCGACCGCTTATGTCACTAAAATATATATTATCATACTCTCAAGGGAAGCGTTAATCTAGAATCATGAAATTGGGCAAAATGATATAATTTTCTGAAAGCATTTGTAAAGGATTAAGTCTGAAAACCGTGAAAAATAATACCGTACACTAAGCATTTAGGAACTCAATTATAAAGTTTAGTACGGAACCCTCCATGCATGTGTCCAACTCGCACTCGGCCGGGTTTTTTCTTATAAGATGTCTGTAGAAGATTAATAAATTATGTAGAACGGTCAATTATCTCTAAGTCCCTCTAATCGATCCCGTCCGATGTTGGATTCGCTCGCTTACTACATTAGCGATATAAGAAACTGTCAGCCGGTACTATGGTGCCGTGATTTATTGTGTACTTTGGGGAAATGTTATGGTATGAGAAAGGTTTCAGGTGCCATATAGTAAATATTGTATTTTGAGAAGGTTGTGGAACCCACGTCTCTAAAAGACACAGCTGTCAGAAAATTTGAGTAGGTAGGTGTTATAGTAAATGCGTTTGCGGATGAATCTGTAAGTAACAGGCTTAGGAGAATTTCATTCATATTATTGTGTAGTTAAACATTTTATTGAAATAGCACATATGCCATTTGTCAAGTGACTGATGTGGACAAGAGAGTGGCAAGACTGAAATGAGAGTGTGCTGGTCATGTTGGGAGAAAGAAAAATTTCTGGTGCAGGGAAGTCCTAACATGGAGAACATACAGATACAAAATACCAAAAGGCAGACCGAAAATGCGATGGAAGGACAACCTCAAAGACTATAGCGGGCAACTGGATCCTGACTGCCTAAAACAGGGATAAATGGAGAGAGTTAAAGGAAGCCTACACCAAGCGATTGGTAGACAGTGGCTGGAGGTGAATAAGAAGAATTACATAAGCTTCTATTTTAATGTTTCCGAGGATTTCTATTTCCAGAACAAAATTCTTAAAATCTTCTAATATCTACAAAATCACATTCATAAAGAGAAAGCAGTAGAAGACCTAGAAGAAAACTTAGACGCTTCTTCGAATGTAAATCATCCCCTTCGGTTTTCAATAGTAGGGTGCGTTCGAACGTGACTTATCTCTGCACATGATGACACTCGCATCCGGGGCACACCCTGAAAAACTATAATCCAATTTTCAATTACATCTATCCCTGTTACTCATACCAGCATAGTTGTGAAAGTAAACGAGACAGCAAAGATCGAAAATAAATACGATTTAACAGAATAGGGTCTCAGGTTGCTCCGCTTTACGGCTAATAACCCGAAGGGATGCCCCTGATCAATGCATTTGTAACAGATTCTTGGAAACTTATGCCATTATAGCCCTTCAGGATAATAAGAATCGACGATAACAACTTTTTGAGTTACGGTGTTTTGATACCATAAGGTGGTTAGGTAAATGTTGGTTTTATGTTTTATGTACATTGGCTAGTTTTAATAGTGCTTACATTTTAATGCCGCAAAGCAAGCATCAAGACGCACTGCGGATTACCACCCATACCTCGTTGATATTCCACTGACTCAAAGAAAGCGCTTCTCGTCAACTTTCATAATGCGCACAGCAAAAGAGTGGAACCCTCTATCCGCATCTATGTTTCCATCGGTCTATAACCCTGTCTTTTTCAAAAAAAGAGTGAACAGGCTTCTTCTGGATGAGCTCGCTTCATCTTCGTCCCTGTATATGCCTTTAGTATAGTCTAGAGACAAGAGCATAACCATATCATATTAAAAAAAAGCAACTGCTTGAGGTATTTTGACGCCACATCTAACATCAGGCTGCGTATTGTTGCGATGTTGCTTTGACAGAAAAGCAGCTTCGTTTTTTAAAGGGTTAGCAAATGTTTACTATTGTGATTTCTTAAGATTAACTCAGAGAGCAGATTAGCGTGGGACAGCACTACACAAATGAGTTAATTAAAAATACTTTTAAATTTTCCTCAGTTACATCGCAATGCCAATAATTTAGCGACTCTACTATTTGAGCAAGAATTGAACTGCCTGTAACTATAACGGAATACCGGCTCGGAATCACGGCCCTAGGTGAAAATATCTGCTCAATAATAAATAAAATTATGAAGTTCAATAAACGGACAAATTATAATACAGCTCAGCATTTTTATTATGTTTCGCTCAATATAGCCTAGCGATTGTACTACCACTTAGCATAAGTAGTCGTTAAAAGCAAAGAGCGTAAAACCGAAAAGAAAAGTGTGAAAATTCTTCAACACATAAAAAAAATATACAGCTCGTTGCATTAAAGTAGGCAGAACTGCAGTTGAAATGGCAGTCTGCATTTTTCGAACAGAAGTGGAATATTTATTGGTGACAATGGAGTTCATTATTTTCCACTTTCGTTTCAATAGGCTAGGAGCTCTATTTTTTAATCACGCGCGTCGATATGAAGAGTGATTTTCTTTGATAAATATTCGATTTTTAAATGAAAAGCCGTTGAAATCCACACGACTCCGATTGGAAATAAAATAAGTTTATTAT
Source organism: Pyrausta aurata (assembly GCA_963584085.1). Classification (NCBI taxonomy): domain Eukaryota; kingdom Metazoa; phylum Arthropoda; class Insecta; order Lepidoptera; family Crambidae; genus Pyrausta; species Pyrausta aurata. The sequence continues at coordinate 8,651,011 of OY757264.1, forward strand.
TACCTAATCGTGTCGCTATTAAGCGGGGTTTTCGTTGACTGTTAATTGTTTTCCGAACGAAAATCACTCGAAATAAATAAAAAATAGGCAAGTGATTTTATTTGATTAATGTTCAATTATTGAATAAAAACCAGTTACACTTAACACAGGAGTGATTAAAAATAATAAAGCTAAATTATGTGAGTACTCGCGTCTGTGTTTCGCGTAATTTTCTTTGATATTTTAACTCATTTTCGAGTGATTTAAAAATAGGGCCCCAGCGCAGTGCAATGGCGACTGACCGCAACATTTTCACAAAAAAATATCAAAAAGGTGGAATATGCGACGGTATTTCATGCATTGTCAACAGCCTGAATTAAAACGGACGATTAATACTATTATTGTTTTAAATCCAATGTACTCGTATTCTGATTTTAAATTCCGGTACAATTTCCGTTACACGTGGAACATGATGTGTAATAAGAAGAGGACGGATACATCGTATATTAAAACTTTTTAGATACGTATCACTGAAAATAGCTATACTGCTTGTTAATTTTGTTAAGTTCTCAATAAGCAAAGTTCTCATTATTAAAAATACAAAGCAATATTATTGAAAATACAAAAGATTTTACAAGTACTTAAATATAAACAAAAATGGAAGAGGTACTATACTTAAAAGTTTATAAAAGTGAGTATGAAAATATGGAAACACACAAATATTAAATGCGATAATTTTTTGGGCAAAATTAAATTAGACTCAATAATGATGTCTTATTTATACAAACAATCCAACGACTTCAGTGGTGATATGACGATAGGGATCTGAAAACCTAGCAAAAGTTCTAGTAGAATTCATACAAAGAATCGTTCTTTTTCTCTGTGTAAGAAGAAAGTCCGTTGTTAAACACATAGTGTGTTTAACAACGGACTTTCTTCTTCTTTCATACTCGTCCCTATTTTTGAATCACTCGCGTTATATGGCGTATGATTTTCAATAATTAACCTTTGGTTTTCGAATGGAAATCGGCTGAAACCCACATGGCAGGACGCCGGTTCTCGAATGATCGAACTTATTTCGTGGTATTTTATTTTATTTTATTTTTATTTTATTAAGAAAACACTACAGTATCTTAAAAACTAAATTACTCACTAGATTTGTAACTAAACACCATTTACGTGTTTCCACATATAAATTCTAAGTATGGCCTGTACATGAAAAAGTAACTTAAAAACAATAATAAACAGTCAGTCAGGAATTCAGAAGCATTAGATGCTTAATATAAAAAGTAGTATTGGGTTCTATCCAGTCAGTGCACCGCTTCAAACCATCTTTTAGAGAAACGCTTTTTGAGACTACTAACACTAGTGTTAAATAAGTCTAGTTCGAGGTCATCGGCCATAGCATTGAACACGTTAGGAGCCCTAATGAAATAGGTGTTCTGCCTATATTTCGTGGTACTGTGTGGAATAAAAAGAGCCGCAGGCCTCCTCAGGGTTCTGTGCGGTACTCTGAGATTTATTAATGAAAGGAGGTGTGGAGAATCTATTTTTGATTGAGCTATTTTTAAGAGAAGTACTAAATCTGCAATATTTCTTCTTTCGTCCAGCGGTAGAGTGTGATGTTTATGGCACCTGTGTTCGTATTGCGATTACGAGATATAGTTTTACCGAAAAAAAAGTAATATATAATCCGAAAAAAGCAATAACTGTGTTTTCTTTGAAAAACGATAATTTGATGGGTGAACTTTTATCGTATATGAACTGCACGAGAATTGCATCCAGGTATTAAAAAAAAATATGACTCAATTTTGTTACTACACGCGTTTATAATAGTGTAATTTTCGTGGTCTGAATGAAAAACACTCGCAATATTGACGCGAGTGATTAAAAATAGAGCTCCAGATTCGTTAACTAGCACAATTGTTTAGTTTTATTCTGTGTAAAAGAAGACAATAGCCCGATAAAATAGTTATTTACCAAATACTGCTCAGAGAAAATTGCTAGTACCGTTTCTCCAGAATTCTAAGCGAGTAAGATTTTACGCTCTCTCTGGTATTCGTGTAGGTTTCGTAATTATGTAAATCGAGGTGTAATCATTTATTGCTATTGTGATACCTTCGCCTGCCTGAATTTCATCCCTAATAGCGATTGTTCGTTGTAATTACTGAATCTGATTTGAATTTCATTGTTAGTTATTAGCTGTACACATACCAGTAAGTATTTAATTTGTGTGTAGTATAATAATAGGCACATTTATTGAACTACCATTTACTATCACTGTGGTGGAATATGGAATATGGTTTATGGAACTGATACTACGAATAAATTTCTCGCGCCATGATGACGCTACTTGGCATCAACGCAAAAAAACGATTACGAATTCGACATTCAAATTTCAAGGATACGTCACAAATCACAATCTTGGTCATGGAGTTGCGACTTTGATGATGTAGTCGTTCATCAAAGTTGGCATAGCTTCTCTCTACGTAGTCATGACAACTCACTATACATCCACCTTGTGGATTTAAGATAAGTAATAGAAGTTAATTACCATAATAGCTATCATGTTTTATTTGTTTTGCGCACTACTTTATGTAGTACTAGTGGTCCCTACGTTTTGCCTTTTCGGGGCCATGATAAATACAATAGATTTTGGTTCTAAAGTTTACGCGAATACTCATTACTCAATAAAACACACTTTTACGGATTGATTTCGCGAACGTTTATTTTTATTAAATGCCTGACGTTTCGAATGCTTTACAGCATCCGTGGTCACAGGCAGGCTAAATACAACAGAGCAAAAATTATGAAAATCGGTTTACCCGTTCTCGAGTTATAAATGGTGTAACTATCGCGCCTTTTTTATGTGTAAAGATTGTTGACCTATTTCAATATTCTACAAAACCAATAATACAACTCTGACAACTTTGAGACATATAAAAAATAGCCAACAATCAAATCAGGCTTCATTTTCATCCAATTTAAGTTCCCATAACAATCTAGCTGGCTACCATCAAAGCGGTCACGTGTTTTTCTCAGCTTCCGCCAGCGCCCGCACCGGAAATTGGCGTCAGAACGCGACAACTTCCGCCCTGTAATCTCGTGGCACTGGACGCGTGATTTTTTGTAATCATAAGATATTGCATGTTTGAAGTCGAGCAGTTGACACTGGTGACATACTGTTTATGAGCCATCATGGTCATAGACAAACAAGTCAAAACCATCAGTCTGGACTGACGTGATTAAACGCAAGAATGATGGAAAATTAACTCGTCAAGTATGTGTAAACGAGACACAATAAAAAATCCATTGTTATGCGACTCTCGGCATTCGTTTGATACCTGACTGATTAACACAGTTTAATTTTCATTAGTCTGTCAGTCCGTGTACATCATTATTCTCCGATCATTCTAGCAGTGCGACACGGATCTTCTGGCCAACGGTGACAGTTGGAACTAATGCTGTCAAATTCAGAAATGCGGTTGCCAGATCGAGTGTAGCAAAATCTCCCCAATCTTACAAGAGATTTTCCGATTTTCCCTTTTGTTTTATTTTCGTACTTCTTCTGTGTAAACTATTAATATGATTGTTTTTAAATACCGTAGCTAAACACCTAAAATAAAGTTTTAATTTTCAATAGTTTTCATAATTAATACAATTGTTGAGGGAATCTTCAAAGACTTGTTGAATATGAACAATCCAGACAGTTCAAGATGTTTATTGTCCTTCAGGGCTTACAATTTTAATGTGATTGAGTAAAATAAAGGAGAAATCGTATATTGCGTACGCTCAACGCGCTGCCAACGTAGTAGCCAGACGCTTGCGGGAGAGGGGGGCAAGAGCGGGCCACAAGATGGCCGCCACCGGCCGGTGAGATGCGTTTCGTTTTAACAGGCTCCCCGGGTTGGAACACCTTGTTGTTCCAAGTTGTCGTGGACTGGTAATGGGCAGAGCCTATTGTACGCTCTTCGAATTACTCCAGAAGACGTGTTCACGTCCACAACGCGAACGATACCATCGCGCCCAGGATGCAGGTGAGTTACTCGTCCAAGCAGCCAGCGGTTGGGGGGAAGGCGGTCATCTTTCACCGCCACCATGTCTCCAATGTGCAACTCTCCACCACTGGTGCGTAGCCACTTCGTTCTCTTAATCAGTTCTGAAATGTATTCCAGATAATAACGATTCCAGAAATGGGTTATGAGCACTTGCGCTCGCTGATAGCGTGGCAATATGGCAATCCTGGCTGGTTCTTCTGTTGCAACCTGGGAATGTGGCAACATCGTGAGTGTTCGTCCGATCAGGAAGTGGGAAGGGGTTAAAGGAACAAAATCGTTTGGGTCAGATGATAACGGGGTTAAAGGTCGTGAATTTAAAATTGCTTCTATACCAATTAGTACTGTATTCATTTCTTCGTAGGTTAAGTTGGCCAGTGCCAAAACTCGTTTTAAATGATGTTTTACAGACTTTACCGAACACTCGGCCAGTCCATTAAAATGTGGGCTGTAAGCGGGCGAAAACTTAAATGTGATTGACTGCTCTGCTGCCTTAGCACTTAGGTCATTACAATTTGATTTTAAAAAATTTGCTAATTCGTTAGCGGCTCCTACAAAGTTAGTGCCGTTATCAGAATAGATAAAGTCAGGCTTACCTCTGCGAGCTATGAATCTATTAAGGGCTGCCATAAACGACTCTGTAGATAAATCTGTGACCAGCTCCACGTGCACTGCCCTCACAGCCAGGCAAACAAATACACAAATGTATGATTTTATTAATTGAGCTCCCCTACCCTTTCTGTTGGTGATTAGTATCGGACCAGCGTAATCTACGGCTGTATTGGAAAAGGCGAATTGACTATGCAATCGTTCCTTGGGCAAGTCAGCCATTCTAGGTTGAATAGTTTTACCTGCAAATCTGCAACATGCGTGACATTCATGTGTTACCTGTCTTGCTAAGTTGCGGCCTCCTAAGACCCAAAACTTATGTCTTATGATTGAGAGTAGTAATTGAGGACCTGCGTGCATCAAGATCTTGTGATAATATCTAAATAATAATTTGGTAACATGATGTGACGCATGAAGCAGAATTGGGTGTTTAGTGTCGTAGTCATAGTTAGAATTGGACAATCTTCCACCAACCCGTATCAAGTTTTCCTTTGACATAAATGGGTTCAGATTTTGTATTTTAGACTTGATATGGATTGCCTTGTCCTTTTGTAATAAAGTGTATTCATCGGCAAGGGTGTCGATTTGGACAAATCGACACAGCGTGTGTGTGGCAGAATTTAACTCAGAAACCTTGAGATGACCGCAAAGTCTATTTCTTGGTTCACGACAGTTGTGTATGAATCTCAATAAATAAGCTGTGATTCGTTGCAATTTATTGAAATCTGAAAAGGTTTCGCAATAATTAGGTTGCAAGGATGACACCATACATGGAATTTTCGTTTCAGGTAGATCAGAAGGTACGTGATTTGGCTGAATAGGCCACTGTGACTCACACTGCGGTAAGAAAAGCGGGCCAGTGAACCACATTGATGAATCTTTTAACTGGCTAGCGTTACATCCCCTGGAACCAATATCAGCTGGATTCGAACCCGAAGGAACATATCTCCAGTCCGCTGGTTCGGTATGATCCGATATTTCATTAATTCTGTTGAGTACGAATGTCTTTAGAGTTGATTTTGGGGTTCGAATCCATCCTAAAACGATGGTTGAATCACACCAAAATACGCAACGGTTTATGTTTAGTCTTAAAGCTGACTTAACCTTTTCACACAACCTAACAGCCAATAATGCACCGCATAGTTCTAATCGAGGTATTGTTGTATTGCCCTTTAACGGCGCAACTTTGCTTTTGGCCATTACGAGCTCAACGGTTGTGCTGCCATCTGTGGATATGGTGCGTAAATATATGCATGCACTATAAGCATGTTGCGATGCGTCACTAAAGGCGTGGATTTCTACTATTTTAGGTGAGTTGCAGACTGTACGACGCGGTATCACGATTTCATTGAGACATGGTAATGATTTTAAAAATTGTGACCATTCCTTCTCTATCTCAGAGGGCAATGGATCGTCCCAAGCAATTTTAGTGGCCCAAATTCTTTGCAATATTATTTTAGCTTGTAAAATGCAAGGATTGATAAGGCCTAGGGGGTCAAAAATCTGGCCTATCGTTGACAAAATCAGCCGTTTACTTAAGCGAGTAGTTGGATCTATATAATTTACTGCAAATGATAAAGTATCAGATTGACAAGACCATCGCAAACCCAAAGTTTTTGCTTCGTTGTCGTTAACCAACTTGAGCAGGTCGTCGTTACCTTGTTTGTCTTCAATGTTGTCTAAGATATCTGGGCAGTTAGATCGCCATTTTCTCAAATGAAACTGACCTTTTTTAAGCTGCGAAATGACACCTTGAATTGTAGTACTAAGTATCGTTTTGGAGTCATGGCCACTGATATAGTCATCAACGTAAAAGTCGTGCAATATGGTTTCGCGTACTAACGGGTCTAAACATTCTTTACCTAATTGTATTAGACAACGTGTAGCTAGGTATGGTGCAGATGCTGTGCCATAAGTAACAGTGTTAAGTTTGTATAGTTTCAGTTCCTGTCTGGGGTCAAAACGCCACAGTATTTGTTGTAAACATCTCTGTTGTTCATCAATTAATACACATCGATACATTTTCTCACAGTCTGAAGTAACTACATACGTGTGCTGTCTAAATCGGATGAGGATAGATATTAAATCGTCCTGAACAGTCGGACATATATTCTGAATGTTGTTTAAGGACAGACCCGACGTAGTTTTTGTTGACGCATCAAATACCACTCTGAGTTTAGTCGTGAGACTAGACTCCTTTAAAATACCGTGATGAGGCAATATACACGTATATTTATCGCCAGAACTACTTGTGTTTGGAGACATATGACCAAGGTCAATATATTCCTGAATGAATTCACAATATTTTTGTTTAAGTAAAGAGTTGTGTGTTAATTTCCGTTCTAATGTCTGAAATCTAGTAAATGCTTGGTCATATGAATCACCCAGCACCTCCGGCGATTGTTTTAGCGGAATCTGGACTATAAAACGGCCATCTTCTTGTCTTTTTGTCGTCCTAGCAAAATGAGCTTCACAGTCATTTTCTTGTTTAGTAGTTTTACGTGGTGAAGGTACAGATTCCATTTCAAAGAATCTATCGAGGGAGTTTTGAAGGTCAATATCGTTAATGAAATGACAATGGACAGTAGACCTCAGTGTGTGCGGATTCGTAGCCTGTCTTTGTGCTTGTATTGTGCCTGATACTAACCAACCGAATTTTGTGTTGCTGAGTATGGGCATATTTCTACCTAAAAGTATTCGTTCCGTGCGTAACACGTTCCAAAAGATCTCAGCGTTCAATAACATATCGATTTCAGAGGGTGAGTTAAAATTCGGATCAGCTAGACTTATGTTGTTGGGAATATTTAGTGACTGAATGTCAAAATATGTAGTTGGTAACATTTGAGTTATACGTGGAATGATAAAACAGTTGATATTGGTTGAGTATTGCTCTGTTCGAGAAGAAATAGCTATAGTGGACCGTTTAGTAATGCGTACTGATTCACGGCTTATTCCTTCGACTGTAGTTGATGTTGAATAAAAAGGAAGATTAAGTTTTTGTCTCAAACGCTCAGTTATAAAGTTCGACGTGCTACCGTTATCTAACAATGCACGAACGGTGTGAATGCTGCCATCACTGCTAGCCACGTTTATGAGTGCCGTAGATAAGAGAACACAGCTACAGTGAGTGGATGACAATGCTACCTCACCTTGTGCGGCGTCAGCAATGTCATTATGTAAAGATTGCGAGTCATCATATTCACTATCAGAGTTAGCGCTTTCCTGTGTGGCAAGCGCAGTGATTTTGTTGTTTGTTGAGGTCTCTGCAGGCGCGTTTGCTCGTGGAATCGTGTCCGATGTTTCTTCCGTGTGTAACATTGTATTATGCCATTTAGCACAGATCCTACAAGGGCCAGATCTACACTTACTGATTTCGTGTCCCTGACGCAAACAATTACCGCACAGTTTTAATTGTTTCACCTTATAAATCTTTGCTGAGATTGATAATGTTTTAAACTTAGGGCACTGGTAAATGGCGTGGTTTTGTTTACATACTGGACATGTGAATGAAGTCTGTGGATTAACAACGAACGCCCGTGCCTTTGGATTGATCGGTTCACTTTGTCTACGCTTGTTCACTGTTGTTAATGTTATGGTTCGAGTAATTCCGCGCGGTTTTTTATAAATTTGATAAAACTATTTAAGTCGGGCATTTTATCAGAGTTGCTTATATGCTCCTTCCACTTTCTATTAGTTGCACTGTCGAGTTTACAAGAAACCATGTGTACAATAAGTGTGTCCCAGTTGTGTGTGCTTACGCTAAGTGATTCTAAAGATCTAAGATTTTTAGTCACACTGTCAATTAAGTTCCGCAATGCACTAGATGATTCCTTTGCTATAGGATCGATATCAAATAGTGACTGTATGTGATTTGTAATTAAGACTTTATTATTGTGGTATCGTTCACATAACAATTGCCAAGCAATCTTGTAATTACTTGCAGAAAACTCAACTGATTTTATGACATTTGCAGCTTGCTCCCTCAATGCCGATTGCAGATAATGAAATTTATTTATGTCAGGGATGCTATCATTTGTGTGAATTAATGATGTAAACGTATCGTGAAATCTTAACCAATCCTCAAAATCACCAGAAAAGGTAGGTAACTGCATGACCGGTAAGTTCAGTGGGGGTGCACTTGCTGTAAGGTCAGTACCTGTTACCGATGGGGCTGCTCCGTCGTCCCTGGCAGGCTGCGCAGAGGTAAACCTGCTTACCCACTCTCGAGCGCAACCGACGGCTGCAAAGTACTCGGTCTCGAACCTTTCACGGTATTGGTACTCCAGCTGGCACTCGGCTTCTAAAATTTCCATGGAGCCCTCTATATCACTTTGTAACATGTCGTAGTCCCCATACCAAGCTTCAATGGTGGAAAGTCTAAGGTTCAGATCACTAAGCTGAACTTGGCTGGGTTTCTCACAACTGGTTAAGACTTCTATGAAGTTCTTAAAGTGCGTAAGCTTAGCTTTATAAGAGCCTCGCTTCCTTTTTAAATCAGCTAATTTAGACATGATTTAGTATTTAGGTTAAATTCGAATATCGAAAAGATTATAAAGTGCGATTGTAATTATGATGGCTAAGGTCTTTACGATATAAATGTAATGACAAAAGATACTTAAAGGCGTAAGTGCAGTGAAGAAAGATGCAAGCAAATAGTTGCAATCAGCTGATAAGCCCTGCGTAGATATTGTGCTGCGTAAGCGATCGCGATGCGCGTAGGTAAGTGGATTCGTCGTGCACACGTCACAGCTCTGGAATGCGATATAATGAATGCTATGAAAATGATTTCGATGGTGACTGATGTCTGTATGTGGAGGCCTGAAGGTAATATTTCAACATGAAACAGGTGGAATAATTGATGTAAGGAGTGAATATAAAGGAAGATGAATTTCGGAAATGTTTAGGCTATTTGAGGTTATGGAACGAACTCACTGAATTAATGCCTTTCCCGGTTTTTCTTCTTTGCCAAGCCTCATGGATCTCACAAAATCGTCCTTGAATGACCTCCCTTCCGATCGTACGTTGCCGGTTCCACGTGATTGTATCCGGCTCGAAGGACCAAATGTTGAGGGAATCTTCAAAGACTTGTTGAATATGAACAATCCAGACAGTTCAAGATGTTTATTGTCCTTCAGGGCTTACAATTTTAATGTGATTGAGTAAAATAAAGGAGAAATCGTATATTGCGTACGCTCAACGCGCTGCCAACGTAGTAGCCAGACGCTTGCGGGAGAGGGGGGCAAGAGCGGGCCACAAGATGGCCGCCACCGGCCGGTGAGATGCGTTTCGTTTTAACACAATTGTTTTGCGCCTAAAATCGGTGGTGCATACATGATATGCACCTTATGGTAAAAATGCCTTCAGCGAAATTTCCACCCAAGAAATATTTTCTTAGACTTTGCCATGGATGGGTAAAAGAGACTCTAATAAATGATAGACTCCCTGAATCAAGGGAGATTTTCTTGCTCTGGCTACCTTATTAAATGCTAGCGCCACCCTGACAATGTCATTTGTTGGCCAGAAGCCAATGCTGGGTGATTCGGATATCTCCATTTGTAGGCTATAATTAAATAATTTCATAGCTAACATTAACGTTATACGCCTTTCGATACTCATTTCAACAGACAGACCATTGTGGTGATAATGATGATTAACAGATCTATACTACTAAATATAAATATTTAAATGCTGAGAAAAGTTGGCGTTTAAATATCAATATTACTTATTATTTCTTCGGGCTCTGCTGGTTTGTAATTTATTTATTTAACTAGTTATTAGAGCTTACATAAATTAAGCAAGAAATCTTATATTCCTACAAGTTATTTATAGACAAAATATGTCTCAATAACATCAAACAGGGCAATATCCGGGGAACAATCGGGAGTGACAATCACTTCAAAGAATTTGCTTGGCTGAATCTATAACGGGAAATAACATAGAAACAGAATAAGACTGGGAATATTTTACCTGGTACAACACGAAATATGACCGGTGCTATAGTTATGTTCTTTTATTAAATAGTTAAAAAACACACGACATTGTTTTAGACAGAGATTTCTCAATTTTGTAACTACGCGTCTATATTGAGCGTGATTTTCGGTGACTTTTAGTTGATTTTCGAACAAAGAACACTCGGAATATTAACTAGAGTGATTTAAAAATATAGTTCCCAGATGACCTTAACAATGAAAACAGCCTTTTAAAATGTTGTACAATTTGTATCTTAAAAGATTTAAAAGCCCAATAAAAAAAATTGCTAACGATTGTCTATTGCAAGTGCCTCCGAATCGTTATCCATTAACGTCAATGACAAAAAAACTTAACGACAACGGAGATTGATGTTTTTGCTGTAAACCCAACTGATTGTTAAAACAGTCTCTAGATAACATGATAAGGGAGGGCAGATTTTGGCTGAATATCTTTCAAAGGCAGAATTAGGGATGAGCTATTTTTGGCAAGAAAATTGTAAAAAAGAACTAAGTACAGTCGTGAACAATTAGGCTCGGTTCCACCATGTATTCAAGTATAAGAAACGTGGGAATTGATATCACGCTCCATGCAAAATCACATGTGACGGCTATAGTTAAATAATAAATAAATAAATATGCGCCCGATAACACACCAATTGTCTGGTTTCGTGGTAAGGAATTTTCTTCCTTGTGTTACGAAGTACCTATCAGACAACGATTATGACGGGGGCGTCTCCCATAAATACTTAGATACATATAACATCCATGACTTAGGTACAAATGTTCGTGCTCATCACACAAACATTTGCCCCTTGCGGGATATCGTATATATATGTCGGGATATAAATATCGTTATTTTATTTATTTATATCAGGCAGCAGATAACAAAAGCAAAACAAACCCATAGAATAAATACTTAACATTATACATACAATATTTATCAAAAAATAATTTTGATCCTAATTGAATTGCACGCAACTTCACTTGCGTTGCTCATGGTGGTGTGGTTATGTAAAATTTAACTGTTGCTACCAAGCCTTTAGCATCATGTATGCGATTTTCATTTGCATTTTCATCTGTAGCCGGTTTGCCTACCCAGCAGAGGTATTTTGGAATGCGGTAATACCTTTGAAATGGTTTTATTTTCAGTAAAAGGAATTCAAAAGTGCCTTCAGGGACCTTGGTATGTTCCAATAGAATTCTATATGGAATGGATTTACAGGTCAAGATGTTTGGTATGTAATATCTTACGTAAATACGAGAGTTAAAATGAATGCTGTCGGAATTTATCATTTTTCCTTAGTAGTATTACTGTATAGCAAAATTGTTTAAAAACACGGGTCTTATTATATTTTATCATTGAAATTATGCTTTAATGCTATTTTTTCCTAATAAACAGAAAACAACAGTTTAACATAGTTAATTAACATCTGAATTTCCTTTACAAATCCGACCACAGTAAATGATTGATGTGCATTTAATGTTAGTTACCGAGTAAATTACTCCTAGTAAGTATAGAAGTAGGTAAGTATTTATGAATGATGCAAGTCACGAGAGATATTTTTTGTTTTAAATTTCCATATTGTCTATTGTAATATTAGAAATAAGGGGGAATGACCTTGGCCAAGACAAAAATAGATAAGAAGACGATGAGCGATAAAAATATCTAAATTATTAATTTGTACTACTTTCCTGCTTTTTCAGTATGATAATCTTCAATTCTTGTCCTCAGAAACCAGATATGGTTTCATGTCTTTGATCAATTTACCAAAAATTTAACCCTTTTACCGGTAAAGAATATTCTGAAAACTCTGAAACTTTTTACCCGTAATAAGAATTTATATATAATTCTAAGAAGGACCAGAAAGAGTATTTCGAGCTTTTAATGCCCCTCAAAGTACCTATGTGTACACATACATTAAGGAAAAACTTATGAAAAATATATTTCCAATAGCAGCTCTCCTAATTCCTTATTTGGAAACTTTGCATGAAAATTGCGAACACAGGACGTAAGACCCGGATTAAGTGGGCACACGCTGACAGAAAGTAGATGATAATAAAACATTTGAGCTTAGTATGTTGTTATAAAAGTACTTAGGTAAATAAAAACTTAATAAATGAAACGGCGGTGTCAAAAATATGCACCAATATTTGTAGGTGCTCGTAGCGCAATAGTGCACATAGCCCTGAGAATCAATAAGCTCAAGTTTGAAGAACTGGTGGCTGTTGAGGCAGGAGAGTTCTAGATTGGAGACCCTTTGACCAAAGGCGCAGTGAAAGTCGTCCACCGACAAAATGGACAGATGACCTTGTTAAGATCGCAGGCAGTGGACGTTCATTGGCTGATAATGATGATGATGATGGTGATGAAGAAGAATTGGAACTGTTGTTGGGTGAAGGGTTCCTACTTTTTTAAGACCAAAAAAAAATTCTGCAAATTGTGTCCAGGTTAAAGTTATCACACTAAAATAAGTTAGTTTAGAGAAAAAAAAGTCATGAAGAAATCATTAAAAATAACTGATATATTTTAGATGAACATTGCTATATTATCATAATCCTCCGTTAATCCTAAAGGATCATCTAAACCTTATGATATAAAATTACTGTTTACTGTTTACCTTCACTGGTGCAGTGCAATTGAGCTCTAAAGTGGGGTAATATAAAACATGTTACAGTTTCCTGGTAATAAAGGAAACATTGTTTTAGATGTCCGTCGGGATTACCGGACCATAACGTTTTAACTGTGCCGTACAGAAAAACCTAGTGACCAATTCACGCCACTTTAGTGTCTGGACCAAACGCTTTAAGATATTTTTAATTTGTAACTTATTTCAATTGAATTAATTGATGATGGACGCTGATGACCTATTTTAAAAGTGCTCTGTACACAAAGTAGAGTTTATAATAATTTATGTTACAGTCAAAACACCTTTAAGAGATTCTATAATGATTGTGCAACCTAGTTATCCAATTAGCGTGGAAACAAGGAATATATTTTGTCCACTCTACACTCTAGGACTTGGTTATTGCAATGAAAATTACACTATGGAATTATTAATTAATTTATACTTTTTTGCACAATGACAATTTGTACTAAAGGTGGACTTTACGCCAAATGGTTCTCCAACAGTCTTACTTTTGGGCTAATAATATAAGTAATTAATAAAACCACACATGAAAGCGGACAAATTGTTCGAATTAAGAGCGTAGTATTCATATTGATATTGACTTAACACACTTGCTATTAAGCACTCACTCTCACTCATCTATGTCTTTCGTAAATATCAGGCAACTGTGTTGCATTGTGGTGTACCAAGCGAAACGAGTTTACTTTGTTTATGGGTCTCAGTAAGAAAAAAAACTATTGGGCGTTAACAGTTAACCATCACAAATCCCAATATTTACCCAGTAGATAGTGCACTATCGTATATTTTAAAAGTAGCGCGTAGGCCATAAGCCTCGGTCCGGCGGGGTTATTATGGAACTTAAAAGCGATTGCGAAGTAACTGTTAATCGTGTATAAGTTAATATTTTTAGCGCTGTCCATGATAACTAACGCTTACTTACTACGAACCTTCCAAAATGCTCTCATCAGTAATGATCTATAATATATCCAACAAAATACTATCAGTATCGTCAAATGCTGTATTACACAAGAAGTACTCGTAGCAGCTGTATTGACTAGAGGTTTTACTAGCATATGATGGTTTTAGCATTAAAATCACTTATATGGTACCTGCATGATTATTATTAAAAAAAAATATCTATCTACATTGATATCTATATTCTATCTTATGCTTAGTACATAAAATCCTGCTAGTTACATTTCTTATAACTCAAGAACGGGTGGACCGATTTTCATGATTTTTACTTCGTTGGATTTGTATTAGCCCCGAATAGGGCATATGGGGGGATAACGTTCGCTCGGACCGCTAGTATAAAATTAACAAGATGGCGCGGTCACGTTATTTAATACCCCTGGCTCAGTTCACTAGAGCGCGATAACACCCCAACGCATTGTCACAACCTGTGTTCAATTACGGGACGGACAAGTGCTATGATTATACGGTATCGGGTTCCGTACGTAATCCTCATAAATATTTGGAACGCGAATCAATAACGGTATCGTAGGGGTGTTATTTTTTGGTGACACAGTTTTCTTGTTGTTGTCAGATAAGTGGTTAAATTATTCATATCTGAATGTGGCGAATCCTTAATTAAAGGTTTGTTAGTAAGAAAGTGGAGTAATAAAACGTTTTTTTATACTATTAATGATATTGCATGGGCGCATTGAGTGAGCGGCTCTAGATTCAATCTTGCTTAAAATAATTGTAGTAACAAGATTTTCTATTTGTAGTAGAAGTTTCTAGAGAATAACCATTACCATCCTTTTACAATTGTTATAACAATCACTTAGGCCTACCTTTTAATGAACAATGATGGAAGCGGGTGACTTACCCCTTTCCTTTGATCTTCATAATTATCATTGCTAACTTACCTGGAAAAGACAGAAAACATAAATCCTACTACTATTATAAAGGCGAAAGTTTGTATGGATGTATGGATGTTTGTTACTCTTTCACGTAAAAACTACTGAATGGATTTGAATGAAACTTTACCACAATATAGCTTATACATCAGAATAACATATAGGCTACAATTTTTGAGGTTTCTAATGTGAGGTCGTAAAAAAACACATTTTTTGCGCTACTAGACGGGACGAACCTGAAGTCCACGCGAACGAAGTCGCGGGCAAAAGCTAGTATTAATATAATTATTGTTTGATCTATAAGAAAAAAGTTTTTATAACAACAAAACAGAAAATTTTTGTTTTGATGGTGTATAAGTATATACTTTTCCTTCTTTTATGAAATACGTCCACATAGCGTCCATAGCATAACCAACGAACATTTCGCAACGATCTTTACGTTCGGAAAGTTCCTCTGGCGAAGCGGAAGCAGGCCCCGTTTCCACTATGTCGGACCGGCAAAGCCGGAACGGTAGAAGCTGTACATTACGCTGGGTCCGGCAAAAATAGCAAGTTCACCTTTTTTATCGAACGTTTTGTCACTACGCAGCGCCAGTAGAAACCGGACCGGATTAATGTAAACGAGTTTGCACTTATGTTAAACTTGCAACTCTCATGTTCATTGGACGTCGTTCAAATAAATCGTCAAATGATGATACTATCATTTGACAATAATACTTTCATTCGTTACTTCACTAATCAAGCACAAAATGGTTAGTGTTTCAAATGTTCCAAGTGGAAAACTTTCGGGTAAAATAAGATGTACCCAATGTTTTCTTTTTACTCCATTTAGTCTTCTATTAGGATAACACCACAACACTCCAATTTTGTCGTCCATTGCGAGCAAAGGTCCGAATTTAACTGAGTTGCGAACTTCACTGTCCAGTTTTTTTGCCGGATCCGGTGTAATGTGAAAATTTTTCGGCTTTGTCAGAACGGCATAGTGGGCACCGGACCTTCGCCTCAGGCTAGTTCGCACTCCCAAACTGCACCATTGTCTTGTACTGGACGCCGCATTTACATTTACAGCCACAAGCCGTGGTGTAGATCATTTTAGAGCAAAGTTATCTGAGGTGAGGATTAGTATATCCTAACGCCTGGAGCCGTGCCATAAGCGTACCTAACATGCCCATTTTTAAACTGCTAAGTTTATTTCAAACTTTTTGTATGGGTTAATAACATAATAGTAAGATTGTTTAAAAGCAGGATAACAGAAAAAAAAATATACGAGTTCGCATTCACTTAGAAGACATTACTTGAAAAATGCAAATGAAGATTCAATGTAAACCATTTTGGCCTTTTAAGGTACTCTGAGCCCGCGTGCTAGAGTATGGCTCATACTTCCTCACATTTGAGGTAAAGCCTTTGCCCAGCAGTGGGATGCTTACAGGCTAACTTTACTTTTTTACTTTTACTTTAAGGTACTCTTGTCCTGAATCTATAAGTTTCAGATAGTGTTTGTATCTCTGTTTCAACCGGTCATACCCGGATCGATACACCGAAGCTCGCCGATTGAAATTGATTTCAGTTTCAACACTTTGGTCTAAAGTTTGCAAGGAGTAAAGTTCGCGAGTGACATGTTTCTAAAAAGATACGGTCTGCAACAAAATATGTATTGATTCGACATTTGCCACTGTGAAATATTATAGTTGTATTAGTATTTTAGGTAAATGCACTAAATAAAGGTATTGCTTATCAGTTCATCTTGCTAATAGTTAAAATAAAACTTTGGACCATCGGCTTGTGCAATCGTGAGAGGCATACCTATTACTCTTGTTCCATACCTTAAAACACTGATTTTGTTACATCCATGTGTTTGTTATACTTTACAAGTACGTACGTAAGTGCAACACAGAACAAAAAATAATAATTTCTTCAAGAAAGCGGGAGACGGGCTCAAAAGATTAAAAGATCACGATCAAAGTTATAAAGGGCATATGTTTATTTTATTTAATTTTTACACAATTAAGTGAATTTTGTTTGCAGACCGTACCAGGCTGATAGTAGCCGGATGATCTGTCGCGCGGTCTGGTCGCAGTCGCAGCTTCACCGGATCGTTTAGAGGCTCCGAGATTTTGCCGCGCCTTAACAGCCCGATTGTACCTATTTGCACCTTTGTAGGTCGTAGGTATTTTAGTAACAAACTTGGTATTTTGATGGACCTAAGCTTAGTGTTTGCTTTGCTGAGGATGAGAAAATTTGGTAGCAATTGCTTTTTGTCGTCATTTAGTGGATCGCGGATTGTGGTGCCACTCGCTTTAAACACCCGATTATGTTACTATTTGCAACTTTGTAGGTTTTGAGTCGGCTGGTTTAGGGTTTGGAAAAAAGATGTAATAGAGGAAGAAACATACCTATGTGTAATCAAGGTTCCTTCATAATTTTGTAACATAAATGTATCAATAATTATTTTTATAATCTTGCTATCCATTATCCCGCGATAATGCAAAAGCTAGTTATGGATTCTAACTTAACATTGAAACGATTGATGGTTATTGTATATTATTTAAAAAGTTCAAATTCGTTTAAAGGAAATGTAAAATTTAGAGTTTACGGTTTTATCGCTACAAGCGATTTCTTCCAGACATACTTTGGGTTAAGAAATTTGGGAGTTTTATAGGAAGGGTTATTTTGTAAAAAAACTATTTTTCCTTAGATAAATACTGTTGTATTGTCAGATTTAAGTTTATCTCTAATCAAACTCCGAATAATGTCAACTAAGATTAACTCCTTAAATTATAATAACGATAACTTTATTATCTTTTTTCCCATTAGCCAGCAAAAACAAACCTAGACAAGGCTAATTCATATAAAGGACCACCGCAATTCCAAACAAAAGCCGTAAAAATCCACAACAATAGCAAAACGAAAACAATTTCGTCTCGATACTATCGCATTACGTTGTGATGACTCATCAGGAGATCGGGATCGACACTGCACTATAACAACAGTTAGATGAGAAGCAGTAGGGTGAATTTGTTGAAAATCTGTACAAATTTTATTAGGCTGAAGAGTTTGTTTCATTGTTTGTTTGTACGCGCTTATCTCAATAACCATGTAAGAAAGAAAGAAAGAAAAAAATTTAATCAAGCATATCACATCACACACACACAGCCTACCAGGCACAATTTTGAACACAAATGAAAAATAAACCAGATAAAATAAGACAAAAAGCAACTTAAACAAACAAAACTGACAAACATAGATAGGTCGGACGAGAACTCCATTATTATTTCTGTAGAAGCAAACCCAGTGTCCGTTGTGTGTCTGCAATGCCCCAATCAAGAGGACTTCACTCATCATATGTCTTGTCTTGATAGCCAAACATTTCGCTATCTATGACCTACGCGAACCTATCAAAACGCGAATATAAAGTCATGGGGTGCCGCTGGTGGTTCGTAAAATACATAATATTTACAAAGATTTTAACACTGTAGTGAACAGTAATCCATACACAATAGACATTACATTGTTATTACGCTTATTGGCGTATATTGTCTACTGAAATGTTAATTAGGATTTACTATCGTTAATCATATACATAATAATCCAAAAAACTTTAATATGTGTTATTTTACTGTTACGAATATGTTATTTTGTTACAATATAGAGCTACTGATAACTTTTCGGACAACGCAACGATGAAATTGAAACCAATGAAATGCTACGTAAAACGTTTTCCGTGTATCGGCCGGGGAGTGACAGCCCTAGTGTTTGACGAGGGTTGTCATAAGTCTTCCTTCCGTCCGAGAGAGCATAGATCGAGTTGCTTTAGAGTCGGCTGGATTGAAATTGGCGTTTTGAAGAACTACTTGTAAATTCAGAGTTTGAGAGACAAGAGGTCTTTTTGAAAATGAGATGAAATAGGTATATTAACAAAAGACACATCAAAGTTAAACTGACGCATTTCTGTTAACTGAGAATTAGTCAAGATAAGGAGGGATACGATACCGAGTAAGTGCGATGATTCCATTAAAATAGTCACTTAGTCTATGTATGCAATCGGATTTGGGTAAGAGAACAACCATAAATCAGTAATTCTAAGGAAAACACGACCTAACCGAATGAAAGATTTAATTAGTATATGAGTAAAACAGAATTATAACATTTAAGTATATATTTTGTTTATACAATTGTGTCTATCTAATAACTAGTTAAGTCTATAGCCTTTCTAATATTTGCGTGTACCGGACCGGATCACCGGGCGATTTGACGTGACAACCGGCGCGTTAGACACCGAGGGAACTTGTCATGGTAAATCGGGCTTTTGTTTGTTCAGTCGACTATAGTCAGCGCGTTAACAACTGAGTCGTGGGACACTTATATCAATAGAAATAGAAATATATTACAGCACGCCGTTTTATCAGAGAGTGCAAGTGAGATAGACATGATATCGACAGGACTCAGTTGATAATACGCTAACTTTAAGAGAAAGGGGTGCAGTCAATGTAAGGAGAGTATGATAGAAAGAGAAAGATAGAGTCAGATATTCAGAAGAGAATCATGTTTTCATTACGCTTTAAAAAAAACGCTGTGGGTCTTTAAAAAGAGGTGACAAAGCACTTTAGAAGGAAAAGTGGTATACTACTAAACAATAAAATCTGTATTCATACTTCAGTAGGTAGGTAAGGTAAGCTTGAGAAGTTAAGAAGCCTTACTATTAGGTTCTAAATAACCATTGCTAACATTTCTATTTTATTTTGACGTGACAACGTCTTATAAATTGGTTTGCCGGGTGACACTTCAAGAAACTGCGTTACGCTCCGCTCACGTTATGCGCTCACAATGAGAGCGAGTGAGAGGCACGCGTCCCTTCCACTCGGGCATGGTTAGCCCGCCTAAGAGCGAGAGAGACAGACATCAAAAGTCGTTGTCACGTAAAACTTTCGCCCGTATACCGACTTTACAGGCAACCAATTTTTTTTATTTTATTTTGTTTTATTAGGAAAACAATACAGGTAACATTCAAAATAATAACAATAAAAAATGCGAGTAACTAATCTAACTAGAATGATACCCTAAAATAGTTTTCAGTGCATGTTTTTTCTGCGCTCCAATAAATAACGTTATTGAGTAACAAGACATAATTTTGTATGCCAAGAACATGTTAAATCGAACCACGAAATACCAAGAAAATACGCATTATTACTCACAATTTCCGCGAGTGTCACAGAAAATGTAACGTTAGAAAAATAATTTTCTGTGGGAAGTCGAATGATTGAGTTTTTGTGTTCGAAATGTTCTTACATTTTGATTTGAAATGTTTGAAGATTTGTTACCGAATCGTTAATGTGTACCTCTGTGCAGATTGAAGAAAATTGGAGCAAAGTAAATATATTTTGTACGAGTTTTATTAAAGAACGTCGAAATATGTTTTTATTTCGGCATTGAAATCGAAGTGTAACTAAATAATGTGGAACATTTAATACGTTATCCGTCATCGTGAGGGAAATTTTTAGGTTATATTCTCTTACTCTAGCTAAAAATAAACAATCTAATAAAACCTCACGGATCTATACGACGCCGATGGTCCCGTTAACAAAATAATGTTGGATAAATATACCGCAAACATAAGAATACCGCATTAAAAAGTTTAATTCGCTCAAATGTAATTGCAGCAGATAACAACTTGGAAAATCATACCATATCGAAATTGATCATTGTGATACTAACATCCGTATGTAAATCGTTTCCTAGATTCCACTCATACCCACCTCAACCTTGACCAAATAAATAATAATGGAGACCTGGACTCACCTAATCGGTTAGTAAAATTTTTAAGGGCAATAAAAACTTGACTCAAAGTTTTGCTCAGGTGAAGTTAGAAAGGATTTAGGGGACCAATGTCAAACTTGATGCACCTCGCGAGCTAGGTACGGACGACAACACTTCAAGCTAAACACTGCATATCTTATGCTGTTATAAAAATGTAAAGTCTGATATGCTGATGCTGCACCGTAAGAAATACTTATCAGTTGTAAAGTGCTACAAACCACGTCAAAATGAAGTGACAAAGTAGCCATGCGTTTTTGACTTAGGGGATCCTCAGTCGAGTCGGAGTCTTAAAAAAGTCTTTACAAATGGATGTAAGTATGAGTGTAATAGGTACATGACTGATGAGAGTAACATAAGTAAAAAGTACAAGGTATTTATATATCAAAATCACATGCAACGTCTATATATACACTTCAGCCACAAGCATTGTAGAAAAACGAAAACGAAATATTAAAGAAAATGTTCCTTAGCACCCACCCTGCAATCTAGTCGATCGAAAGTTCCCCATTATGCTTGCTGCATTGCCTAATAGTCAACGAGGCAATGCAGCGAGCATAATGGGGTAGTACTAGTACTTCAGATAACTAATACATTCAGGTGTCAGTCAATGCGGAGCTGACACCCGCTTTGAATAAATGATATTGGCCCGGACAAAACAGATTACGGCATTGCCCGTCACGGCACATCACCTCAATAATACAAAGGGTGAGTAAGAGAATATCAGTCAACTCATTCCATTATGTGTTTCAGCGCATACTTATTCATCTAACTGCTACATCTGACTGCCTCGTTGGTATGGCAGTTAGTTTTCTGGTCACCGATCACCCAAGAGCTCCCGGGTTTGAGTCCCAGGTCGAGCCGCAATTTGCTGTCTGGGTTTTTCTTGAAATTACTCGGAAACAGCCCGGAGTCAGTTGAAGTTGGCGGTAATGACACCCCCGTAGCTCTGACTAAGTACTTAATATTTTATATTGCCTAAAATTTTATTATTCTTTAGTTTCGCTGGTGATGTAATCAGTCAGGTATCAAACGAATGCCGAGAGTCGCATAATAATGGAATTTCTATTGTGTCTCGTTCACACATACTTGACGAGTTAAGAAGGTGCCCGTGCCGAATGTAACTATTTTGTTCCCTTAGTGAATAATCTACTATTATTACTCGTAGCTAGCTGGTTCATCAATCTTTTCTATAACACAAGTAACATGGACACCACTTGCAAACTGGATTATTAAATCCGAAGGATCACGTCTCTTATAATAAATGCACAGGTAATCAAAGGATAGACTCGTTCTCGAAGTTTCCAATATTTGCCCGTTCGTTTTAGACATAACCTACAATTTGAGAAATAGCTGCCGTTGTTTTAGCGTATAATTCTCGCTATTTAAATCGACTATGATAAACCTTTAATTAAAAGTTGTCATTGGACTTTAAAACACAGGTGGCCTACTACGAAAAACTTAATCCGGCAATGCGATTATCTACTAAAAATGCTTCGATCCGCAAAATGATAGTCGTATTGACGGATTTAGTTTTTCCTAGAAGACTCTCTTGGTGCTTTAGACTGTAAGTTTTATTTATTTATTAACTGTACCAAGCTTTGTTAATAGCAATGTGTATATTTTTTTCTTATAATATACTAGCGGCCCGCCAGCGACTTCGTACGCGCGCAATAGTTTTACTCCGTTCCCATAGATCGTAGCAAAAATATTTATAAGCCGATACGCAATAAACTATTTCTATAGCCTTCCCCGATAAATTAGCTATCTAACAATGTATGTAACATATTTTATAACCGGACCAATAGTTCCTGTGATTAACGCGTTCAAACAAACAAACAAAAACATCCATTTTTTAAATATATGCGTAGAAATGCGTATAGATAAATGTTATATTTTATGTACACGCAACACGTAGCCCAGTCTTTAATCTGGTCAAACTTACACGGGATAATATCGTTTTATTTTACAACGAAATGGAAATACTTACTACGCCTATCGTCAATCGTACATTTCTTTCGGGTGCTACTAAAAAGACCAGGCTATACTTACTCTGTGCGCTTACACAGCATCATGCCAGTGCCACATACAGACTGTGGGAGAAGCAAATTCCCTCAATTTATCTCCCGCTACCTTAAGAGTTTGAACTTGAGCTTTGTTCATGGTCATAGCGAATACTCTACTTTCTTGAATTCAAATTATAAATTCAATGGGACAATTCTATGTAGGGATCTACGCCATCATCATCATCAACACCAAAAAGCCGTCCACTGCTAAATATAGACCCCCACGAAAAGTTTGCAGAAAAGTTCCAAATTGGACGCCCTTCGACCACAGAACCAGCGTAGAATGTCCACCGACATTATGAACAAACGATCTGCAATCTACACTGGACACAGACCGTTTGATACCTACCCTGTTTCAACACAAAAAAATATTATTTAATGTTCTAAGGAATAAAATCTCTTCTTGAGCATTTTCTCGAGAGCCACATCAATAACAAACATGTGTCAAAACATTGTGTCTGAGACGTCATGTCAAATGATTGTCAAAAGTTATATATTTTTTTTATCATTAGCACTAAAGAGTATTGATATCAAATTCGAAGCAAATCACCCCCAGAATAACTTTGTAACCCTTTTTACCCCCTTATGAGATGAATTTCAATAAACTACAAAATAGGTCTTCCGTCACTTCTGTAAAATAATGTGTATGCAAAATTTGAAGTAGATTGGACCAAGGGATCTGGTTGTTCCATACAAACTTTGCACCCCTTTTTGACCCCCTTAGGGGTGGAATTTCTGAAAATCCTTTCTTATCGGATCCCTTCGTCATACAAAGAACACACCCTCCCAGTTTCAGGTCTCTACGATCAGCGGTTTAGGCTGTGCGTTGATCCATCAGTCAGTCAGTCAGTCAGTCAGTCAGTCAGTCAGTCAATCAATAAGTCAGTAGTTCAGGACAAAGCATTTTATAAGTATAGATAACTGTTATAACGCCAGAACGTCAAATGAGAGTAATTTCACATAATAAATTAATCTTCATAGATAATCATTATTGGGATTATTTATATTATAGATATATTATGTGAAATTCAAAGAAATAATAATAATAGATATGTTATTTATATAATGTGTGGTTATCTGATACACAACGCCAAAGCGCTATCATAAACGAGGCTTTCTAATTAATGGGGGCTCATATGGTTGGAATATAACAAAATGCAAGTGGTTTTTGGTTGGTGGTGAATTTGTATAATTCTGTCTGCGTCACAATTTGGACTCTAATTAACTTTACCACACATTTAGCTGCGTATCATTAATTTGTTGATTGTTGCAATATAAAATTACTAGATAGAATATAACAATTTGTTTTTATATCGTTCTGAGCCCTAGCCCTAGTCTTTAGAAATTGCAAAGCAAATTTTTCCAAAAGTAAGTTGTCTATGGATCAGTAATATTGAAATATGAACTTATCACACTTTTTAAATAACTTGATTGGCATGTTTAACACGATGATTATGATGACTACGTGCGGAGGGTAGATCAGAAATGTCTGATGTGTACAAACGCAAGTGACAAATAAAGATTTATATATTTATTTACTGATTGAAATCCTAAAATATATTTAAACTATTATAGCTAAATTCAATTTCAATAATAAAATGCTCTAGGAGCTAACAAGGCAAAGAGGCTGAACGATCGCCTTAAGGACCCTCGCAGTCCTGCCTTCAAGTGCTGTGATATCGACGGATTTATTATTTCCAGAGTGGACTCGATGAAACAAACGTTTTATTACTTCAAGGAGGTTAGTAGAGATCGCCTGAATTGTAAGTAGGTACATCACTTTTGTAAGCTGCCTAGTAATTCAAAACAAACCTCAGTGATTTCAAAATGTGGCTTCAAGCATATTATTGAGCATCATCATCTAATTTAAGAGCTAAGCTCTTGTTGGTGGAGTTATTTCCATTCTTTCCGCTCTTTTCTTGATATGACGCAGCATTCAACTACTGTATAATTGACCAGTATGTGCAAATTAATAAAGAGTTGATGAATATTTGTAATTAATTATTGGATAATAAAAAACGTAGGTAGTCATACATATTAATTATTCTATCTATATCCATAATCAATAATTGACTGAAGCATAATACGAGTACCTACAGTTTTTTTTTCTTACAAACCATAATTGAACTAAGTATATTTTGTGGTAGACGATAAGTCAATTTATTCTCAGAGTAACATTAACTGTAGAAATTAATTAATTTATTGTATTTAAAGAATGCTTGTAATATCCATGTTAAAAATATAGAGAGCCAAGTGCTTTATAATATAAAAAACAGCAAATTCTGGCCAAGCGGGAAGTCGAAGTGAAATAATTTTCATTCCCGACCTAACCACCCTTTAATAAATCGAAAGGGCATGATCTACATAAGGGTATTACGCGCCGCACCTGAATTTATTACAGTGAATATAAGTGGCTGCTCAATTTCAAGGTCTGATAGCTTCCCACGCGTGGGCTGTAAATATCCAATGAAGACGAGAAAGGTTTGTGAGAAAGTATTAGCCTAACCACTAAAGAGGAACTTGCAGTAGGTTTGCTGATGGCAAATCTGACATAATGGTCAACATTTTTGGAAAGAATAGAGCACGTTAATATTGATACTACTATTACCATGAGCTTGTATGTCAGTCCTGTTTTTACACTGCCCTGCAACGTGACATAACGATGAATCGTTAATCGAAAAAAAGCAACTATTCAGAAGTTTTTACAGCAGTCATAAATACATATATAAAATTATACACTTTTCGTCATGCTGGAGGGTTTCGTGGAAGTAATGTTACTGGACGTTATTTCATTCTGGCGTCATTTCATTCAAGCGTAGAATAATATGATTAAAACATGTTTCCTTCCGAGATATTCATGAAAAGATATCAAACATGTTTGTGAAAGATTTGTGTAGGTGGTGTATGGTTTAAGGACATTTAGTTATGGCCTACACAAAGAAATAAAAAAAATGTTTTTATGAAAAGGACTGAACGCCAGTAAAACAGCCTATTTTGGCCACGAAACCGAAGTAGGATTAGTTATCTATCATAACCTGTCATTTGAATAGACATTGCGCTACCTAAATAATTACTGATTCTGGGGAAAATCATTTGGTTTTGTGTAGAACTTTCCCTATCAAAAGGCATATTACTAAAAACTTGTTGTGGTCCTTGCTGCCATTGATGAGAGAGATTATAGAACTGATGTTTTTTACGCAACTACGGCAAAGCCAAAAGGAAGAGCTATTATTTAAACAGTCTGTGTATCTATGGTTCTGACTATTTATGTAGGTTTCATATTTGCGGCTAAACTACCGAGTTGATTTTGGTGAATGAAGTATCATTTCATTCCGTATTGATTATAGTCCGGGTAACAAAGGTGACGTTTTTATAATAAAAGCAACATGACAAATGCTACAACAATGTATTGGGGTATTTTTAAAAAAGTTAGCAGTCATAACGAGTCCATAGTTTATTTACTGTTTTCTAAAGCTATTGGGGCAAAAACCATTTTCTAAACCTTAGTACAAATAAACTCCCAAAATCTCTAAGTTAATTTTAAACTAGTTCTATATTCAGAATTAACTTCAGTCGTTTATCGAGCTCTCAATTACGATCCGAGATAGGGGTTAGACAGCCGCCCACAGAGTCTCCAGGGAGATACGTGTATCTAATTATTGCGTGGATGTTCCAGGAATAATGCCGGGGAACAGTAAACGAACTTATAAGGAGATAATACATTCAATTACGACGTACAATTAGATCTAATAAACAGTTTGGCAGTCATAATATCCGCTGTACCGAAAATAGCGTCACAGTTTTAGTTCACAACATATTTAGTAGTGCGTAATATTTCCTTAAAAATAGTAATAAAACGGCTGCGAGTAAAATGAAATGAGAAAATAAACTAAATACTGCTCTTTGACCTTAGTTTCTAAAAAGCAAATGTCGATATCAATTTCCATTGAACTTTGAAGCTCCTTTGGGGATAAAATAAAATAAGGGCTATCTTAAAGTTAGCCTTAAAAAAGCAATTTATAACTTTTTTTTTATCATTTTGAGAGCTCAAAGGCTTAGCATAGTACGTGAAATGTGACACATGAGCCTTGACAATGTTTTTTTAGAAACATCGTCGTCGTTATACGTACTATCGAGGACTCCGTCGCCTAACCACCTTAAAACAGGAGGTGACGCCCGTTATGTGTCGTGTGCAAGCGATTTTCGTTTGAAAGTGGTTAGGCGCCGAAGACCTCGCCCGTTCTTTAATAAATAACAAGCCCGGTATAATACAGAAGCATTTTGCTTACTACATAAACTAGGAGTTACAATAATATTTAATGTCAGAATGGACAAAAGCGTTGATAATAATAAAACTACTTACGGCCGCATAATCATTTAAAACTTCTGCATTAAGCCAACTTCACCTCACAATGGTCAATTTTCATTACAAATGGTCATTTCACTTTATCCCAGATAGGATCATACGTTTAGAATCGTATTACCTGAGAGGTAGTGTTGTCACAACCGGAATAAATAATTTAGAATAATATAAAAACTAATTAGTAATATCATAAAAAAATCGTGTATAAGTACTTGGAAAATGTTAGGAAATAATAGTAATTTGAAATACGCCTGAAAACAACTTTTTTTTTATTTGAATTATTATTTCAATTTGATTCTTCTGATAGTAGCAGTTCTGTTCAATATAATTTTAAATTCAATAGTTTTCAAAAACAAGACTTTTTTTTATTCACTCAATTAGAGTTTGTCTCAGGGTTTCTTATAATGATAAACTAAAGATAAAAGATTATTATACTTATAAAAGCTCAAAATCATGTTATTATTTTACATGTTATGTTTTCTACATACAAAAAAAATATAGCAGGGTACTCGTTTTTCGCAACACTTAGCTACAATATTTCGCAACAGGCCCTTGCATGGGAGGAGTCCATTATTCGCCGCAGCATTCACAGTATCAAAGCTGTCATAAGAGGTATTCCAGCTTGACTTACAACAGCTAACGAACACTTGTTTAGGTCGTAGATAAACCGCTTCTATCGAGTATTGCTAAGGGCGTGTCTATGGACACAGCGAGGCTGATCGCTTGTGAAATAGGAGATTTTTGTTGCGACAACTGAGGTTTTGATAAATTTTTGATAAAGTAATTCATTGAATACAATATTTTTAACACTCACAGTGTCATATTTTATTCTTAAATGCCGTGCGCAATTTTTGGTTTCATATTTCATCTAACGGACGGTTGTTTAGGTGGTAGATAATCCGCTTCTAGCAAGTATTGCTAAGGGTGTGTCTATTGAGCCCGCGATTTGTGAAGCCATTGGCGAATTACTTAACGATAAGTTACAACTACTTTAAATTATGGAACCGGTCGAGACTCGATAAAAAAATAAGCTGTCAATCATGTTGTGTGACGTCTTATGTCACGTGACATCACACGCATGCGTGGTGTTGGATTACACTTACGTAAACACACGTAACTTCTTGGAAGGACAACCGATTACAAATCTGTAAAGAGGGTATTGTGACTGAATGTTATGCCTATACTTGTGTCAAAACAAATTAAAATTTAATGCGGGTAGTTATTTTATAATGGGCTATAATAAAACAACTACCCGCCCATAACGACAACATTTGTTATTGTTGTCGTAAGTACTAAAATAATGACGTAATATAAATAATCTTTCAACCGAAATCGTCTACGAACCGCAAACATTCAATCCACACACAAAAACACGCATATGTAGAATGTTTATTTTCAAGTATCACCACTTGAAATTTCGAGAGTCAAGTATCAAGCCCCCAACTGTCCATGGTCACTATTGTTGCCAAGTGCCATACTCCTTACAGTTGTTGTTTTCGGCTGTTTTTGGTGTCTATTGTATAGGATTCGGTCTCATCTATTCAAAAAAGTCAACATGGCTAAGATCTGATCAAAAATACCGCCACAGTACGAGTTTGAAACACTCCATAGGCGAGACCGTACGCCGGCGTACGGTTGGGCCTATCGGGACAGAATCAGGCAAATTTGACAGCGTACGCCGGCGTACGCCACGGTCCCCAACTTAGTTAGCTCAGTTTTAGACAATTGAGCATAATAATTGTGTAATTTTTCTTTAAGTTTTATCTACTTTGTTTTGGTTTAATACTGATATTTTTGATGTAAGCAGTTACATCTTTCTGAAAGCACTGTATTTTTTGCAAAAGTGCAAGCCGTGATAGTTACCAGGTGCAAGTAATGCAATTTGCCTGAGTGTATGCGATACTCTGACATAAAACATCATGGACATCTGCTTTGCAAAGTATAAAACAGTCTGGATATAAATAAAGAAAAACTTACCTTCTTCTGTTTTACTGAAGGGAATTTTCACTACTTTAAGAGCCATATGACAGTTTGGAGATTCTCAGATTTTACCTAATTTATCAATGTGTGTGTGCGATTTTATATGTCCGGGACACAAAAAAATGTTAACTGTAATTAAACAATTTTGATACTTTATCTCTAGGTAGTAGGCTATGCGTATGATGAACAAAGAAAATGATGGTCTTAAAAAGTCGATGTGATAAATTAATGTTATACCAGTTTTTTTGTATTTGAAATACCTATTACGAATACAGTGAATACAGTTCGGAATCAGGGCTCGCGTCAATTCCGTTCGCGAACATTTTCCTTTTGATAAGTATATAACTAAATTCACAGATTTAAACACAAACGTACAGTTAGAATAACGTAAGAAACTTACAGCATAGAAAAAACGAAATGCATCCAAAGGGTGAAGACATATAGAGGCGGGTAACACGCACTGACCTGCAACGACTAACCAGTGTTGTGCCGTGTTGGCTATTTCATGGAATTGAAATGCTTTATAGAGACTTTTCCGAATCAAGTCTTGATTTGAATCTTGTTTTAATCAGTCAGGTATCAAACGACTGCCGGGAGTCGCATAATAATGGAATTTCTATTGTGTCTCGTTCACACATACTTGACGAGTTAAAACAATTTTCTAGTGTCAGTCGGTCCTTATTTGGATTGTTGTAACGAATTTCTTAAATATTTTGAGATTAAAAATAGATGACTTGGCACATCACTAGTCAGTCGGTACAGGTTGGTACCGGTTATCCGCCTCTTTATGTCTTCACCCAAATCGTGACTTCTCAGAGTAGGTATTTTTTTACGAATGTAAACTCCACGAGATACGGGGACTAAGGGTTATTGGTGGATGATGCCATTGGTTCTGGGCTTGATCTACCACGTGTCATACCAGCTGGATGCTATGAGGATTTATTTACACATAAATGCTTTTTAGTGTAACGCTGTTCTTTGATATGATTTGTATTTTGATATATGAAATATGTCACAAGTTATTATAGCTAACATTCAGAAAATGTAGTTAAGAAAATTTCGATCAAGATTTCAAGTATTTCATGTATAACAGATGATAAACAAGATAATTTTTATTTAATTATTTGGTTTACACCGGTATTATATCATTTTGTCCATATACATTTTTCAATAATGAAATATTATATAAATATGGACTTGAATAGAACCATGGAACTTCATGGCATTTGCGTACAATTTGAATACAGGTTCATATTAACTACATACACATCACATGAAACGCTTCTATTTAAACAAGCGTTTTACTATACAAGTTTAGTTAGGTTGTGGTTGTAGATTGTGGTAGAAAGAAAAGTAATGTTAAATAAGCAAAATATTGCCCTATTTATTTAGGTTTAAACCATTGAAACACTGTTACTAGCGTATGGAATTAATGCCATTAACAAGTCCCACACAGTATGGAATTGACGCCAATGGCCAATGGTATGTACGTACAAGTGCGTATCCAAGGTTGTGGAACTAAATAACGCCTATATAAGGTCTATATTAAGAAAAACTGACCTTTTAATTTTTGTCGTCCGTTTATTCTTATTCAAAATCCAAAGCACGAATGATGTAAGAAAATTTATAAACTTACTTGTTTACTACTCAAAGTCAAATAGTTAAAACAATTGCCCGTATTTGTCTTCAATTTTGTTGGGTTAATGGTCACTTCACCACCATACTATTTCAATAAAACCGACTTCAAAAACAAAACACATTAAAAAGTCTTAAATAAACTCTTGAAAGGACTCCATTTTAGGCAAACCATTTCTTTTTGGAGTCGATGCCCAGATAGATGTCGCTTAAGATGGAACTTGAGAGAGCCCATGCGATGGCACTGACTTCAATAAGAAATGGTTTGCCTAAATTGGAGTCCTTTGAAGAGTTTTAGACTTTTTAGTGAAAAAAAAACTTCGACCACAGAAAACTTTGCTTCATATCCAGCCTCGGCGCGCCCCAGCCCTGTTTTATAATAACTTAAGGGGTAAGAGGTAAATACCAATTCAACAAAGTAAATATCATGATAATCGGTCTACCGTTGTTGAACTATAAAGTAGTGTTACTAATATTACTTTATTTTATATAAATAAGGTTATTATTTGCAACCCCATACATATGCAATAGAATTGATACTATTGCCTATTCTTGGCCTTATTAATTCAGTATTTGTCTAAAATTGACATTTAACTGTTTGGTGATAGAAACAGTTTGCTCATCATATACCACATTTTATTTTGGAGACAATTTTTTATTATTATTATTTTTGTCGATAATTTTGGTCCTAGTATCTGCACATTTTGTTTGATCAAGTTTCGAAAATACAAATTGTATATGATAAAAGATCTTCGTTATAACTCATGAACCTCTTGAAATAGTCGCCATACATATAAATCTTTCTTGTTTATAGTATTAATAAGGATTTCTTTCTATGCAAGTTTACATAACATTGATTAATCATTTAAATTCAACTACTAATCGATACAAAAGAACGAATACTTTTTTGTTATAATTAGAGACCATCGACGATCCAAATGCACTATGGCTTTATGCATAAAGCCTCAAAGCGAATTGGTCGCCGTATAAAAATTGTGCAAAGCGTGATATTTTCAAATTTGGAATTAGTATCATACACGAAATAAAAGAGTAGCAACGAAGACAACGAGCGACACACCCTTCCCCTCCGAGCGCTCGGCGCTGTCTGTCAAATTTCGATCGAAGATGAACGTCCGTGACAGCTCCAAATCTCAAATTTATAGGTTACTTTAGTAAGATATTTTGAATATAGTGCACAAGATAAAATCAAGAATTTAGATGCTAAGTCAAAGATAGGAACCTCTATAACATTGTTTTATCAAATAACACACAATAAGTGCAATGTATCTCAGAGATAATCGCCTGCCTTTAGATGCGTATTTTATGCCAAAACATGGTTTCAATTTTGTCTTCATTTGGAATAACCAGAGCAATAAATAAAAAAAACAGAGACTACACCTTGTAGACGAACGTAATTCCCTTCAAGTTTATGTTATTTCGATAGCTGATGTCAACAACTGATCTAGAAAAGTGCACCAGAAAAACCGTCAATTTGGCTTCTATGATTGCAAATTACAGGCATTTTAAAGATTGAATCAAAAATTCAGAGCTTACATCTTATGTAGATAGCTTATTTCTACACAAATCAGTCAAAAAAAGTTGTCAGTTAAGTCATTTTTGGGAAGAAAACTGCACTTGAACTTTGTTAGAAGGTAGGTGACAGCAGCCTTAAGTACGAGTATTACAAATTGAAGTCCTCCACCGTGACTATCTGTCTATCTATTTGCGATTATTCTATAAGCAATTGCACTGAATTTCAAGTAGTGCAATCGTGCAATGTTGAAAATTAAAGTGGTTTTTGAGGAAGGTTTAAGTGAACCATATTTTTTAAGGAAAAAAAGATATTACCTGAAGTTGTGACTAACACAATATTTACTTTAGAAACCTTAAATTACTCTCCTACACTTTATAGGTATCAATATAACCATATTCCTAGAATCAGGACATCTACTTTAAAGTACATTTCCCGTTAATTGGTTCACAAAAGAAAGTCTGCTTATTATTTAAGTTACGCAAGAATATTTAAGTCGTCTAGCACGTGCCTAATCAACTAAACGAAGTTACTTGTTGCAGCGAGGATGACCTAGATATCTTGACAAATTACAACAAAACTTTGACTCAGTTAAGATATAATTTACTTCAACAAACTTCAGACTTCTGGGGCTGACAATCCATTGAAAGTTCTTTTGGACTGGGACGTTGAAATGTAACGACACTAAGTTTTGATTCAATCTTAGATTAAGAAAGAGATAAAATTATTCTGGTAGAAATATTTTAAGTGAGTCAAATAAATACCTACTTCATATCGTGTTATATAACACAAACATTGTGGACTTATTGCTTATAAATGTCTTAATATACTGATTTTGATACAAATAAAAGAAATAATTGTAAAGACGTACGAACAACAGTTTCAGTTTGTTGTACAACGCATTTTCATATAGTCCCCAATACATTAACGCCATCTATCATATTAAGCTCAATGCACTCTCGGAAACAATTCGCGGGTCCCAATCACATAGATCGGCGGCAATAAATCAACAATTTAGCACGGCAATTTCCATAATTCACACAATATCAAGTTACCGCGCGAGAATAAAGAAAAATCCAATTTCCTACGTCTGCAATACTCGGAGGGGACTAAGGAGGTTCCCTTTTTATTTGGGAAGCGATCACACTGGATGTCTTGGACTGGATACTTGTAGTTATAGAAAGAGCATAGTGTTAATTTACTACTAACTTGTAGCAGTAGTAGTTCATGTCTTTGTTATCATTTTATTGCATTCTGATTTAAACGAAAGGTGTGTAGTTACAACACTTTAGCTCGAGAACGGATGGTGGATGGGTGGACAATTTCATGATTTATACTTTGTTTGATTGGTCGCCGCCCCAAATAGAATAATAAACATAAAGCGACCGGGGCCGGGGCCGAAACGAGGTTTGCTGGGACCGTTATTTTTCATAGATAAGAGTCAATGTTCTTAAATTTGTTTTAGGCAATGATTTTAATGTAAATTGAATTGATAGCTTGTCATAGAGGTTCTCTGTTTGTGTGTGGTTAACTTTGTTGCATTTCTTTACGCCATGTCCTTCTTCGATTAGAAAACCTTTGATAAGTACTAAAAAATCGACATAATGTAGATTGACCTTTGTAACACACTCTTAAAAAACGCTTATTATAAAAGCATCATGTTAAACCTCATACATTAACCACAGAATATTACCCTAAGCCCAACACGCCCTAAAAAAAATCCCCATAAACGTTCCTACAGGAAATTATCCAGAAGAGACCGTCCATCAATAACTAAGTTAATTAACTTAAAAGCTCTTTTTGCGGAGTGTGTCGTCCGCTGCTAAAAAGGCCAATGGAGGTAAAAATGACGCGCCTCAAATTGAACTGTATTTGTGGGCGAGCCAATGTAGAGATATGTGTTGTAGGGAATTTCCCATTTCCAACACATTTTGATGCCTTTGATCTTATGAATTTGTCATTAGTGTGTTCGATTTGGCTAATGTGGGCATCGTTTTAATATGTTTGTATCAATTTTGGGAAAATACTGAGGCAAATGTATTGGAAGACGTAAAAGCCTAGCTTAAAAATAGGTACCTAACTCAAAATGTATCAGGAATGGTCTAGGTTTCCTAGAAATTTCATAGAAACAATAAACACCAAACAAACCAAACAGCGGCAGGATTACCAGAATGTGTGAAAAGGCTAGTACGGTAGGCTTCTCTTTCAAAAGCTACACGATCCTGAGCTATGGCGAGTCAACGCCGGCATCAAGCGTCCCCCTACGGTGTTGAGTAGCAACATCAGTACTAGCAGAAGACTGTGAAGATTTAGAATATCAAGAAAGGCTTTTGACTGGGTATTAAGAGGCGGGGAACCCCCGGTTTTTAGGCTGCTGTGTGGAAAGCAAGAAACCTCCACATATTTATATTCGCTAGTTTTTATAAATGCACTGACCAAATTGGAAGCTTCTTTTTTTGAAGTCGGTCGAAGATGCCGTACGAAACGCAAACGCTAGGCTAGGCAATGAAAAAATCTACGCTCACTATAAATGGGACTTCTGTTTACTACTCTATTATAGGCGATAACCGCGTATATAATAAGTAGTCCGTGCTAAACCTAAGCGGTGTGCTGAGAAATTTTAAAATGAAGACATGCTTTGGTTAAAAATCTGATCGGTTTATTACAAAACACATTCTATTTCCCCGGTGTGGAAGCGTCTTCAGGAAGGTGTTTCGGATATGAGCGATTATTCAAGCCCGATAACAATGTGGTAATAAATTATGATTGATGAAAGCCCGCAGCCCAAACAGTGTGCACACCTCTTTAGAGGAACAATAACGATATTCAGCACGCTTCTGAAATATTGCATCGGTTAATTTGTGGGTAAAGCTCTATTAGATGAGACTATTGTACGATAATTCCTATTTCAGACTAACCGAGAACTCATCGCTTTTGGGGTCCATGTTTATAATACCTAACTACCACGTAATTTAGGTTATCTGTTTATTTTTTTCCTTTGGTCAGGTATGAAGATTTATACGAATCTATACTGTGTACTAATATTATAAAGTTAACGAGTTTGTTTGTTTGTTTGAACGCGTTATTCTCAGGAACTACTGGACCGATTTAAAAAAATCTTCATGTGTGAGTTAGCTTATATATCGGGGAAGGTTTCAGGCTATATAATATCACGCTGCGACGAAAGGGGAGAGAGCTATAGTTACTTAGGTATATAAGGTTTCGTTTAACGAAGGTATTAATGTACTAGAACGTCAAATGTACCTATATCAATGAAGTATTATCATATTAGTAACTTGATTCAACGCAGCCTATAAACCACATGTAGATAAACATTGTTGCAACATACACAAGGATCTTGACTGTTGGACCAATTTCAATTTTCAGTGTTCGGTCCAACGGGTCCAGTATACTAAACGCTCAGGGATCAATTGTGTCATTCTTTTGACCTATTGGCCACCGTTACGTTAACAAAAGAATGACATCAAACAAACACATCCGTTTAAAATCAGCTCATATTGCAAACCCCAAATGCTCTAATATTCGTATGGGCAGACATTAAAGGATTGGTCTGTTCGTTTCGCACAGATAGTTGTTAGTCAACGTCACCTATAGAATGTAAACATTCAGGCCCAGGACCATCAGCTCCTCCAAACAACATTACTCATCTGTCACGGAACCCTTCCGATCAGGGTTGCCATGTGAACGGATGGTCAGAGCCTACTATGTGAATTTTATTATTATTATTTTAGAGGGATACCGTGAAACGATAAAAAAACTTTTATAGATATTTCCTGATAGAGGATCCATTGTTAAAGAATTGAAGTAATAAATTGTGAGTAAAGATGCATAACAACTCTTTAAAAAAATATACCACAGACGATAAAATATAATACATCAAGCTAAACAGAGACTTTTAACCATCTTTCCGGATTAAGTGAAGCAGTTGTTTTGAACTCATGGTTTTTGTCCAGCCCAGTTTTGTTTGTTTTAGTTTGAGTGTAAGTAGTCACTTTAAATGTCCGATTAAAATAAAACATCAATAACATTTTTTTGAGGAACTTGAATTTTTTGTGGTTATTTAGTAAAAGTAAAATGTACAAATATTTTCGGCAAATTATGGCCAAATCACCTGGTGCTATTGAGTGATTCCACTAAACGAATGTTAACACTCACGTCTAGTCACTTACAAAACGCACGCTCGTAAACTAAACGACTCTTCGTACAGCCCCTCCATAGAATGTGAAGTTCTTTCAGGAAACATTTTGTGTGTCCTTCTTCACTGTTAAACCTTAATAATTTTGTTCACATGGACGTTTGAGTAATATTGTTGGCATTGTTAAAATTTCAACAATTTTGGAATACAAGTGACAGTTTGAGGCTAAGCATGGGTCTACTTCATAGTAAGGTTAATGACGCCGGCTCGTTATTTCTATTGATAAAATAACTAGCTAGCCTTATCATTACTGTACTACTATAAATAAGTAATTGGTATTGCGCTAAATAGCCGAACTCCCCGAACAAATAAACATACAAGAATTAAAATTTACGCTCATAACTCAGATCCTTGGAAAATCCACGGAACATTTCCGGTATCAGATAAAGGAAATGTATTGCATTGTTCTAATAAATTTAAACGTCTGCCATAAAACTCTGTCTGATGGTGACCCTTGTGCGGGCAAAGACAAACATTTTATGTGTGGACTTATCTCGAAATATTACTTTCCGTAGATCGCTTGGGAAATTCTCTGCAAATATGAGCACTATGAAAGGTTTGTTAGTAGCGCACGCGATGGGTACATTTTAAAATATTTGCTCTATAGTAAGTTTACAAAGAATTGGAGAGAACTTAATGAATCAGAGAATCTGTGCGAGATATTAAGCAAGATAGAGGGAAAATTATCGTACAACATATTCTTGGAAACTAGTTATTATGAAAAATTGTGATCGGGGCGCTAATTCTCGTGGAGTTCGCCGACAAAAGTTCACCGATCGAATTTTCTTTTTCGAAGAAAATACAGTTTTTGCTTTATCACTCACGATTTCTATGCATTTTGATTTCATTCGTGAGGTATTTTTTTTGTACTTGTGGCTTTATTACGTTATTTTTTTTGGTTAAACTATGAAACTCGTAATCGAATTAGGAACATGGAAAAAGTTCGATTGACGCGAGAATCTGGGCGTAGGAAACTGATTCAGTTTTATTCATTTTTTTCCACCAAAAAGCCTACTAAAATATATTTTTCATACGCTAACAATGAGGCCAAGGATATCCCCACGCCACGTCGGCAGTGCATTTAAAAATTCAAACAAAGAAAACTTACGCGAAGCCATTATGGTAAGTGCCCAGTAACCCCGATACAAAGAGAATCCTGCTTAAAACGGAACGCTCAGAAACTTGTGGGTAGATGCTAAATGCCTGTTTCGGTGTGCCAAATTGAAACTTTTCAGTGGAAACTTCTTTACGAAATTTTTGTTCTTTATCCTTAGTTCTGTTACTGAAATGAATTAAACGTAGCATTTGTAAGAAAGCAGTTCGCTTAAAACGATTTCAACATACTTTTCTTAATACCTACTTATAGTTAATATTTTCAGGAGCACCTAAATCAAATATCAATTGGCTAGTCTTTGGGAATTTTGAAGGAGCGTAACCTTCATAAATTCTTTGAAAAGGTTTTGTAAACGATTAAAGTTGATGACATAAATCTGGTTTTTACCAGTCATTCACTTTGTAATAGTTGAG
Source organism: Pyrausta aurata (assembly GCA_963584085.1). Lineage (NCBI taxonomy): Eukaryota > Metazoa > Arthropoda > Insecta > Lepidoptera > Crambidae > Pyrausta > Pyrausta aurata. The sequence goes on from OY757264.1 coordinate 8,689,241, forward strand.
AAACTAAAGTTTAGAAGTTTAACGAAGTTTTCCGCCTCGAAAAGACATCTTAATTTGCCCAGCCATGCGCATACCCAGACCATAGACTACTTCAGTCATTAGAAGCGTTGGAACAAAGTTAACATTCAACAGGCTTGCCAATATGTCGGTGGCCGTATGGTAGTGGTCTTACGCTATCCGGGCGCGTAAGACACAGGGTTCGATCCCTTGTCTGACAGGTTGCTCTTCACAAATGCATATTATAAAGTTAATATTGTCGAATTTAATTTGAACTCTATGTTATGTTGAATAATAATTATGTTTGCATTTTTATGCTTGCTTAATGAAGATATCTCTAGTATAAATATAATATTGGGTATTTTTTCTTTTTCGGAAATATTTTATGAGTTCATGTTTTGTGAATGTTTTTAGAGTGTTTGTATTATGTTATTAGTTATTTTTCAAATATATCCGCTATTATTGAATCCTTCCTAATGTGTTTAAGCTTTTGAATTTTGTCAAGTGGTTCTATAGCTCTTCAAATGACATTCATGAGGCGTCTATTTCGCAAGCTTTCTCCTGCTCAACTAACTTAGGCAAACTATCCACCCAAAAAAAAAACTAATTGAAATTATGTCAGAGAGCGATCATAAAATTGCCGCATTTCTTTGAAGTTTAGCAAAGCTGCATTTGCGATGAGTGAAAACTACTTATCGTAAATAGTAAAAATAAATGCACAAAATTTGTGAAATTAAGTTTTGTGGGGAACGAAGGGTTTATTTATATCATTATATCAGTATTATATCTATTATTATTATTTATATTTATTTAACTAATTTTTAAGTTACTTTATTTAAGTGTATGTCAGCATTATTCATTATTATTTTAGATTGAACATACAACTTTATGACTTTTGTTACAATAGAAAAACGATACCTATCACAAATTATTCTAGATAGATTTTCAATTTTAGTCGTATAAAGCAGGCAGGTAGGATGCTTCTAAGACTTGTATGTTATGATAGATTTTTGTATTTTTTTCTTTTGTTTATTTTTTTAAATTATCTTTGTTATTTTTTTAAATAGATAAGCTTTAAATTAATTCTGTAAACACAACAATTTTCCGCCAGTCAGTAAATTGGATACTAACTTACCTGTAGAATTAAGAAAAAAACTAAACCAAGTCAAAATCCACGATAAAAAGAGCCCACAATTTAGTAACACCAAAAAAAGCATCGCCAATAGAATAAATAAAGAAAAAGTAAAGTTATGGAAATTTGGAACTCCAGGCTTATTTTACGGTGTTCGGTGTCTCCGAGGCGCGACTTAAGTTTGGTAATTAAAAGTTGTGGCTCGTTAGCCGGAGAGTGTTTGGCGCCAAATTGGAAAGGCACACGTATTAACATAGCTTATATGAACAGCCCGAAATTGCGACGAAAGGTGAAATATTAAAGAATTTCATTCGGTTGAGTTTTAGTTTGTTCTTGTTAGTTAGATGCTTCTAGCTTCTGCTAGTAGTTATCATGGTTAAAATTGACTTTTATCTAGACTCTCAATCGCCAAGAGTTACAGAAAAGTCAAGTATAAATTTAGTAAACCTGCGAGGCTTTATATTTTTTTTACGCGTACTTATGAATGGGTAAAGTAAAAATAGTTAAACGTCGATTTGCAACTCACATCAATAAAGCTGAATAAATATCAAGCCACTGATAATGTCAAGCTAAGAGTAATAATAATATAAGTTAAGACTTATTAAAAAAAACGAAAAGTCGTTTTCGTTGTTTGTTTAACAAGTTTTCAAGGTTTTACCTACTTAATATGAAAATACATCATTTCTTTTCTAAACAACTAATCTTGAACTAAAATAGTAACACCTTCAACTAAATGGATTTTCTTATTCAGTACCATAACAAAGCCTTCTGAGAAATTTAATACCATTTACAAAATTGAAATTTATTGAAAGGATATTATTATACCTCAATTTAAGAGAAATGGGATAATATTATGTCTAGTTACTATATTAATGAATCATTTAATTTATTTGCCTTCGCTTTGAGGGATCAGTGTCTAATTAAATAAATGGCTTACGTCTGGAATCTTTGCGGCACAAATACATCTATTCGTGGTCGGTCTGCCAATGATGATAATACTGTAAAATCTCATTAATTGTCAATAAGAGACGCGGATTGTAGGCTACTATAAGGTTTCGTGTTATTAGAGAAAGGAATTCAGAGAATTTATAATTTTATTTGAAGACGAAGGTAGGTACTTCGGACGAATACATTTTATTTTCTTATTTGATTCTAACAATATAAGTTATCCACTAACACTAAAAAATATTTTGACATTCTTTATCCTCTCTACTAACCAGCAAATGAGTTGAGATACATCGAAAGAAAAGGATAAACTACGTTTTTATATTAACGTGTATCTGACCTTAAAAATCGATCTGCGAAAAAATCCCAAGGGGGTCTACGGAAACAATAAAAGCGTTCGAACCGCAAAGTTTTCAAGTTTTTGTCAAGTCACATAAGCTAAAATAGCACTTAACCTTAATGGGGGCCACCATTAATTTCCCGCGAGATGACTTAATGTCAGAGACCAAAGAGAACAGTAGACGCCGTGACCACTATGTTAGATCATACACAAATACATAACTATAGCTTTTGCCCGCGACTTCGTTCGCGTGGACTTCAGGTTCGTCCCGTCTAGTAGCGCAAAAAATGTGTTTTTTTACGACCTCACATTAGAAACCTCAAAAATTGTAGCCTATATGTTATTCTGATGTATAAGCTATATTGTGGTAAAGTTTCATTCAAATCCATTCAGTAGTTTTTACGTGAAAGAGTAACAAACATCCATACATCCATACATCCATACTTACAAACTTTCGCCTTTATAATAGTAGTAGGATTTTACTTCAAACGTATACTAAAAAAGTAAGTACTTTCTAACCTACTGATTTTAAGTCCCTAGAGCGGGCAAAAGGCGTTCACAGTGCGCCGCCATATCGCGTTTGGTTTTGAGCTTTACGCTTTCTTAGCTTATTTTTAAGTTTAATTTATATTTAGGTTAGGTATTCATTCCATTTTGGCGATGTTGTTGTTGTGTTAGTTGTGTGTAACAAAGAGTTTGGCCTCTGTAAAAAAAAAATCTAGACAATTTGCAACGGAAAATAACACCAAACATAACATCTATAACACTAAGTGGTCTTTCTTAATGCCTTTGTCGCGAAAAAAATGTGAATAGGTAAGGGACGACAAGGGACACAATTTTTTTACTAATTTCACCCAGAGATGAATGAGCCGTTACAGGTCGTTGTGTGCTAAATATTATAATGCGATAGGAATCTCTCAATTGGCTTTACAATAAATAGCGGTCGGAAAATGTTGCCACATTATGTTTTCGACCATTTTTATTTTTGTTTTGTTTGCACACTTACGGGATAAGCATTCCTTCTCGATTATTTTTCATAGTTATAATAATACAGAAAATAAAGTTTAACGTTTTAAATGATTCCTAGTTTGGTTTTACACTCGCTTCTGTGACTTTTATTAGAATTGTTCACTTTGCTGGTTTACGTATATCAAAACGCTTCTGTATTAGGTATCAGTTAAAACTAAAAACATACTTAATGTTCTAGAAATTAACGATAAGGTATTATTTGTCAGGTAATGATCTGTTTCAGAGTAGGATGGGTAACGTAATCATCATAAACATATTGTAAAAAAATAGTTAAACTAAAAAGAAAGTTAAACTGATCTAGAAGATGTTCTATTAGTAACATCAAGTATGGAATGGAGTAGACCTTTCGAATATACGATCCTATCAATAAAACTCAGCCAGTATTCTTAGAACCAAAGACATTGAAACTCTTATCGATAATTCAGATTAGGTCCCATAACTTATCTTCGAGTATCTGCACAAAAACCTTACCCTTTTCAAATAGCAATGGCTAATAAATTCTCCCCATTTCTTATTATAATACCGAGGAACTCCCGATATGACAAAAGGACCCGTGTGTGCAAATATGCTGAGGTTTTCCTGAACAAGCATCTAAGGAATCGCGTCGAAAGTTTTCCCTGCAATATCCATGTCAGCTGAATTGGAAAATTATTCATCAAATCAATTTGTAAGGCACCTCCTCCGGCCAAGAAAACTCCCGTAATTGGCTCTTGAGATAAAGGAATAACAGACACCGTCGGAATTCCATTTTTTAAGACATTTCTTTACTTTGTCCATAAAATAATCCTTTTAGCATTTAGCGGGTTTAAGGATACGGATGCTTGTTAATTTTTATTCTTTTTCTTTGGAAGCTGCGAGATGTATTTTTTGAATATTGTAAAATGGTAATTTTGGCTTTGAAGTTTTGACTTTGTACTTTATTTTGCTAAAATATCAAAAGCAAAAATAAATGCGTATTTTTGACTGATTGACTAAGCATCATTTGGGTGCAAATTTTTTAATACCTAGATTTTTCAATTTTCCTGTTTTTAATGCCATTGCAGTTCATTCCAGTTTGATCTCTTTATACCAAGTTTATTACTTGAAGCGCAGCAAATCGCAAGTTCCACCGCTCGCTTTCACGCAACAATCAGTTGCAAGCGCTAACCGAATTCCGCTAACGAACTCGACTTAACCGGGTAGTAACGACAGCCCAACTTCTAATTACGCCGTCGACAATCGCCAGCTTTTACTTTAGCTGCGTATGCACTTTTGTTTTGAGTTGCGAACTGTCACCATTTTTCTTTTGCTTTTTTTCGACGCCGTGTTACGAAGGCGGTGACTAAAAAATTAAGAGTAAGTTGGACGAAGTTCTTATTACCCATGTCAAACATAATTTTGAAGTTAAGCTTTTTGGCGCTTTTACTATTATCATGCGGATAAACCAACCCACATTATATAAGAGCTACACGCGAAAATTTTATGAAATATTTTTTTGCAAAACGAAATGTGAGTAATACTTTTGCATAGTTTATTTGGATAACAAAATAGTGAAACATTTTTTTTGACAATAACAATAGTCTAGCATTGATGTAGGCAGGTTTTCACCTTTTGGCATTTTCATAAAATATTTTTGAATAATTGAAGTTTTCCAGCCAGGACTTAATTAATGAATTCTCTGAACAGCTAATTATGCTTCAGTATTAATTACGTATGTGTCTGCTGCAAACTAATTGGCTTGATGGTCAGTTATTATTGTACAATTATAGCAACGCCTTTCGTGAATACATTATACTTGCTGGAGTAATTATTAAAATATTTTTTTTGTTTCAGAATCGGTAAATATTTTATTTTCGAAATAATATTCAGCTGAAAATGTCATTCACGCACGTTTGCGTGAATTAATAATTAAAATAAACACGTCATTTCTGTTGATTGGACAGGATTTTTGGCATAAGCATTCAGACTAACATTATTACACAAACAGCGTGTAAACAGTTTGTTCTCACACTAATACTAATTACTTGCCTCATTTTAACGAAAATTCTCGTTTGCACGGTGCACCCGTGAAAATGCTTTCGTGTTATCGCTGCTTCTCGCAAAATATAAATGTTGGTTATCAAATAGACGTACCTATCATACGTAAACGTTTACACGTATGTAATAAAATGAAAAATTCATACTTATCTTTATTTTGCATATTGGAGTGATGCAAAGCTACTTACCATAAATCATAACTCATCTTCAATGGAACATACTATTGGGTTTGCCCCTTGGGTTTGCATATATGGGTTTGCCCTGAATTGGATGTAAAATCATACTTCTTCAAATATTTACACAAATTAAAAAATTGAGATCTATTCATTGAGCCATAAAACATCTAATAAATATCCTATTTATTTATTGGGCTGGTACTTAATTATAATAAATTACACGTGTAAATTACTCGGCCCTATCACAAAAGGCCCCAACGCATCCATGAGCTGCATATTCCCCTCGAACAAGAGCAGCTTTTCCATCTCCAAAATATGAAAACTATTTGCCATCAACGCTCGATACAGCTACACGCTTACTAATCCAGAAAACACGATCTCAATTAATTCCCAAATCACACAGTTCAGATGGGTGTTTTCACACTAATTACTTATTTGGGAGCTGCACCAACCCCGCATTCAAATAGAACGGTTATCAGTAACCGCAGGTGTTATCGCACCACCGTTAAACGGAGTAACGTAACGTGAAATCGTTATTATCGTTATTTACCAGAGTTCGCTATTTACCGAATACCGCGATTTTGCGGTCGACCTGTAAATTCGAAAGGATTTATGTTATGGAGTGCTGATTAACGAATATTTAGTGGCATCTGCAGGGGATCGCCATTATTTTTGCTTAACCTACTTTCGAAGTCTACTAAAGTCAAATTGAACACAAATAAAATACCATAATACAGTTTTGGTTAAAACCATTACAATAATAAATAATAATGATTTGTCGTTCCATAAAATTAACTTAAGTGTCATTTACTTTTTTTTATTTAAAGACTCTATTGCACAGATCCTGGTGTACAAAGGTAAACTTAATGCTTAAAGCATTTTCTGCCACCTTTAGGTCATGCTGAGAGATATTGGTTAGGACCTGTTTCACCATCGAATAATAATAATCACGAACCAACAAACAATTACATTAGGAATCGCTGATCGTATCTCATACAGACATTATTAAACTAGGGTTAAGTTTGCAAAAGGAGGATTACTAATTTATTCAATAAATAAAAAAAAATATGTGGGACAACTTAATGAATTAGCAGTAAGTCCCATGAATGCTACCGGGTATTCCAAGTATGGTACAAAATGACGCGAGCGACGCGTGAGGCAAAAGTAAGTAATGTGTCAGTAGGGTGACATAAATGCTTTAAATGACGCACCTTCAAAGGAAAAGCGAGTTCTTGTAGATAAAATAAACGGTAATTACTCCAATTAACTGATGCTTGGACGCAGTTTTATGAGCTTCGAATAATAGCAAGTAATTAAGCTCTTTTAGTTAGCCATACTGTCCCACAGCTGGGCAAAGGTCAAACCAAAAGATTTACAGCAGTCTTTGATCCGGGCTGGCTCTTTTACCTACCGTGATTACGCAAAATTTAGATCTAAAATTCTCAAATAAGTAAGTGTGAAGTAATATCATTGCGAACCTGTTTTTTATACCCAAAACTATGCTCATAAAATGAAGTTAAAAGCATAATATGGGATAAACCTACTCGTAGTTTCACTACGTAGTTTTAACATCATCATGTTTACAAATAAATTAAAAGAGGACATGCAGTCGAATTGAGAACCTTTTTAATGTCGGTTGAAAATGATGCCGGATTTGTTGTGAAACTCCACTTCAACTGAATAAATAAACAGCTGAGTGATTGGCACACATATTGTGGCACGAACGACCAAAATAATTAGCCAAAGCATGATTTTTGATGACGATAATAATGCTCATAGTTTTTGTTCTGTATTCAAATGAGTACATAACTAAATATACCAAATATGCGAAAAATGCGAAAGTTTGCGAGGATGGATGTTTGTTATTTCTATATACGCTAAAACTACTAAATGGATTTTGATGAATCCTTACAGTAACATAGCTTATACATTATAATAGTACATAGGCTATAACTTATAATCATTTTGTGAGATTCAATATATGCGAATGAAGCCACGGGAAATTGCTGGTATTTCTATAAATGTACGCTCGCTTTGAAAAAGGTCATTTTGAAGAGGAAAAAGTGGGAGAAACGCAAGCATAGTACTTATTTCATACTTCACGATTTAGTTAATATTGTTTTTGTTATTTTGACTATATCCAGTTCACGAATAAGCTTTTTGCCCCAAAGCTTATAAATTTGTCGAAACCATCTTCGTTAAAAGAACTCTCGATATCTATATATATTTATATTCTTTTAGCAACATTACGATTCTTGCAGAGCAATACGAGTCTGTGTTATAATTTCTCGCCGTATCGGACTCATACATTAATTCATGAACGGCAGCTGTAAACATTAAACCTGAAAAAGCTATTAAGATTACAGATGAAAAATTGTTTTACATTTCAAAAGAAAAACTGACGAAATATTCGATATGTTAGTAGCATCGTGTTTTTTTAAATATATTCATAACAATGTCTTTAAACAGCTTTTTTGAAAAAAATACACATTTTTCGTTGCTACATTAAAAACGATTAATTTAGTGTGTCATGTAATGCAAGTAAATTTTCCTGAAAATTTATTAATTTAAAGTCTTGTGGAAAGCTAGCTATCTGTAACTGCAATCAGAAATGTGACCTACTCCGCTTATTTCACCACCACATGACCACAACATAAGTAAGAGCAGTGACTTCGTTCATTAAAAAAATTGCATACATAATCAAAAGCCATACATAATTTATATTACATAAGGAAGCATATCGACACCTCCCTCGCAAAACTCTGTAACTGTTAGTTATCGAGAAATACGATTTTAGTATTTTCGTGTTCTCCGAGGTCGGTTTTATAAGGTGGCCTTCAAAAATTTTTAAGATTCTCATTAATATTAGTAATTTACAGTTGTATATGTGTCTATCTAGAAAAAGTGTTCCCTGCATATCTGCCTAGCTGTTAGTTAACCGCGTATGCGCGGGGCGTATCGAAGCGGACCGGGGGGGATATCTGTCACTTCGTCAGTATTGCACCGGAGAGCCTACTATGCTACGATGCAAGTATGTACTCAAGTGTAATATGTGATTGAATAAAAAAAAAACGGCCAGGATGTGAATACAAGCATGTGCTCAAAAAGGATACAATTCAAGGATGCTCTACAAAGTACTTGTTTGGTCCAAAAGACAATAAATACAAATGTGGGGGGTTCAAGTGAAATACAAAATCCGAGTAAGTTATATGAGATGATTAATTATAATATTTTTCCACTGTATTAAATTTGTACTAACATGAAGTTTTGTACACTGCTTGTTTTTTGTGGTATTTAGAGGTAAAACTTACGGCAATCTATTAAATTCTACTAATCCGACGCAAATACACGTAACTAGACCAGTTACAGAGGTATGCTTCGCAATTCATAATGACGCTTGTCACTTAAAGAGTTTTGCTACGGAAGATTTATTATGTTTTTTGCTTTAACTGACACTTACAGACTTATGCGCCGATGGCTTTACTATACCTTTGGTTCTAATTGCCGCTTACACACTTATGCACCGGAGGTTTATTTTAAAAATATTATTTAAGTATCACTTAGGTTGTTTTGCTTTGGATTATTTGATTCGATATATTTTGTATCTGACACTTAAGTATACTTACGTGGTAAAACAAATTTTAACACGCCCCCTAAGTGTTATTACTTTTTCAGAGTCACCTGTTCCACACTTCTCAGAAAAAGATAAAATATTTTGGCCGAATAATAACATATTCGAAAATGATGCTGACAATGTTACGGAAGATCGGTTAGCAGAAGATCTCACTCAAAACTCAACATGTATACCCACTATAAACCAGTCAGTGTTTTTCGATGCCATTTATGAGGGGGAAGCTACAGGTAATCCTTAGCTCAGCCCCTGGGTATTCTTTGCAGCCTCGCCTCTCACTGTGACTCGTAGTTTGCGAGCTCCACCTGTATTCAGGAGAAAATTATTTATCCTGTTATCCAGCTGACGGCGTATGGGACACGCACACCATTGCATGGGTATCCTTTAGCGAGCGGCAAACATCACCGTGTCGACCTCTCGAGACCCATCTAGGAGTGACATGTGTAGGGCATCAAGCCTTATTCGGTTCCCAGGAAGTCGGCGACGAATCTTCGGTGTGTTGGCTGAAGCCTCCCGCAACCTCTCCGCCGCCTCCTTCTGGGAGATTGGTTCTGGATCACTGATGATGCGGTGCAGGTATTTGCCTAATCAGTCGTGACCTGTTAAAATCTGAATAGCTTGGTGTGTTAGGCGTTCATGTTGGCGCTTCACACATCCCTCGAGCAAAGTATAGCAGCGAGCAAATAAATAGATAGTCAGATCATAAGTTCTGTCACACAATAAAAACTTTTGAATTTAGAATGCTGGCCACAAAAAAGTTTATTGAATTCGATTTTTTCATGAAAATAAAAATGTGTACTTTTTAGAACTTTCCTCATTTTTAAATAGGAGTAAAGAAGGCCGTGTCGCGGTTATTGCTTTGCATCGTTGCGGTTACGCGCCAATTCAGATAAAAGATTCGTTTATCGTACCATAAAACGATACAATGGTCTTCATTGTATCGTAGTATAGTGTATAGTGTAGATGACAGGTCAAGAAGTGGTCGCCCTCACTCTGTTAGCACTCCAGCAGTGATAAAAGCTGTGAAGGCGCGAATTCAAAGAAATCCCATACGTAAGCAGAAACTGTTGGTCCTTCAGATGGGGTTAAGCAGGACCACGGTGAAAAGGGTGTTAAATGAAGACTTAGAGCTTAGGGAATATCGAAAAAAAGGCTCGTTTATTGGACCTGAGGCTGAAGAGATGCTGCGCTTTGTTGAAGCGGTACGCGGGAAAAAAGCATCGGGAAATTCTTTTTTCAGATGAAAAAATTTTCACCGTGGAAGAGAGCTACAACAAACAAAATGATAAGGTGTACGTACACAACAGTGAAGAAGCGAGCAACCGTATTCCGCGTGTCCAACGAGGTCATTTTCCATCCTCGCTCATGGTTTTTTTGGGAGTCTCTTATTGGGGCTTAACTGAGGTACATTTTTGTGAGAAAGGCGTAAAAAAGAATGCAGTTGTGTATCAAAATACAGTCTTCAAGAACTTTGTGGAACCTATTTCTCATACCATGTTTAATAACAAACACTGAGTATTCCAACAAGATTCTGCGCCAGCTCATAGAGCGAAAAGCACAAAAGACTAGCTGGCGGTGCGTGAAATCGACTTCATCCGGCACGAAGACTGGCTCTCCTCCAGCCCAGATTTGAGTCCGTTAATTACAAGATATGACAACACTTGGAGGAAAGGGCCTGCTTAAAGCCTCATCCTGATTTGGAGTCACTCAAGGCATCCTTGATTAAGGCCGCCGCCGATATTGACATGGACCTCGTTCGTGCTGTGATACACGACTGGCCGCGCAGATTGAAGGCCTGTATTCAAAATTGCAGGGGTCATTTTAAATAAACTTTATCACCATATGAATCTATGTTTTATTAAGTTCATTTTGCTATATAAATAGTTACATAAATAATAAATATGCCTAAATAATTTCATATTACACATGTGACAGAACTTATGACCTGAATATGTGAAATGCGGTGCCCACGCTACAATTGATTAGCTGCAGGTCTCAGATCTGCAGAGCCTCGTCCTTCAGTTTGAGGCGCTTTACCTCAACTTCTTGGGGTTTTGGCCTCAAATCCAGAAAATTTTGTTTCTCGCGCTACTCAATGACGGCGGCTAAAACCTCGGCATCGAGCGCCTAAACTTACGTACCGGCCATGGCAGCAGCTGCATTTTCCACTACTGTACGATAGCCCCGAATTACTCTCAGCGCTACAATGCGCTGTACTTTACGCACGAGCATTTTGCCGTCCTTGTAAATAGGGGCCTGTATAACGCCACGGACCGCAGAACACCCATATTGGCAAAAAGGCGCCTATTAGCAGCAGCAGTCCCACCAATGTTCAGCATTAGTCTGCTCAGTGCCCCAGCAGCTTACTTTCAAAATGGGCGGTGAACTTCCAGCGTCCATCAAGCCGAAATATTTAAGCGGTTTTCCTTTCTTAATCCTGACCCCAATTACCACTATGTGTCATCTCGCTGGTGTCGCTCGTCTTGGCCTATGAAAACTTTTATTGCGTTCCAGTACTTGATATGAGACCCACGTAGTCTTTGATAAATTTAGTGTCACCATCCAGTCCTACAGAGTTTTTAATAGCTCCATTCTAGACTACATTGATAAAACCACGAGACTCCCACGCAGCCCTCAATTATGTGGGTCCGAAACACTTCTTCATAGTCCAGACTTTAAAGTTCATACTAACAAAACTATGTATCTATAAGTATAAAAATATCTCGTTCTATTCATAAAGCATTAAGTACCACTTACGAAATAAAATACGTCCATTCTTCCATTACATAACTACCTATTTGCCACTTACTAACTTTATCAGATATTTTTTTCCGAAGCAAAACTCTGTAACTGACACTTGAATAAAAAAAAACTTATGAAATCCGACGCATAATTCTTTAAGTGCGATATCTTTATATCTGTAAATAATTTAATAAAACCAACAAAAAAATCTGAATTTAGTCGTCAAAAACAGCCCATATGCCAAATTTCAAGATGATAGTTTTAAGGATAAGAGCACAGTGCGCATTTGAAGTTTCGATCGGCTCTCCTGTAAAATTTGCGATTTCAAGTTAGCGACTTTTGCGTAGGAGGTGTCGATATTATCTAAACTATGATAGCGCTCACTGCGAAGTGAAATTTAATAATAAATATTTACAAGTCAAGTAAAAGCGCCCCATAGTAACATAGTACAGTTTATTCTTTTTTTTTTTTTTTTATTTCCAAAATATATAGAAATATGCACTTATGTATTAGTGTGCAGTCTGCTACCTATTTCTAGCTTCATTGGTCTAGATAGTGGTAACGTTTGCTGGCCTTTTAACTGGTCTTGGATAATGATGTGCCATAGGTAGAAGTATGGATGCAACATTGCTTAAATAGACGGAAAATTTGGCAGTGTTGGGGAGGAATAGTCATGGATAGTCTTAGCGACTTCTGGGTTACATGTGGTGGCGGTGATAACACAACATCAAATACTACTTGTTGCTTTTTTATCACCATTTATTTTTTATACGAAATACATCAAGCTATAGGAACTTAGACCAAAAACAGAGACTGGGTCTACTGCATATGTGTACATTGTCGTCCATATAACTTGCACATCACGTAGCCATTCCACGGGTTGAACTGGCAACCCCGTCTTATCACTTACCAAATATTCGTAAATTGGGTACCGTTTAAAATTCCGGTGATGTTTGTTATTGTTCTATCCGAGAACGAAACCCGAAAAATACGCGTACAGTTATTATCGTACATGGCCTACATATGCGGAAATAGAAAGTGGGTATTGTTGCTAAAATTTGATCCGCAGGTTTTCTCCTAACTTCATCGTCTTTACTGCAATCGAATAGACATGGTATGAAAGTATTTTCTTTTGTTACGCACATAAAATAGAAAACCGTAGAGGAGGTCTATGTTCAGCAGTGGACGTCCTTTGGTTGATGATGACAAAAACTAATCTGCTAGGGAATGTTTTAAGGTGTGACTGTGTGGTCACTGGAATTGCAAATACTTCATGCTCCACCGTTTGAATACAGGAAGATAATACCATCATCGTAACCGTTAGCTAGTTGCGTATCTCTTTCATGACCAGCTGCGCTTAAATGTCAAAATAACTTAATTATGTGTTACTGCAAAGTTCAATAATCTGTAAAATGTTATATGTTATCAGTTTTTAAAGTTTTGGTTTCGGCATGCATAGTTGATCCGTGCTTCTAGTTATCTGCAATTTTCATTACGTTTAGTATGTGTGACGGTAAACGTGTTATTAATAATGTGAGAAGTATACTACTTATTTTGTAATAAGATAGACCTAATAAAAAAAAAACACAGATAATCTTGTATTGTAAATCTATATACATATAAAAGAAATTCGTTTTATTACACTATTTATAACTCAAGACAGCTAGTTCAATATTTCAATAAATTTTGTATGCTGTATATTTTTAGCAGAGAATACCGATTTATCTAATTATACCCTAAGGAAATGACATTGCTGAGCAGGAAGCACCGAATAAAAACATTTAAAAATGACGAGAACGAAAACCATGAGCATAAATTTTCTCGAAGAAAACATTGTAAAATCAGCGCACAAACAAAGTATTATTTTTGCCATAAATCAGTAAACTTGTTATTTATTCTGAGGGGTGCATTAGGTTATGAAATTGAAGATTTTCAAGCATGCACAAGTTTTGTACAAAAATTTAGCACAAAAATGTGGTATGTATGTGGTGGTATTATGGTATTGTATTAAGTTTTTTTAATGTATTGTTTTCTCTTTTACCATATTAAGTGTGACCTAACCGTACTTTGTGATATTGAACCAGCACAATCACAGAATACGTAGAACTGATTAAGAATATAGAATATTTTTAAGCAGCACTATACTCTAAGATCGATATTTGTATGTGACACCCCATTAGATATTTCGACCCTTACCCCAGAGTTAATAACGCTCAACCAGTTAACCTTTGAAACCCGCTTAGACACTTCTCACATTTACACCCTCCAGAAATCACGGCTATCAACACAAGCATCGCTACGGGACCTTAAAGCATTCGCAACTTTCGATCTTGATACGTCACGCGTAATAAAAATATGAGCGAACCCTTACATTTGAGCGAAATACAACTACCGGCGGAAACATAAAAATGTTGGAGGGCCCTATTCTGGAGTCGCTCGCCACGGAGGGCGTGTGCTCAGGATGTTTGCCTTCCGGACTAGCTAGATAAATGTTTAGAACGAACGGAGGGATGCGGTCACAGATTAACTATCTAAGTAGAGGACGTAAGTGTATGTACTTCGCGTGACACAAACGTGGATTGCATTGCACAGCGTTTCACGACTTTGACGGCGATTTATTTATTTCACGCTTCAAAATCACCGCATTAATAATTATTGAGTCAAAATCGTCATGTCATTCATCTAGCTATGACGGATTGAGATCGCGGTAAAAATTGTCACGTGTGAGTTTCATACAGTCGCAAGGACTTAAATTGCGTTGTCTACTAAATATATTAGGTCTGTGGAAGCGGTGTAGTTTCGGCTCCCTTTGTTACCTATTCCAAAGTTGGAATCGTTCCGGTAGATTTAGTGGAGAAAGGGATGTTTGATTAATACAGATGTGAACACGCTTTGGTTTGAGTTTCCGAGATGGAAAATTACTTTGCAGTCTCGAGAGGAGATCGTGTATCAGGAGTGGTCTTATCAGAATTAAGGCTGTACCGCCTTCTGATTGCTCGGGTCATTTTAATCGTGGTTTAACCATGAAACTATCTTTATTTGTAATATGGGAGATACAGTTTAAAATGATAAAAAACTAGACTTCGTTAATTGGAAATTTTAATGGGCGAGCACAAGGGGAGGCATTCTAAAGATGAATATGCGTTATCAAACCCATCGCAAAATGTCTCACGAGTTGATAATCCAAAACTTCAGTAACGTGTAAGTTACTATTTCGAGGACCTTTGCCATCGGCCTCCTCCTATGACGTTTTTATAACTCTTTCTCTGTTCATGGTTTAATAAAAATTGCTTCGTCGCACTTATGGCCGGGGGTGATCGTAAAGATTTTTTTTATTACGTCATGATAATATTGTTTTATCCTTTGAAAATTTACGAGCGCGCCTCTTTCCGATCATAACTTTACCGTATTTTCAGTTCTATTGCTCGCTTTATGTAAAACAATACAAAAATATTTTGATTTAAGGCTTGCAATCATCCAGAATAAAATATTGAATGGTAATGCTTTGTATATTGGAATTACCTCATCCATGACTGAGGATTTTTTTTTCCTCTCTACATAATATTTATATCACACTATTAAACAAAGTGAAGATGGCGTGACGAGCTAGATTCATATGATAAAAACTGGAAAACAAATGCCAAAAATCGTGAAGAAAGCGAGAAGGCTTTTGCCCTGCAATGGGACAGCACAGTCTTTTATAATAATAATACAATCAAATGGCTTATAAAAGTAGTAATTTAGTATTATACTATATCCAAAGATCAAATAAAATCTCTGAGTTAGAATTAACTCCCTTTGTTAATTTGCACAACAATATTTTAAAATACCGCACATTTTGAAAGATTTGTCCTACATAAAGTTGTTGGAAAACAAACAACAACAAACTCGACAATTAAAAGAAAACATAACATCCATTTTCTGCCCGAATATAAATATTTTACATTTTTAGGGTTCTGACTGAGACATGTACATTATTTCTAACCAGAAATAGTAAAATAACTTCAAGTACAAACACTAAACAAATTATCAGATGTTTGGTCAACTTTTTTCAAAGAAGCAGCATTCTATTCTATTCTACGACCTCACGAAATAGAGTATCAGGTATTGACCTGAATTTTAATGTATTCTGATACATTCAGTCTAAATGGAAATCGGTTTATTTCTGCCTCTGTAACCAGTAAGATCGGGCCTAGACAGCGCTCAAACAAGTTTAAACCGCCCAATTTATTTGATTGGTCTATAATTAACTTAAAAGTAGCGCATAAATATTGCACGGAACCCTTTTAGCTGTATAACAGAACACACTTGCGTATATTTTTACACGCAAATTCCCCGGTCCGCGTCGCGCGATGAAATACACGTTTATTGCTTGTTTACGAGCGAACTCTTTGCTCGGAGGTAGCGGGACAATGATGTTTGCGTGTTAGGGCTCTCACCCAGTATCAAGCGACAGCATGGCTTTTATTAGACACCAAATATGGTATTTCTATTCTGTTTAATGTTGTCATAAAATTATATTTTGGAAATTGAAGTTGTTACGGCTGATCTGTATACTAATCTTATAGCAGGGTCACAGGTGGCGAAGAGTGAACGGCCACAAGATATAGTGCGAATGTCCCCGACCAAACAGCGGCAGGTTTACCAAAATTTAGCTAGGAGTCTAGTGGGAGGGCTTTTAAAAGCTTCAATATTTAGTGATGATCCCGTGTCATGGCGAAAAAACGCAGCCATCATATAAGCGTTTCCCTACTGTGAGTAGCAGCAATTACTGGCAGAAGGCTGAAGAAATAGTACATACTAAAATAGAGTCAAAAAAATCGAATAAGCACTGTATTACTTTATTTTTTAGTTCGGCGTTAGAATGTACATTATTTTACTCTAAGTTATTCTATTCTCATGTAAGTGGCTAGTCTTTTTTGAGAATTATCTCTTTAACCTACTGTAGCGGTTTAGCAGTTATAATATTATTAGTAGAAATAATATTTTTAGTATCGCATACTTTGTATATCACCAGTTAAACGTACGCCTTTTTCCATCACAGCTCCCCCGCGCGAGTTGACGAATCGACGACATTCGCCATAAAATATCACCCTCTTTGTTTTCACAAAGTTATTTTGTTGTGATAAGCCGCCGTGTGTGATGGGGCTTAATGTTTACGCGATTTACTCATGGAAATATCATGTGGCAGGTGACAAATACTGTTTTTAGATATGACGCGTTTTTCTTGGGGAAGAATTGCGATATTAAAATTGATTATTTAGTTCAAATATTATTTTACAAAGACTTATAATAGTAAATCCATGCTGAATTATATGGTCCAAGGTTCATTCAGGTAGGTCAAATTTAATTATATTTTTTACGATACGATAACAGGACTCACAGATCGGGTAAAAAATATAAAATTCATGTCTTTAATACGATAACCTTCCCAGAAACGCCTCTCTTTCCTTATTTACTTAGAAACCCTTTGAAAGTTTGTTATGACACATTTCAAAACAATTTCACAGTACCCTGTACTGAAAGTTGTTTTGAGAGGGAAGTTAGATAAGATCGCTACTATACTTAGAATGATGCAAAATATGGTAATGAAATACCATAACAAATCCGTGCTAAATAAGTCCCTTTAGAGGCCGCGAATTTCCTGAATGCCATTGTTGAGTGTTAGGCCCTTATAATTATAGCAGAAAATGTATTTTACAAGAAATTTTCAGCTCTCCGTTTTATTTGGGCAGAAATATTCCCTTCACCCTTTTAAAATTATGGGTTCTCGTACACAATAATAAACCTCAGACTAGATGAACTTTTGCCAGTGTATTTTATAATGGTTGTCTAGACACAAATTAATATTTATTTTATATCTTTGTGTTTATAATTCAAGATTCTATTTGGAATTAATATATTATCACTAGACTTCTAATAATAATGGGTCCATTTTCCGAGTAGCGCGGTATTGTAATACGCTACTATGATATGTTTGTTTCTTTTACTTTGCTATGAGTATTTATTTATATAATGGTTGAAATAATAATTAAATCAACTTGATGTCCTCGCTAAGTCAGACACTAAATGAGCGTTGAACTACGAACATACCTTCTCTATTTTCGTCAATAATTCTCTGTCCATTATCTCATAATTTCAAAAATGACTTTATTTATCATTTACAACAACCTGCTCTTATTAATTTATTTATCAATAAATGTTGACCATTGATTAATACCACTTCAATTCAAGTCCCTGAGGCAAAGAATAACAAACAGAATCAACGAACATGGTATTAGTTTGAACATAATTGATACCTATAACTCAATTAAATTATTTGTGGGTAATTTCCCCAGAGTAGGTTTGGTTCTGAGAAACTGACCAGCTGTTGTTGAATATTCAAGGGTGAGACACGAGTATAGAATACGTATTTCGGCCAAACGTTAGGCATTTATTTCTAAATTGAAATTTTAATATTAATATTTGATCAAGTATTCCAATATCTATTTAGGGGCGTTGAATAATTAGGGTTGGTGTTGGTAAGTCCGGTGAAACATTCATAATTTATCTGTTGATTGTAATATCCCTTTATGTGATTTATATATTAAATACTTGATTTAGCATTTGAAATATTGTAAATATCTAATCTAATAATCTTCTTCTTATGTGGGTCGGTGGTGACCCTCTTTCTTAATCATAAAATGGTTTCCACAGAAAACCAGCACCACTGGCTTGCCATGGCAAAGAGCTGAGTGGGGATCATTTTGGTTACACATCGTAATTGTAGGTATTTATTTTTTTTGTTTTGTAATTTATGTTAGTCTTCACATGGTTTTACTTTTGATTTTCTATTATGTTTGTAATTTGATGTGATGTGTACCAAATAAAAATGTTTTCATTCTTCTTTCTTTCTAAATATTGAATTTAAAAAAATATATGTACACTTTACCATTAAAGATACACCTTAGATCGAATAGAAACACGAACCCCGCACGGATGTGATTATTAACATTATTTTGCCATTCTTTTGTATACGCGGTCGCCGGAGGCCTATAGACCTCCAAAATTCAACCAACGTAAAGAGCTCATCCGGTCTGGTCATAAGTAACGACGACTCTCTGATTACACTTGCCAGAGTCAGCTGCTAGTTAATTTTATCTATTGAGATATCTTTCAGATACCTTCGTAGCCTAACATATGATACTTAGTTTGAAAATAAATTGGCACTAACATTCCTTTGGTTTTTTTAATATTTCGATACAAGGTTCATGTATGTAGGTATCCCAATTCAAAATATTGCATTATTAGTGACTAAGAAAGTTGAAAAACATAGGTATATACAGGGTGTGACCTGTAATAGGAGCAAAAAAATTTAATGTTGGCTCTTTAAGTGACGAGTAATTCATATTAAATGGTGTTTAATTTTTTAAATTATACAATTAATAATTTAATGTTATTTTCTAACAAAATAAATCGAACCAGCAATGTATTGCAAACAAATGAGTCCAGTCACAGAACTTGACATTGTCATTTACTACAACGAGTTAGCAATTTTGATACATTGACCAGAGAATATAACTTTGGATACTATATCTTTTAGTTAAAGCATTTTGGAGCACTATGACCAGGTCAAGGTAATTACGAATACTCTGTAGAATCATTGATTATTTTTTTTGCTTCTATTACCGGCCACACGCTGTATATCTAAAGCACCACGGTGAAAAGCTATAGACATTCTACAGCACTCTCTGAAAGTCAACTCAAGTAACGAGCTCATCCCGTCTGGTGACAGCGCGAGTTATCAGTAATGACTCCCTGATTACACTCGCCGGAGTCAGGCTATCGCGTCCGAGCGTCATTAGTTAATGTTGCGGCCACTTCACAGATTTCCCGCGATGTAATCTTTGGGGTGAGATCAGGGTGCCTACTTTGAAAGACAGTATATTTTCGGCTGTCAGTGTCACCTGTCACTCTGTTTTTAGGGTTCCGTAGCCGAATGGCAAAAAACGGAACCCTTATAGTTTCGTCAAGTCTGTCTGTCTGTCTGTCTGTCTGTCCGTCCGTATGTCACAGCCACTTTATTCTGAAACTATTAGCATCACATAGCTGAAATTTGGTAGGTAGGTGTATTTTGTTCACCGCTTTCTGATTCAGATACAAAAAGTAAGAAAAAATAATATTTAAGGGGGGGCTCCCATACATGAAACTAAAACCTAAAAATTTTTTTTTACTCAAACCTATGCGTGTGGGGTGTCTATGGATAGGTCTTTTAAAATGATGTTGAGGTTTCTAAAACCATTTTTTCTAAAAGTGTAAGGTTTGAGATATAGACGCTTCCAAAGTGGTAAAATGGGCGTCCCCCCCCCCTCTAACTTTTGAACTAAGAAAGTGAAAATTTTGAAAAAAATATATGATGTAGATCTCAACAAAAACTTGCAACGAAAATTGGTTTGAAGGAGATCGAACCAGTAGTTTTTGAGATATTGCACATTTTTATCAACCGCAAATATAACTTTGTCTTTCATACAAACACTATGAAAAACAGAGTAATTTTTGTTGTCGCAATATATTGTGATATTTTCGTTAAGTGAAAGTAAGTGGACCCTGAATTCAGTTAAGGGTGGCACGGAACCCTCAGTGCGCGGGTCCGACACGCACTTAACCGGTTTTTGCTTCTATTACCGGCCACACGCTGTATATCTGAAGTCCCACGGTGAAAAGCTATAGACATTCTACAGCACTCGCTGAAAGTCAACTCAAGTAAAGAGCTCATCCCGTCTGGTGACAGCGCGAGTTATCAGTTACGACTCCCTGATTACACTCGCCGGAGTCAGGCTATCGCGTCCGAGCGTCATTAGTTAATGTTGCGGCCACTTCACAGATTTCCCGAGATGTAATCTTTGGGGTGAGATCAGGGTGCCTACTTTAAAAGACAGTACATTTTCGGCTGTCAGTGTCACCTGTCACTCTGTTTTTTTTATATACAAGTTTAACGTCCTTGGTCACAAAGCCATACAGACATTCATCATTATTATAGTTCAATATTTACACTTATCACTAAAACTAACACTAAACTAGCTTATCCTAACCTAATACATTGAAATGCGATGCTGGTTCGCATTTCAATGCTCAACAAGGGAGTTTAGCACGGGAGTAGCCATCCGAATCAGAGAACGCGCGATCCGGGATTAGAACGCGCTTAACTTTATTTCTCACTTTGTCTTCATTGATTTCTTCAATAGCACACATTATTATGTTAATTCCAGCACAAAACCACAATAATTTACTCGAAAAAACCAACTAATAAAATGAAGAAATAAAGTCCATCTTCCTCTTCTCGTTTCCCGCGCTAAACTCACCTGTCACTCTGATAGCAAGAGTGACAAAGATGCGACAAGAACACGAAATATGAAAGCATAGTTAGTGATCATCATCATCATCTTAAAAGCTCGGCCCTTGTGGATAATTATTTTCATTTTAGCTAGCGGTATTGTGTTTTATTATTTAATTTAGTACCTAATTAATTTTAGTCACGGGAGTTTGATCACCTTTCTTAAACTATCTAAAATTCAATGGGTGCTGAATTTTCTGGTAATCTTATTTAGTAACTAGAGGTAGTAGCAAAACGTGTTTGTTTCGTTTTTTTGACCCTTTTCTTTATCAGAGGATAATAGATAGTACCTACACCTACTTGATGACTGCCTTGAACAACCACGTTTGAGTAGACCCCCAGCCTCACCCTCCCGATGTTATCGCAATCGTTACCGGCGCGATGCCCTTCGACTCGGTTACAACTCTGTTCTTTCAACTTACTGCGGAAATTCAATGGGTATCTTCACTTGTAACGAGGTTCCATAAGGCGGATCTGAGACACTCGGATTGGTATTAGAAAACGTTTGACGAGATTTCACGTCTTGATGTAGTTGTTTGCGCTACAAAACCAACAGGAGGGAATAGATTCTGATGTTTAAATTATGTTAACGTCATTGAATACGAGTAGTAATTACGCACTAAGACCACTTTGACACTTAGGCGACTCTAGCAACGCGACAGTCGCGCGGCAGCCGCGCTGCTCCAATGCTGCTGACTTTAAGCACACGATGTGTTATAATAGCACTACTGAATGACTACTGTAGTCCAACAGTCGATGCCGAAAATATGCAAATCGGGGGCAGTATGGAGTTTAATAAAAGTAATACTAAGTGTCTCGAGTTGATAAGGTGCTGTTCCCTTCACGGGTGGTAAGATCTGCTTCAAATTGTCCATTCCATTGACATACTTTTCAACCCAATAAATCAAAATATTCTATACCTACAAAACTACGAGTACTGACTATTAATACGAACTTTGATGTCTTATTTTGGAACCTTTTAGTAGATTTCGGAGATGCTATCAAACGGGGGTGATTGAGTCGGCTCTGCCCATAAGATGGTATCTTTGGCGGACCGTAATGACGAAAACTTTTAGGTAATCGTTATTACCTTTAGCGATTCGTCTTGAATTCAAAGATTGGCATTTATAGTCTGTTTTTTTTTGCTAGTTGAATATAGTAAACAATATTTTGTGACTTTTAACATGATATCAGTTAATAAAATTTATTTACTATTTGATTAAAAATCTCTGTGTTCAAGAATTAATCACTTATGTGAGTTCCGTGTTATTTTATTTCAAATTGAGTTATTTCTTTAAAAAGGAAAGTCGAAATTGTTTACAATGTTCGACTAGCAAAGAAAAACAGACTTTACATTCGGTAGTACATTCAAAGTCCTTCATAATTTTTCAGATCGATATAATTTCTGGTATTTTTAAGAGTACTTAATTTTAAAGATATCTATATTCGTTGTTCAAAGATGATGAATTATTATTCCATAACACAATAATTACACAATATGCAAGAACAAAATATCGATCTAATGTCAAACATCATCTATTTGACAGCTCTAGTGCTGTCCATACGCTAGTATTATCTATTTGTAGTTTACTCATAATCGATTATCCGTCTAACGTTACTTACATAATGCGTATTTCCAGGCAAGTTGATTAATTTAATAGTAAAAAGATATAAACTGCTGGCTATATACAGATGGTTGAATGTTGGCTAAGTAACATATTTGACAGGTCCACAACATAATCTACAAATGCATAGAAATAGCATTGCTAAGTACAGGCGATAAAAATGAAGTGTATCTGAGTTAACTAGCCATAGAAATAGGCCATGTCATCCGGAACCGCTGTAGTGTAAAGATAACCTTTTGTTATTATGAATAATTCCTGAGTGTTGTCCAAACAGAATCTTTTATTTAAAATTAAAAGATATTACATAAACAGCTATCGCCGATATGCCAAAAATAACAATTCATGAAAATGCTCACCGAAATAGAATCTTCCCTGAGAACTTAAGTAATTATTATTTTGCGAAACAATTAGAAGTTTGTGCGCTGCTTGAAGCAAAGCCAAATTTTAATTACAACTAATTAATTGAACGTTTTCTTCATTTAAACTCGTTGTTAAGAGATCTTCTAACATTACAGCAGGGAATCGAAAACACCGTTCATTCGTAAGTGGGTTTGTTATGAATTTAAGGTTAATTCCACATTTATAAAATTTCAAGTGGTAGTTTCTAATATTAATAAAAAAGAAAATGAATGCCAATACCAGGCAGCATTGTCACTTAGACCGTGGTCCGGTCATTAAAATAAATACATAAACTTTTAATAAACTTGTGAAAAAACGCAGAAAAAGGGTTAGTATTCCTTTATGGGAAATTGTATGAAATTTTTTAATAATATACCACACAATCCTGTCGGATTGCCGGTTGATAAATTTGAGAAACACGTTAAAAACACGCTTTTATGTCCAAAGGCGGTGAATTTGGGTTGTGAAAATCTAACTTTTCTACAGCACTCTACGTATCTTTTAACGCTTTGATCTTTCATTATTTCGGGTATTCATTCATAGTGCCATGTTTGCCAGTTTTTATAAAAGCTACCAATAGAAACTTGACGTCAGAATCATTGAAAAACACGAGAATACATTTCACCTCTTTATCAACGTTTTAGTTATTAAAACTTTTCATACTTACTAGTTTTTGAAATAAAATTGTTATATTATACCAAACCATATCTAGAAAGTGTCATACAAATATGAATTTTCATAAGATTAATACAATAATTATAATACGTTAGCTAATAAATAGGTTGCAGTAGTTAATATGACTACAATAAAAAGTAAAAGGAAAACTAATGCAACGGCAGCGGGCAAAATATGGTCCCCTATATAGCACCTTATTGTACCACTTGCTAATGCGTTACCGTATTGCTTTGTGTGAGACAATAGCGCTTTCAGACCGCACCACTTCCGGTTTCGGATAAAAGCATGCAAACAATACAACAAACCTGAAGAATTAGGTCTTGGTACTAAAGCTTTGTGAGGCTCTTTTATTTCTTTAGTTACTTCAGATAAAAATATCTTATGACATTTATCTTAGAATTTAAAGAAAATTAAGGAACAAACTAATCGTAACATTAGATTAGTATTCACATTGTAAGTAAATTAATTTTTATTTAGATATGAATATGTCTATTTTAAATTAACTTCTAAGTGTTTTAACTTATTAATTAAATTTATTGATAAAACTTCACTCTAAAACCTTAACTCAGAATATAAATATTATTGTCATACAAAAGTTATGTCAATAGAAAAACATGAAGACCTACCTAGATTTTGTACAAAGCATTGTATGGTGGCAAAAAAGTACAATGTGCCATAGTGACATTGCTACCGAATCGAAAATATAAGAGGTTTCATTCACAAAATGGGGTACAAAATAAAATATACATATCACAATCTCGAAGCTTGCTCACAAAACTCTAATGGGATACTTGTAACAATAGTGCTGCCAGACTCCAAGGATATTATCGATAACGATACCCTCACACGTATCAGAAAAGTAATTTGACTTTTGACCATTCGTATCTTTATACACCACTTTTTTACAAGGTTTTGAGTTGGGAATATAAACGTAGGTTATGTATTTTATTTTAAACCTATACAGTCTCTTATTTACGTGACACAACGTTACATGAAGAAAACAGGTTCGGCAAACTTACTAATATTTGATTTAATTATAGTTTAAGCGCCACCATCTTTGACATACATATTAATATTTGATTTTATTACAGTTTAAAAGCCACCGCTGACATAACGTTGATTTTAGTTGACATCGTGCATCGTTCGTGTGTCAAAGCACTATGCATAAAATTCAAGCGGAATCGATTCTATACCTTAGTTGGTTATCGACACAATACTGTTGCACAACACTATCATATACCCCTATTGGCGAGTCGAGGGGTTCTACGAAAGAGGTCGACCACTTCGGGACCTCGTTTATTTCCAATTTGCTATACAGTTTATAACAATTCGGAAAATGCGTGAGAGACTGGAAAGAATGGAAACGCATAATAGAGAAAGTCGAGATGGCAATACAGATCCGTGAAAAGAAAATTACACAAAGCACTGATATGAAAAATGGCGACTCAACTAGATTTCATTGTTCACTTATATTGTTGATACCTACTTGAGTAACCTCCCAGCAAGCACACAACACCATTTTAACAAACTTATGATAGCACGAGTTCATGTACAAAGCATTATAACCAAATCGTATATCGGCTGTATTTCTAATGTACGACTCTTTTAAGTAAAATTTGGGCCCCCCCTTTAGACAGCGTTGAGTTATATAAACGCTATTTAGTAGCATTAAAATTATCATATTACTTTATTAATAAAGTCAGCTAAGAGCATAGGAATAAACAAATGGCATTTTTTGCGACTTTAATACAGTTAATATATAGCTTTTAAAATTACAATCTGTTATTAAATTTTCATTACAATGCTTACTGTTTTACTTCCTTTGTAAAAAAGAAAATCTTATTGATTTTAAAAATATAATTATTCTACTATTGATATCATGCAACTTTATGGACCTGAAATAATTAAATTTGACAATTATTGAATGGGTAGTACCGTCTTTATTTCTGACTGTTTTGAGTGAAATTAGCTGCGCAAGTCAGTTTGTCGGGTGAAATATATATGTTATTTGTAAAGAATACACGCGCCCTCGCTAAAATACTTTATTATAGTATATATTTTTTTGAAAACATAACCTAGTTTTATATGCTTAGGTTAACAAATATAAAAATTAGCCTTTAGCAATAGGTTTAACAAATAAAGAAGCTTATAAAAGTATCCGTACAAATAAAAATGATTAATTCCCTTTCTAGTTCGATACTATAGTGACTTGTATTCTTTTTGTAAGAAAGGAAAAGGAAAGCAAATGGCGACAAATAAAATTAAAGCTTTAGGCATTTGACGATAGCATAATAGTGCTGTTAATTTTAATATGGACCGTTACAAAAATTAGAGCTCGTATTGCACCATACAAGACACTTACTTATTGTGTTCAGCCATATAAAAGCACTTCAGAAATATATTATAATGCTTAAACTCATTATACGTTAATAGTGACTGATCATTATCGAGCTTAGCAGGGTACCGTAATCATTTGGTATAAACTTAATTAGCCAAGATTTTTATCAAGCAATTTAAAGCCTTTTTATCTATTGCTATTAAACTAGCCGTTGTAATATATTCGCCATTATAAATAACTATTTTGTAAATTCAAATTACGATAATATTATTACTCATAGTTCTAATAATACTTTTATTTCGATCAAAATATAGCTTTATACTGTAGAGATAAATAGATCAGAGAGAAAACGGAGCAAAGGCATTATTTGTTATAAAGTCAATGCTAATATAGGACAAGCATTAAATTAACACAATCATGGACTATTAGAAAGCTTCTATTCTTTAAAAAAATCAAAATACGTTCAAAAGCACTATAAAATAATTATTAATGCTTATTTAAAGCGTAAAGTATTTCAAATTACCAATGTAGGATAATAGTCTTAGTATAAGTTTGAAAGCTGTTTTAGAAGCTGTAATTTAGAATTATCTTACGTCAATTTAAGATTTTTGACATTGTAACATTTTTTTTCTGACTATAATATAGCAGTAAGCATTATTTGATGAAATAAATGCCTTTATAGAGTATTAATATTTGGATAGTGACGATTAAAAGAATTAATATGACTTCAAGACATAATTCTGTATCTGTTTTGGTTAATATACAAGTTATGTGCTTGCTGGGCTATCATAGCGGCTTCTACTACGCTGAGCGTGCAAGCTCTCTTTGTGTTAACTCTTTATGCAGCAAAACTCTATTTGATGCAAGAACGAAATCAAATAATGAAACCTTTGTAGTCAAGAACCTTGTAGATACGCTGGTATTTCTTTTGTTGCCATTTCCGATTCGATCTTCGGCCATTATAAAAATCAACTAGTTGCCATTTTTCCTTTTTAATTTCTATACCACAATCGGTATAGAGCAATTTAGAGTAAGGGTATTGTGGCGAACTCCTTGCCACATTTTTTATATTTAAATTTGATATGTATTTTTATTCATATTTTTATTGTCTTTCGTCTTGCTTTGCGGTCGATACTGGGATACTACGTGTGTGAATTTATTATAACTATTATTATTAAAGTAAACGTCCATTTCTCCAATTTTATGCCTATCAATCTTTTTTTTTATACAGTGCCTAGGCAGACATTTGGCCCCAATCTCACCTGATGGTAAGTGATGATGTGGCCTAGGATGGATCATGCCTGACTAGTAATAGCCTATTCACTCTTTTCTTGAATTCGCCCAAATTATAATGTCTAGGAAATACTTCAGCCGGCAGCTAATTCCACTCCCTAGCCGTGCGCAAATGTAGATCGAAATCTCGAATTCCATTTAGTAAATACAGTCCATTCCCGTCAATTTCAGGTATAGTCGGTGATGATGTCTATATTTTTTAAAATACGAGTAACTATCGTATGGTCGTCATGTCCTCATGTATTGTCTTCGCTTCGGTTCTTAGACTTATCGCCTGAAAACTTAACCTGCCTGCCTTAGATTCCACACCAGCGAACTCTTCGACCCCAACGTAAATATTCAAATGAAAGAGAACAGGTGGGTAAGCGTAACTAATCCGGGGGCGCGAACGCACGATAATCCGCCATCCGATGGAAAAAGCGAAATCAAAATTCATTCCGGCGACCCGAGCCCGCCCGTAATTCCTTCGAGCCCAAAACTATTCCTATTCCGAGTAGGGCGTCCATACATTGAGATAAATAATTTTTTTAGGTGGTCAAAAGTACATGTAGGAAAAAAATTGATAAGTATGACTGCACGTAGGAAAAAATGATTTTTACAGATTAGATTAGACACATTAGATTAGTAGCTAGTATTATCTTTAAGTTTATTTTTATTTTCTTGCGTAGCTCAATGGATTGCGATAGTGAATGGATACAATTACATAATGTATTACGTAGTACATACTATATTGGAGAAAAAATCTACGATACATTTGATAGGTAAATGGTAAGCATGGTCTCAAAATTTAACCGGCACATAATGTTTTAGCAATGCACACTTTCGGTGCAAATAAGTTTATAAAGAACTCTCAATATTTACATTGGGTGGTGACCCTACTACCAAAAGGGTTCGACCCTAAGACATTCGATAGCCGAATAGCTGAAACAGTCCCGCTAAACAGTCGTAATTTAAAACATCCCTCGGTCCAAATCAAATCTTGCTTGAACCCAAACATGTATGGGTCAGCCTTAAATAAAATCATTTTTGATGACAGTCATTTACTTTTGACCTTATCTAATAAGATTGATGAAGCTTTTCTTGAGCTTTCGCATTGCATACGTGTACGCGTATATAACATTCAACATGACCGATGCAATCCATCTATAAGATGGTCAGTTAATATCAAATGCCTACCTAGGTAATGTATTTTATTTATGCTAGAGCGCCGTCACTTGTTTTAATGACGCTTTTTTCATTCACTTCAAACTTAGTGATTTTAAGTAGATAACGTATAGGCTTTTTCATTAATGTTGAGTTTCTGAATTAATTATTTTGTCATCCGTCTAATATTACTAAACCAAACCATTCAAAACTCCCAAACACATGACCGAAAAGGTCGCGATAATTAAGTTGCCATTACCCGTGCCTAATTTTATTTAATCGTAATTAAAAACAGCCCTCGACCAAATTAAATCTGTGCCTGTAAAGTGCAGGGAACGTGTTAATTGAACAGCCCCTGTGGTTGGACAACAGTGATATGCTTTTGCCTGGTGTTACCAGCTAACGTTTTCTGAAATTCGCTAAATGGAACAGAACTGTAATAAATGATTTCATTCATTTCATTCAATCATTATCATTAGGTTCTGTTCTGAACCACCTTGGCAGCTGAAGGCGTCTAACTAACTAAGACAAAAGAACTAAATAAGAGTACTTTGCTACGTATGAAAATCATACGCTTCGGCTTTTATATGCTCAGTCAATCAAATATGTATATGTCTCTCTAGAATCGATTTAAAAAGTTGGACTCGATTTTTAAATTTGTTTGTTGGTTATTTGGTGGTTATTTATTTATTTTACAATGGTTATTTATTTATTTACTAGAAGTGTTTATCTTTAAAAACTTACAGTACAGGTAATTGTTCGGAGCAAAATGTCAAAACAATACCAATCATTAGCAAATATGCCAAAGTTACCGTAAAATTTATTAAATTGGCAACACTACTCTTGTCCACGTAATGGAACGAGCGCCCGACCCGGTTTTTGGTTAGGAACTTTTTGAACGAATCAGAAATTGTAAAACCAATGTTAATGATAATATTGTAACAGTGTTATTTCATAAATGATGTAAATTAAGCAAGATAAAACTTAAATTGATAATTTTCAAAACTGCATTCTGTAATACGTTTTGTCAGACATTATTAACCTTTGAATGCGAATTGGAAACGTAAAGTATAGCTTACAATGTACGAGTACTGCACACGACGAATTGGCTTAATAAAATATGATTGCCATATTGAAACCAAAAAATACTACGATTTCTGTAATGAAACCGTGTTGAAGACTCTATAGAATAGTAGTCCTAGAAAAGCGAACTAGGGTATTTTTGTAAAGAAATCCCCAGTATAGAAGGTCGATAGATAACGGACGGCGTAATAGACTGGCCGTCAATCATTATTTGGCAAAGAGGAGGCTTCGCCGAGTGGGATGCGAGTTAATTATTTAATGTGACCAGCTCTTCTAATGGACTTTTGCTGTGCTTGATATAAAGGTATACGCGTATTGTTTAGTTGAGATCAGAGAGAAGAATGCTGTGTCAACTGGACATGAAGCTAAAAATATCGTTATTAATGTAGTGATGGGACGGTAAATAAATCCTGGACATTCGTAATTGCTTTATATTTTATGAATCATTTACAGAGCAGAAAAAAATTGCAACGGTAGACGTCATCATGTAAAAAAAACGTACGATCATCCTATCTCTCACTCACACACATGTACTCTTTTTAACGTCATACATTAATTATAATCTAAAAAACAAAAGAATACAAAGTACATATGCTCTAGAACACAGTCATGTAAATATAAAATGATTGCTAAGATTTTATCCATTATCATATTAAGATCCGACCTTTTTAAGTTAGCTTTAGCTCAATGACTGAGCTCAATTGAAAACCCTGATGTATTAGATTTGGTAATCATTACTCATGAAATTCATTTATAACCAGACATAAATTAACAATGCAATAAATAAGTATCGATCTCCTAACATCAATACAAGTTATCACCTTTCGGTTCTGAGCACAACCACCGCATCTTAGCCTTCAAACGGGGTGGAGTGTGTGAATTAATTAGTCGTCCGCCGTCGCTAATGGACTTTTGTTGTGCCGAGATGGGCACAGTTCTGAGGTCCTATTCTGGAGATAATAGCTGTACTTTCGACTATCAAGTCGTCTCTATCGTTCATATAAACACAGCGGAGCTAGAGCCTCAAAAGCCAATTAACAAAAATTTTATACATGAATTTTCTGTCACGTGACTTGCCTAGAGTTCTAGAAGGCCTCGCCTCTTTATCGTTCATCGCGACAATCGATAAATTTCAAAACATTTTTACGCACTTTGATGTACCTACTTATTTATTTTTAAAGGCAATAAGAATACCCTTACAAAAAATTCAAAAAATGTGGGAAACCATGAAACCATGTCGTTTAAGAAAAATGATTATTGTATCGACGTGATAAACAATATAGAGGCGTGCGGTGCATGTTAGGCCTACTAGATAAGTGACAAACGATTAGAGGAAACGCTTAAAAACTGAGCGGTCCGTGGCATCTGCATGTAGCTTGCGTAAGTACCTAATTTCCATAGAAGTTTTTGAGCGTTTGTGTTTATCGTTTGGCATTTGCGTAGCTTGCGTGAGTAATTTCTATAGAAGTTTTTGAGCTTTTAGGTTTATTGTTTACCACTTTGTCTAGGTCCTCAAAAGAACTAAAAGAACAATTGAAATGCTGACCAGTTCAGCTATGTAAAGAAAATGCTACCATCGATAATTGAATAATTGAAGTCCATAAACCATAAAAAATTATATGAATAAAAACAAAAAAAAGAAAAGTGATCGAGTCAAGTGCAATGTGTTGTGTACCGGCACGTTACAAATATGCGATTAATTTTGCAACTAAGTATGTATTAGGTACATTTAAGAAGATACGTAATAGCCCTTTGGTACGGCTATAGTAATTAAAGACACTGTCTTACGTGGTAAGGACCTTCAAGGGTCCATCTTTGGAACAGGTGCGAGTGATTGGGTATTTAAACCTAAACCACAATAGAAAGGCGTTTGTGCGGAGTATAAAGGGAGTAACCGTAGAATGGTAAATTGTCGGCTTACCGCTTTGATAGACTTTTCAACCTGATTTGTCAGGAAATTTATAACGATGCACCATGTCGTGCCTTATTTGAGTTATTGAAAGATGAAATAAGAAACCAAAAAAAGCGCACGGGCGGGACTCGAACCAGCATCTTTCTGGCTAAACGAGCCAAATGCTCTTCCAATTGAGCTACCCTGCTGTTGGTCCGACCGCGTAAGGCCGCGGCTAAATTCATGGTCTCTTGGATACGTCATTGCGTGACGTTAACGCCATCTACCCGTCTGTTTATGCAATAGCGGTTCTGAATCATTCTTATTTGAGTTATTTTGACCTTCTACTGATTTGGTCTAAGCGTATCTCGTCGACTTTTATAATGCACTCAGCAAAAATGTAGAACTCTTTAGCTGCATCAGTGTTTTCAATGGAGTATGACCCTAACATTTTCAATAGTCCGAATGAAAAGGTTTTTTGTGTGAGCTCGCTCCAACGTCATTTCTGTCTAAGCCACGTCAGGTCTAGTCTGGAGACATGAGCCAACCCATTTCATTAAAAAAAAACACCAAGAAATGGAACCGATCTCACATTGTTACATTTACCATCATGGATTTGTCACAGGTTTTTAAATTCAAATCCCAAATAAATAAACAATGATCTCGTTGAAAAAACCGAAGTCATTTATATCCATATGTCAGTATTCAATGTACGCCCAATAAAAATAATCATTCCAATTGAAAATCAATATTCCCAGTAAATATCCGCCCACTTGGCGAGGCATGCCGCTGGCTATCATTAGGCTTACACGCCGTTGCAATTTTTGTACTGATTTATACCGTATCGTTTGCAGGATCTACGTCTGTGGTTCTCAATCTTCAGCTTTTACTGATGTACGGCAGTTGGCGACAACATAACACAAGTCATTCCTTCTTGCTATGTTACTCCAGTAAATTTGTCGCAAGTTTGTGACCTCGAGCTCCAACCAAAAGTTTTAGCTTTCTACCACGGATTTACCAGATTTTCAAATGTTTAGTTTTACTGGACTATGCCATCTTCACGGCGTTGATGGCGGCTGACAAAGATTCACATTACTTATAGCAAACTCCAAGTTAGAAACGCTTTACTGCCTAAGTTCTTACTTTGTGGACATAGTTACCTTGGGTCAGAGGTTACCTATGGTAGCAAGTAGGCCTTACTAACGCGATAACTACAATGAAAAGTAAATAAAGCACATGCATAAACTTCTTATACCATGCTTGATTTTGTTTTGTTTTAAATAAAACTTGACAAGCCATGGTACAAGCTCAACACCGCCCCTACAGGGAATCTCTTCATTAGTATGCGTGCGTGGGAGGTTTTGCGCAATAAATATGTGGAGTATCATTCGCTATTTGACATCGCGTTTATGTTTGCTTTTTGTTACGATTACATGTAGATTCAAATGAATGATGGTGTCATTTTTTATTTGTTTCACCCGCGGAAATATCGGATCTCTAAAAATATCGTTACGAATTTATAGCCTTTGTGCTATTTTGATGTAGGTATGAGCTATATTTTTGTAAAGTTTAATCAAAATCCACCACGAAGCTTTTGCGTGAGGGAGTAATAATCCAAACATCTTCACAAACTTTCGCATTTAAAATATTTAAATCTTAGGTATGAACAAATTGCTGAAATGAAAATATTCATTTTTGGTCAGGGGTACGTAATTACTCGCATGCTGTAAAAATGTCGGTTACATACATCGTCTTACCGTAGTCATTACCGTGGACTTTTATACAGATTCAAGTAAAGAGCCCGTCAAATAAGCAACTATTGCGAAGATACAGCAGTTAGCACGGGGTTATAAATTTCAGATAAGTACGAATTTCAAAGCATAAAGCTAAAATAATAATCCGGATTGATGTGAAGTGTAAAATGATACCTTAGGTACCTGTACACACTCCGTTCACTTAATGTTTGGTATCCTGCAGCACCTACCTAACTATTTTTAAACCTGCTTTTGATTTTAAGCTTACTCTTCTCTCTTCCAGTATTCAAACTTATGTAATGTATGTATACCTCCTGGTGTCCTGTTTGTCCATAAAAATCTTTTGTTTTCTCAAACAAAACACAAGAATGTTATTGCAAAAAGCGTTTTCGTGTAAGTGTAAGGGTGTGTCCATGTTTTGACGAGCGATTAAAATTGTTTACACGACTAATGATAACAGCGACCCCCGCGTGACGAGCCAAAGTCGGCCACAGAAACGTATTCAGTTATTTTTTAACAAAATATTAATTTATTTATCCTAATAATTATTTTTGATTATTTCAGATTCATTGCCTTTAGAAAATTATTGATTATTAAAAAAAACATCTGTCTGGCGATTGGAAGACTTGGGGTACCTACTTGGAAGTCTTTCACATGCCGAGCGACTGCCTATACTATTCTACCCAGACTTTGGAAGATATTTTCATGGAACGGGTATCTAAGCGCGTTGTTGTCATTCTGTCAACGCTACCGTCTTACATACAGAAATACACGGATAAAAAAGGACTCGGTCTTATTCAAAGAACATAAAATTCATGAAAAATATCGCAATCCGAAAACAAAGCTATTACTTTCATTATATTCCAATGGAACGCTTTTTTCATTGTAATATTTTTTTGATAAAAATAAACTAGAGCTCAGTTCACCGATGTAAAAGTTTTGAATCCGTGCCTGGCTTCTAGCGATAGAGTAATTAAAATTCTGGTAACACCGGCCCTGGGTGTGCCGAGGGCTGGGTATGGATAAAAGATTTTTATTAATTAAATTTTGCAATAAATCAAATAAAATTCCAGTAAAGTAGTAAATCACTTTTATTAGGTGGTTAGTGGATAAAACATTGAAGTCAACTTAATTTAATGACGCAATTATTACGGCTATAAAAATACACAAAGATATTTTTGTCCCAAGAATTAATTTCAATTTTGTATTTTTTTGTTTCTTGATTTCGTTAAACAGAAATTATCGTAGTAAATACTTTAAAAGCTTCTGATGGAACCTAAATTAACCCAGGTTTGTATAAAAGACTCGTATATAAAAAAAAAACAATTTAGGAAGACTCTTGTTTTTGAAAAAACGCTTACATTAAGTATCTGTTTTAAATTAATATTACGAGTTTTATCAAAACTTTGTTTTCCAAAGGTTTTCTTCAAATGTATTCCACATAATTGTACGTTTAAATTAGTAACCATTTTTAAGATGGGCATCTTTCTATACATTGGAAGTTCAAACTATCACACTATCAAATAACTTGCCCAAGCTTTTGAATTAAAAATTTGGATCCAAATAACAAACGAAATAAGGACATCATCGCATTTTATTATTCAATTAAATACCAATATTGCTGAAAGCTCGAAACTCGCACTTACTTCAAGTGTCGTATACCAATTAATTAAAATTATTGACATTTAGCATCCAATAACCGCGTAATAAGGTCAAAGGACTCACGATGATTCAATGAGCCCTAATTATACTCCGCTAATTAATATTAATATTTTTGCTCAGCCAATTAAAACTTGGGCAATTAATATTTACAGATTTGATCAGTTTCAGTGGTCATATTAATTGTTAATTGGTAC
The DNA here is from genome assembly GCA_963584085.1 of Pyrausta aurata. NCBI lineage: Eukaryota > Metazoa > Arthropoda > Insecta > Lepidoptera > Crambidae > Pyrausta > Pyrausta aurata. The sequence goes on from OY757264.1 coordinate 8,724,679, forward strand.
GCAATTTTCGGAAGTCACATTATTTTAAGCTGATTATGAGTTTGTCCCGCTGGCTATGAAATTAGCGATGAAAATAAATTGTAGTTTGATTAATAGTTGTGTCGTGAATAATATGGATCAAAATATGAATGTGCAAGTACTCACTTAAGACACACTTACACTCACTTAAGACAAATAAGATAAACTTGTGATTTCGGATAGTATTTCTTAACCCCGTTGTTGTTGACACCAATATTGAATACAACTTATTATGAAGTACAGCTAATGAGAAATGGGATAGTCATGTCTGACTATTTAAAGCACGCTACTGTTTTACACATCAGTGTCTGGTAGAAATTATTGTTAGAAATAAAACCTAAAAAATACAGACGAAATTGACAAAACTTTTATCTATCTAGTACCTACCAGTCTGTCTTTCTATTTTTATATCCGTGAAACATTGCCGTAACGTCATTATCGTAACGAGTTGGTCAGGGGAAAGGGGAAACCGCAGCAGCAGCACACAATTTATTAACATCTAGATTAAACTTATCTTTATTTCCACAATGTTCATGTATGAACACCTGGATGGTGCTATCTAGTTTTATTTTTAATCTTTTATAACGAGACCGAACATTTATTTTATGTTCTTAGAAAGTTACATTCTAAATTACTAAAATATAAGTGAAGTGAACATACAAAATAATAAAAAATATACCTATGCATTTTTTTGCATAGGTATATTTTTTACTATTCTATTACACGTATGAATAATATGACCAAACTCACCATTTGGATCACCTGAAACAAAAGAAACGTGACTTTAGTTACATCATCATCTTCTATGACGACGCGTTCGGTGTATTGGTTAGCGCTCCTGACTATTACGCCGGCCGTCGCGGGTTCGAATCCCGCAAGGGGCAAATGTTTGTGTGATGAGCACGAACATTTGTACCTGAGTCATGGATGTTATATGTATTTAAGTATTTATGGGAGACGCCCCGTCATATTCGTTGTCTGGGTACTTCGTAACACAAGGAAGAAAATTCCTTACCACGAAACCAGACAATTGGTGTGTTGTCTGGCGCATATTTATTTATTTATAATTTATGAAATAAAATAAAGTCGAGTTAGTTACACCACTTATTTATAACTCGAGAATGAGTGGACTGATTTTCATAATTTTTTGCTTTGTTGGATCTGTCAAGGCCCGAAATCATGATCATCTAATTCAAGAGCTAAGCTCTTGTCGGTGGAGATTTTTTCCATTCTTTACGCTCTTCCGCCATACTCTTTACATCTTGATACGACGCAACATTCAACTTTTTATGGCCCCAAATAAAATAATAAAATAAAAACAGGACGGGGGTGAAAATAATTTTGCTGGGACCGCTAGTTTTATTATACAGCACTATGGGCTCTTGATTTTTGTAATGCATTGCTATTAATTTGATGCAATTTCAGAATAAATTGTTACAAAACATTTCAAAATGATTACTCCAAATCAGTACCTTTACGAAAATTCGCTCTGCAATTCAAAATTAGCTCAAATAAACCCGTTGCTGTTTTATAATAAAGTCAGTCAACTAATTCCGTTAAAACGTTCCAAAACGCTGTCTTTAGGCTGAAGAGTCCCGTTTCTCCCTTGTTTTAAGAAGGAAATACAGGGGCCTTACTCTTAGAGACTTGCCCTATTCGTACAAGCGTATTTTTAACGCTTAATACTGCCGTTTATAACAATCCACATGCGGCAGCGATGTGTTTAATTGTGGTTCGGCTGACGATATGGCAGAGAAGTTCTAGATTGGAGACCCTTCGACCAAAGGCGCAGCGTAGGACGTTCACCGACAAGATGGACAGATGACCTTGTAAAGATCGCAGGATCACACTGGATGCAGACCGCTTGTGATCGGTCGATTTGGAAAACTGTGGGGAAGGCCTATGTTCAGTAGTGGACGTATTTTGGCTGATAATGATGATGATGATGACGATACGGACAAGGATGATGGCTTTTAGTACGAGATATTTCGCATGCTGCATTGGAATGCGTTGGTTTACTGACAACGCACCCGCGTAAGACGCGCTCTTTTTTTAATCAAATTTGCAAAGATCACAACCATCGTCGGTTGACTTAGGGCAGTAACGACAACTTAGGGCCAGTTGCGTGATCGATAGTTAACTCAACTTATGGTTAAATGTCAATGCCAGCCGTTGAATTAACGATAGTGCGTGTTTTTGAAGAAAAAATACCTTAACCAAATGTCAGACAGAATGGCTATTATAATGACCAATGGTTTTAAGATATTTTAGGCAACCAATTAAAAAAATATACCTCCATCATTGAATTCTGACATTCATTATGACATTATTTTTAAATTGGTCGGTTATTATCTTATTATGACCCTTAACCTGGCACTAAGTTTTTGGAATAAGGGGTCTTGAATCAAAAATTGAGAAACTGTTTGACACAGTAGGGTCTCTACAACAAAACAGACGTGACCTTTCTTAATCAGGCCATTATCATTCGCGGCGGCTTTTTGCTTTCCCCAACCATCTCGTTCAGTTCAGTTCACTCAGAGATATGGAACGAGGCAATGTAGATAAAATCTAAAGAAACCCGGTAAAAGGTACTTTTACACAGTGAAATTTTAATCCTTTTACGAAGTTTTTGGGTTTTGAAACTTTCTGAGTAACATTGAGATTGGGTAAAAACGAATCAAATATTTAGAGGATTTACAAATTTTTCTCAACAAAAGTTTTTATTAAGAATATTATTATTACCTACCAGACGTTTATTTGTACCAACATTTATGATTATGAAGCCATGAGCTGAGCATCTTTGTTTTTCAAGGAGACACGTACAGGCCCAATAAGGGCAATACTTATTTAAATTTGAGTGACTTTTATAAGTCGCATGTAGTGTCCTAAACCAAATAAATGTATTTTAATTTTGATTTAAAAGTCTGCTAAATGCTTATAATCAAGAACTTTTTGACTGGACTTTACTTACCTACATAGGGTTAAAGAAAGACAGATTTTCACTTTTTCTTCTTGTTCGTTTCTGAACATCGATCTTTAGGTACCTATAACTTTGATTTTGAAGAAATAATATGCGAGGTCTTTAATCAATTCACTAAATTGTCAGATATCATTAATGACTGTTCTAAAACCCAAAAAGCTTTCACAGTTTTTTCTCAGTGTATTTTATCAGATTCGCGAATATGTGCGAAAATGCCAGGTGGGAAGTTAGAAATGGTCCGATAAAAGAATTTTCAAAAGAACTGCTAAGTTGATAAGCCGGCGAGGTAGTATCATCTTTGAATGCCCCTAATGGAATGAAATTTTCAATGTAAAGTTTTTATTTCTGCTTTCAAGGTTCCACTCGGATTTTAGTATTGCTTTGGATGACACATTTAATTAACTAAAAGTACAGCGTCTTTGATAGTATTATTTTGATAATGATGCGTATTAGGCTAACGCACGCATGACAGATATTAGGTTACTGGACATTACGTACTCTTTGTTGAAAGCAACACAAAATATCAATTTTATTAAGCGTTTTGCAGTTTTTATTCGTATGGATTCGATTCGATTTAACATTTTTTTTAATTGTAATAAATTGCATAAAAGAGACAACATCAGCCGCCCTTATAAATGTTTTGTTTTAAAATATAAATCAAATGTTTGCTTGTTGCTTGCTTGTATTGCTATGATTAGTAGATTTAAAAAACATTTATATTTTTTAAGATATGTACATTTTATTGTAAAAAATTATAATAATCTTCTGATAATAACTGACATACAAAAAATATAAAAACACAAATAATTGAGATAACTTATAAGTTTTATTCATTTCTCATTTCCGCGTAGGTACTTTTCAACCGTCATAAATATTTAATGCGAAAGCTTTTTATCCTATAACACCCAAAATGTAACATATTTTGCATTAAGGTCCGTTAGACCTTTCTTCGATAATGTAGATAGGGCTTAATGATAATGAGATGACCCTCGGAAGGATTAGGGTGGACTGGACCCGGTACAAAATAAACAATGCGGAAATCTAAACAAGATTGTTAAATATTTAATCACTGTTAGACGTTGGGTAGACTATAAATGGGGAAGTAATGCTTTTGGGATCACTTTTTTACTTTTTAAATAAAAGTGTTGCTTAGATTTTCTTATTTCATTGAGAACAAAAAATTTTCAATGGATTACCTTGATACAGTGAACTCATTTATCTAGAACCATCTTAAAACATCGGCTAAGTGCGAGTCGGACCCGCGCACTGAGGGTTCCGTGCCACGCTTAACTGAATTTGGGGTTCACTTAGGTTAAGTCACTAGGTGGAAGACCTAACAAAAACATCACAATATTATTGACCGCAATAATAACTTTGTTTTTCATAGTAGTTGTATGAAAGACAAAGTTATATTTGCGGTTAAGGAAAATGTGCAATATCTCAAAAACTACTGGTTCGATCTCATTCAAACCAATTTTCTTTGGAAGTTTTTGTTGAGATCTACATTATATATTTTTTTCAAAATTTTCACTTTCTTAGTTCAAAAGTTAGATGGGGGGGGGGACGCCCATTGTACCACTTTAGAAGCGTCTATATCTCAAACGTTAAACTTTTAGAAAAAATGGTTATAGAAACCTCTATGTCATTTTAAAAGACCTATCCATAGACACCCCACACGCATAGGTTTGAGTAAAATATTTTTTTTGGCTTTAGTTTCATGTATGGGAGCCCCCCCTCAAATGACATTTTTATTTATTTTGTATCTGAATCGAAAAGCGGTAAATAAGATACACCTACCTACCAAGTTTCAGCTGTGTGATGCTAATTGTTTCAGAATAAAGTGGCTGTGACATACGGACGGACAGACAGACCGACAGACAGACAGACAGATTCCGTTTTTTGCCATTCGGCTACGGAACCCTAAAAAATAACCTACGAGTAAGTATCTCATTCATAGTGTGGATTTTGGTATTTAGAAAATATAAGTCTACACATCAATTTACTTCAAATCAGTACTGGCAAAAGTTTGAAGATATTATGGTATAGGAAAAGCTTAATTTGACTGGGCATTAATAGGTGGGAAAATACATTCTGAAACTGCGGTGTGGATGGCAAGAACCTTCAACATTTTTTTCCCTAATTTGGAGTTTTTATGGAAAAAAAACTCGAGTATCATCATAAAATTAAGGAGATAGGCTCTTTAGCCTAGTTCTTAAATTTTACTAAGATACAATTTATTATTTATAATACTAGTGTTCTATTTCGCATCCCTGGCCACAAGCCGCCAGTTAGTATGTAATTAGCCAAAGTTAGGTTAGCATAATTTCCGCTTCGAGCCATATGATTAGTTAATTACCGTCATATTCAATATCTTAGTTAGGCCCTCCGTTATCATTGAGATTCATGTAGATTTATGTGTTTAACTAACAGCTTTGTGTGCAACTGTCTGATCAAGGGATTACTATCTTTGGTGACGATTAAAAACTTGTGCGGGGTCAATAAATAATTTCTGAAAGTCATTATTCGTGTAATTTCTACCTATACCTACATAAAAACAGGTTCTCATAAATAAATATAATTTTAATCACATACATTGCTCTGATCCCAGAGTAAGTAGCTTATGCATTTTTTTTATAGAAATCGGAAACGACTGTGGTGCCACGACATAATAATGAAGAACTAAAATAAGTACAGACGACAGCACGTCAGGTTACCCATGTGAACTACGAAAACAGCTTTTATTGCGTAGCGAATAGAGGCGGTCTCAAGGTCAAAGTGGGGTAGTCTGACGTGCGGCTGTGTGTACCAATGCTGAAAAAGCTTATTAAGATGACATTCAGTATTTTGCAAGATCGTTGATGTATTTTTGTAGCATAATGTAAATGTGTTTAATTTTATAGCAGTTTTCTTGATAAAGTTAACTGGATTCTGGTGATTTCCAAAGTAAAACAAAACTGAATGGAATTCACAAGACCTATTTAATAAGGTTAGTGGAAACGCCTTTTCCACTCACGTTTTCTAAGAAGTGCACTTTGCGGATCCCGATTACTCGGAACTAAAATATCAATGTCGCCAATGTGACAAGCTCTTAGCGTAGAAATTTATAATGGTAGTTTCCATTACCGGGGTGGGACTGGCGATGCACGACGCACACCTACAAAATACTAATAGAGACCCATATGTTTTATTTATTGCTTGAACTTAAAATTGCTTCACCTCTAAAGTGAGTTTGGTAGAAGAAAGCATGAGATTATAGTATACGAGACAGTTTTTAGTAATAGAGCTAGAATAGAACTAGAACTGGCGGTTTTTATTCTTAAAAGATTTTTCTTAACTTAGAAATAATATTGCAATAAGGGGATATATTATTTATTCGCAATTATTAGTGAACTTCGATTCGCCCGCAGCCCCGTCTCGCCCCGACCCCGTTTTATGGTAATTATTATCCTCCTTGACTCTACGTTTTAGTTAGAAAACGTTTGTATGGGAAAATAAAAGGGCTGTTTTCAGGGGGTTTTCGGCAATTAAAACTATCCTTAGACTTCAACGAACATTTGAAAAAAAGACTTGGCCAAATTGGTCTAGTCGTCGTTGAGTTATGCGCTTACCAACACATTTTGCGTTTCATTTTTATATTAACGATAGATTTTTCTTAACTTAGAAAGAATATTGCAGTAAGGTGATATATTATTTATTCGCAATTAATGCAGCAAAATATTAATATTCCTAAGTTAAAAGTTAAAACTAAAGTTAGCCTTTAAATATCCCACAGCTGGACAAAGCTCTCACCTCAAGTATTAAGCGATATGAGCCATATCCACCACGTGGGTACTGTGCGGATAGGTGGAGGGGTGTTAGGTTATACCTAAGTTATTGTTAAGTACTAAAGGAGACATTTTTTTCTTGTATGGAGGATGGGCCCACTATAAATTGTGACGTCTAGTAATGAAACATATATTAATTTGTTCCTTATAATGTCTTATAAACATTAACAATATTTGTATTTCTTTATCTAACGGGAATATTTCAAAATTCATCATAACTTAAATCCACACACTTACCAGTTGACGCACATTTTCAGTCGTTTCTGATAATCACAGTCGTTGAAATCTCACTGTACAGTTACACAACAACGGTTTAGTAGAATGGGGACCGTACTTGATGCTTTTGGCTTCTATTTTTCGTTAAAAATCCGGAGAAAATAAACACTCAATTCAAAACAAACCAAAACTAACGGAAGGTGACGGAAAACTTACTAATCTGTGCGGAAAACCAAACGCCGTCTGGTTCCCGCTTTTCAAAATTGCATTATTATTTAAATGCCCCCCTTCAACTTCTATTTTCACTGGAGAATCATTAGCAATTCTTCAGGCTGTTTCATACATAGAATCTCACAACCTTAATCATTCAATTGTTTTTACCGACTCACTTAGTTGCCTTCAAGCTTTATTGTCTAACCCGTTTAAATCAAAAACTAAATTCCCTTACATCCTCCAAATTCGTGAAACTCTCTTTAATTGTAAACAAAAAAACCTGAACATCGTTTTGGCTTGGATCCCTAGTCATAGTGGTATTCAAGGCAATGAAACAGTAGACTCTTGTGCTAAAAATGCCATTTCCATCGGTTCCTTGGAACATTATAAGCACTTCTCACACGACCTTGCTAACTTGGCTCGCACTCACCTTTATATCTCATGGAACACAGACTGGCAAAACACTAGGCTTCTGACAGGCAAATTTTATTTTAACAACCAGAAAGAAATCCCTCACAGACCCTGGTTCTTCAGATATCCCAACCTCCCCAAACCAGTCGTTACTACGATATGCAGATTACGTTTAGGTCACTGCTGCACCCCAATCCACCTTGCCAAGATAAGAGTCAAAGACAGCTCTCTTTGCGAATGCGGTCTAGACGAAGGATCTACGGACCACATATTTTTTAACTGTTCCAAAGTTGGCTCCTCACTTTATGATCTCCTACCTAACTTCATTCCTCGCCCCTGTAACTTTGACTCTTTGTTGAGTCAAGTTAACTCCCCTTTTATTGAAATTCTTTCAAAATTTATTTTGACCAACAAAATTAAACTTTAACTGTCCATTATTTCTCTACTTTCTCTCGCTTTTATACACACGTTCTTTCAGATTTCCTTCTTTCTTGTGCATCTTTAGATTATATTTTATGTGATATCCTAAATCTATTTACTTATACAAATAATATGTATTTATTACATGTACTCATTGTGACGTCGTATTTTTTGTGTTTGTTTTAGATACTAACAAGTAATACAGATTTACATTGACTCTTTCCCCACAAACAGTGTAAATACTATACTCACGTGACATTGGCGAATGTGACACCACAGATTAGCCATAAAAAGAGAAGAAGAAGAAGAAGAAAGTGTGACAAATGACACTTCAGCCATTCCTGTCAATGTCAGTGATAACTGTCAGAGTTGCTATCCGTTCCACGGCTTTACTAGATAACCGTTTTATGCAAAAATCTTAAAAAAGCAATTAAAATATTTTATTCGGAGATTCCAATTGCTTAAAATAAATAAAAGTAGAAAACCGTGATCTAAACAAAATCACGTACTTCAAATAATTGAAATTGTTTTTATATTGACCAGCCCGTCGTTCCTTTACATGTATTTGTAAAGGAGGAATGGCGCGATGAAAAATAGTCAATACAACGCATCTTTTAGTTCGATTTTATTATTCCTGTTTCGTCTAAACGTTATCTTTCGTCTAATTGTCTAAAAAAATAAGTTATTAATTTAGGGTGCAATGTCATTATTAGCCGCTACAAGTTGCTACTGGGCCAAAAAAAAAAGTCTCCTTTACTTTGAAATCGTAAAATGGCCTTAATCTTTCTCCTCTGCATTTATACGCCCAGTGCCGACATCGCTTTTGAACACAAGTGATATTTTCATTAAACAGACCACTACAATTAAAGTTTGGATACATGTAAACACAGAAGGTATCCAATACGTTTGCGTAAACATAAGCGCTTAATCAACGCGCAAACGCTCAATTTTGGCGCCATAGAGATGCGACCAGTCTGTGTAGAAAGATAGGTAGATACTTCAAAAGCACATTCTTTGAACAGCAAATTTCCTAACATAGTTATAGTTCAGATGGATTTATTGCTTTTTTACCCGTATATAAGCCATTGAAAAATAACTACACTAACACTACTTCGAGAATATTAAGCAATCAAGTCATTTTATATAATTTCAGAATTGATGCAAAAAAGGGACAGTCACAGTTATTTATAGTTTGCGTCATTATTACTATTCATAAATGTGGCTTTGAGTGTTAAGTTTGGCACGTTAGCCACTATAATACGGTTACACTAATGCAGCGTGTAAAATTACAGGTCGCATCTCTGTGGCATCCAAAACCGGCAAAGCTGTCTGCTCCTGAGCGATCTGGAATCGATGAGGATTAAATACAAATCAGCAATATCTAAACCGAGAGAACTAGATGGACGATCTGCAGCTTAGCATAAGCCTGCCCTTACTCTGGGTAAACCGTAGAACCTTGAGATAGGAACGGTTTTTGAGGAACAGTCCAAAATTTGTGCAACCTTTGATTGATTAAGCAGTAATTTATTTTGTTACGTTCTTGTATTTGAATGCATTTTTAGCAAAGTAAACTTTTAATTATGTTAACAAATGTTACTAAAGTTTGCAGCATAATACACTGTACACTGCAACTATTCTGTTCTTCCCTCCTTAACTGGATAATGAATATTGGTACATCAATACTTTTATAAATTGATACATAAATAAACAATAGGCTGCTCATATGTTTATTGTAATGTGGAAGTATGAGTTCAAACATAAAGTACGTAACTATTCATATTAATCATAATTATTGTCATCTACTGCAAAGTTTTAACTCGTTAAGTTTTATAGACGTATATTTTTCCAAAATAAATAACACATATCGTTGACAATGATTTAGAAAAACGACAAGGAAAACAAGCATTCACGAAATCCATGGTAAGCAATTTTACATTATTTGTTTGTCAATCGTCTCCAAAATAAATGCTAACAGTAAAAGCAATTAAAATCCACATTTCGTCATCCACTGTCCAATCGCTTACGGCAAAACAGAAAACTACAAATTCTCAATTTCTCGTGAAAAGAAAATACGTTATTATTTTCTTTTGTTCCGACCGCGTCCTCAATACGTTGACCGAAACATCCATCACTGCTTGTAACCCTTCTGTGATGGGGTATATTTATTATTTACCCTCTGACCAAAAGTATGTACCCACCCTGTTCCCTTTATTTGCACGCAGCGGCCAAAATATGTTTCACGTTGTCACGATTCCGTGAAATTGTCCTCGACAAATTACTACGGATGCTACATCTACTACTGTACCTACATTTTGTACGATACATTTTAGAGAAATAATTATTCTACAATTAATCATATCAACCAAACATGTTTGTTTTTAGCATACCGACTCCGAAATCAGTGTTTTAGTTAGAGCAAATGAAAAACAAGATGATAGTATCAAAAATAATCCATCGTTTCTCCCAACGTTTTTTTTCTTACAAATTTTAAGAACATGTCTATAATTTCTTCTTTCGAAAATACATGTTTTTTTAATGTGTTTTGTTGTGTTGTCCCGCGTGTTCATGAACACATACTTAAGGGTTCTTAATGGTTTATCTTCATATTAATATGGAAGAGCTTGATAAGCGAAAAGAAAATGATAAGAAACGATAAATAGAAAAACGTAAAAGTAATGCAAAAATTGTTTTGATGACCTAAAAGGCTTTCATGGAGTGATGGTATAATAGTTAATGGAAATTTTCTAAGATTTTAAAATAAGTGACAACTTGTCGCAATCTTAAAAAAATACTGTTCATTCCTCATGCCTCAAATATTCAAGAATATAAAAAAATCCGTCTTGACTCTGAGGATTTTGATAAGAGTGATCATCATGGAATTTCCCTTATTTTTATTTAAGGTAACACTATATCCAAAGAAAATTGCTAACGCTTTCTTCGGGAATAGTTCCTATTGTAAGAGAAAACGGGTAATTACATAACAAAGGTCGGTAATTATTTACCTGACGCCTACCGCCTTATGTTCTCGTGTGCTCTCTCTGAATGATTACAGTAATTTCATCTACCTCACCTTAGCTAATCACTCATTTTGGTGAGAAGGGTCATGTTTGCAGCAATCTCCTTTTATTATGATTTCGACAATCGTCGTCAGAATGGTAAAACTCGCGATCTTATTTTGAACTGGAAACGCTTCCTCGATCAAGCCACATACAGATTGGTATCGGAAAGACGAATTGGCATTTGATCATCGGGCACAGAATATATAGAAGTACTAAAAGATAGGAAATCCACGTCTGCGCAACTCGGCTTAACGTTATTTTAAGCATGCTAAGAAAAATAAAGACAAAGCTGACAGTTGCGCATAAATTCATTTTACCCTTAATTTTCCCATTACTATTTTAATGATACAAGTTATTTGAATTATATTGAATATAGCATTGGTATATCTTACCTTAAAATTAAATTAACTTTCTTCCCTCACACTATCACCCTCAAAGTTCGACAGACGGGTAAACGTCCCTAATCAGAACGTGGCACCACGCCCTTGGAGCAGAAAGTAGTATACCAGCTAAAATGTAAATGTGAACAACTGCCAAGTTCTCAATAAACGGTTTCCAGAGTGCAAAAGAAGCGATTTTCAGACCTCAATATCAATCGACTGATAAATTTTTCTGCATTCCCAAGCGGTTAAATGGTTGAAAATTCCATATATATCTCGTGATACGAACAAGATATGCAATTAAAGAGGGTTCGGTAATAAAAAGCTGGGGGCGTATTGCGATGCAGTTTTGACAGATAGAACGCTCTGATTTACTGTCAAATTAGCTATTATTATTGCAATTTCACATTATATTGATAATATTACTATAATATAACAATGTAAAGATTAATATTCATCCCATTGTAGTATTATTGTAATATTATTATATTGATAATATTCGTTTACACTGAGTCTGAATTGAACTGCCTCGGAATTGAACCCATTAAGTTGGATCGCAATACGCCCCCTGGTCTTACAAGGCTCTCAAAACAGTAAAAAAAATACAGTATCGGAAGTGGCTCGAAATGATTCGTGTAAATGCCCATGGCCGCTGTCTTCGATGCTCTGCGAACTTGGCTGACACACGGCAGTGTCTCTAGATCAAGTGAAGTTCGGCTTGCGGCTTCATATCCATTATTCCGGGTCCGAAGTTCGGAGTGGTCGGACCCGGGTCCAAAGAGACCTCTGATTTGATTCACCTGTTAGACTGCCGCTTTGCTAGCGGGTAAAGGCGTCTGCACATTGAATGTACAGTAGGTACAGTGAAATGCTAACAGTGCGGGCTTCATGAAGTTGGTAGTACTAATAACGGATGTCAAAAGTCTTGTAATACTACATTTTTTTAATACAATTATTTGTAATGTGGTTAAGAATGTTTCTTAACACTCACGGTGTCATATTTGAATTCATAAAAGATTAAATGAGAAACTAAAAATTGCAATCGGGCGGGACTCGAACTATTATCTTTCTGGCTTACCGGGCCAACTGCTCTTCCAATTGAGCTACCGTGCTGTCGGTCCGACCACGTCACGCAATGACGTGTCCGAGACCAAGAATTTCGCGCGGAATTCTTGGTCTCGGACACGTCATTGCGTGACGTGGTCGGACCGATAGCACGGTAGCTCAATTGGAAGAGCAGTTGGCCCAGTTATAAAAGAAATGATCATAATCTCTTTGAATTATTAGAGAAGTCTTTTGGAATACTTGTTTCTGAAGTTTAAGCGAATACTACACACTTTACACAGCGTTCGTGGTCACAGGGTAGACTGGTTTAGTCTACGAAACGTCGGGATGAAAAATCTAATAAATTATCGCGAAAATATTCGTAAATTGTGTTTTATTAAAAGTCTTTTGGAATGTAAAGTTGTGTCTTAAAGACAGAGCAGTATCTATCTGAAAATGAAATCCCAGTATTTAAAAGGTATCAATGAACATTATAAAAATAGCTAAGTATGAGATGAATACCTTGAATTGATAATCATTATAAAAACGGTCGGTATTAATTATACTTTCTCATACGTCTTGTACAAAATATAGCAGATGCCTTATACATTTAGACTTAGTACATGTAGATTGTTTTTTAATTGACAAATAATCGTCTTTTAAGCATTTACGGATATGGACGCACCCTTATTCTGGGCGCTTTGACAGTAACGTAACGGATCATATTGGCAGTTTAGGGGGCCTTTGAAACGTGTGGTAAATATTGTATGCGCTGTATTACGGGTCAGATTGATTGAGTAAGGTTCCGTGGCATACTTGTACCCTCTGTGTTTGGTTCAAAATTATGATACTTATGGTTAGCGGCTTACTGCGATATACTTTTTTAATTTGTTACAGCAACAGATTTTATTCATGCTCTGCTCCTGTTTGTTGTAGGTGATGTTGTAAAACACATGGTCTTTTAGGGTCTTTTTCAATACATAGGCCATTCAACACAACAATACAATTCGAACCAGAAGCAGAGGTTCCTTAGTTTAAACTACTGAAATAAATAGTTGCTTTATAACATTCGTTTAGATAGATATAGATGGGCGTAAAATTATGAGGCAGCTAGAGTGTCTGCACTGATGGCTTTTTTCTTATTTTTAGAAAAAAGACTAACATCTGCCGTCATCACTTTTCCAAAGAAAATTAAACAAAAAAAAATTACACGTCTATCTTCATGACCAACTTTAACATTTTTCGTAGCCTATTAAAAATTACGAAAACTGTTGGAGCTAATTTAAAATTGGTTTACGTTCCTGCGATCAAAGCAACAAGACAAAGGTCCGATTCCGCCGGCCCTACCCGCATGGTCGGCGCGCCGATAAGTTTAATGAAAGGCAACTTTTGATTGCAACTGACTGTTTACACTGGAATCGGATACAGAAAGATCTGTACATCCGTGTATAAATAGCCGGAAAGTAAGTTCTAGAGGTGGTAAGGTGTCTGCGCCTAACAAAATGCAAATTACCAAAATCTAAAACTAGATACAAACCAATACTTTACTTTATTTAAATGTATATATAGATACGGCAAAGTCTCCTTGTAATGGAGAGTCTGGTAATCAAAATAACTCTAAATTAACTTATAGTATTCATTTTCTACCTTAAAAGTGATAACTATTATTAATAAAAAAAAAGTTTATTCATAAAGCAAAGGTACCTGTATTTCAGACTATAAAAGAGCTATGTTAACTAAGAAAAATTATAATAAAGTGACTGAGATTATGTTTAGTATGTTATAAACAGCAATAACAGTAATAAAGGCAGGATTGTACATTGAAGGTTTTCAGTTGCTAAGAGTTACCTCGCTAAGAAAGTAAGCGGTAATTATCATCACAATCTAGAGTGGGCCCACTGTGCGTAGTTTAGCATTCGGATTGTTCGATTACACACTGAGAGTGGAGCGAAAAATTCACGAACAAGTAACAGGTTGGAATCAAAAAAGTTTTGGCAATTCGATTTTCTAGGCCAAATTGGATAAAACCTCGAATCTGAATTGCTTAGGGTTTCTGTTCTGGCAACTTGACTCGCTAAGGTTTTGTTTATACTGATTGTTTTCGGGATATGAACACTTTGAGTGGTCAAATCTATACAGGGTGGTTTTTGCAAGCTGTTGCTAAATTTTATTAGGTGAATCAGACCTCAATCCATACAACTTTTACCATGGGGGTATGGTCGGAAGGTTAAACAAAATTACAGATGCCCTAACAAAACAGTCCGAATATTGACAAAAAAATGTAGAGAGTCAGAAAATAATGATTCGAATAATGGCCCCATGGTGCAAGTTTTAGGTCTTGATGGTCTCATACACCACTTAAAACTTGGCAACACCTCGGAAGCTCACTCTGTATACAAACATGTATTGAATATATTTTTGAGATTAGGAAAATAAGGGAGAAACAACTCCTTATTGATTTGTCCCTCGGACTCCGTTCTGTTTTATTTTGGGTCGGCTTTTTGCTCTGTAGGGTACGAGTAAGTATTGATATGCTAAGAGGATTACGTATACTTTTCATTAACTCGTCAAGTATGTGTGAACGAGACACAATAGAAATTCCATTATTATGCGACTCCCGGCAGTCGTTTGATACCTGACTGATTAAAATCATTGTGTAGCACTTTTATTTGATAATTATGAGTAAGTTTGTATACTCTTTCATTCTTTGAAATTAAAACAATCGAAACACCAACCGCTTGGTTTCTCAAAATTCGTTTCATGTGAATCATTGAGTTCATGTTATAGCAATTTTCATACAAATACAAAATAATTGAATATCTTGTCTTTGAACGTGTATGTATCAAATCCTATATCGAAAGGTACTAACGAACATTAAACTTCCATTACTAGCGTATGGAACTGACACCGTGAACAAATTTTGTGCACCATGAATTGATGCCACTTGTCATCAACTTCATACAAACGGTTTCATATTCGAAATTCAAACTCAAACTCAAGGAATATGTCACAATCTTGTCTTTGCGACACATTTTTTGCTTGGCATAGCTTCTCTATACGTAGTAATAACAACTTACTGCATATAAATATTGTTTTCCAAAAAGTTTTTATACCGATTATTAGGTACTAAGCATCCAGTTTTTCAAGTAAAGAAATACAACTTTGTTTTTATAAGGCGAGAACATTTCCAACCAGCAGTTTTCTCATAAGAAATAACATAAGATGAAGGGCTGTCACAGCGTCCCTTGGAGCTTGTCCAACTTTATCTAATATTAAAAAAAGTTGTCAAGACATTTTGCGGTGAACTTAGAAGGAACGTAAAAATCGCCGAAGACCCTTTTACTTACATTACCTACACATTGTTTTAGAACATATGTACACCTTCTATGTTTATTAAGACACAGCTATGCATCAAAATATCAATACTTTTGATGCAAAATAGTTATGAGTAGTAAAATAGATATGGGCGTTGTGGTACCACCGTTGTTAGCATAAAATTAATATTTAAGATTGCTTTTCATTTCAGAGCAATGTGATTGGTGTCAAATAACTATTTATTTATTAATCCAACATTTATTGACATTAAAAGTAAAACATTGAAAATATTTTAGTCAACACCAAGTCACAGTAAAATAACACCTTATATTTTTAGGATACGAATGTTGGAAACAACTTCAATTTATTGAAATTGTAATCGGAAAGCGCTTATTATGATTGGATTGAGTTTCCAACGAAATTTAATTTGGTGACTCCGATTGGATATTATTTATTAAATCGAAGTAGACCTATATTCGATTAATAATTGATTGGAGGAATATCAACCGACTGTTTAAAGCTGTTGCTAGGCGTAATCTAAATCAGTCTCATAAAATTGAGATTCTAAAATAACAATTTGTGATGATTAATTTTTGAACTTACTCTTACTTACTTACATTATCTTCAATGTTTTGCAAAAATATACCTATTCCATTATTTTATCCTATCTTTCATCCATAACACAAAGACTACTCTATTTATCCTTAAAATAGATCAAATAATATCTAATTTATTCAAATATATAAGTATCTTTGTTTTTTTTTAATGGAGTAATGTAATAATATTTATTAAAAAAACTTTCGACCTTAACTCTTTAACTTTGGATTTGATCCGTTCCCGTGTTAGTGCATTTGTTTTTCAAATGTAAAAAACAAGTCGTGTAAAACCATTTAAAGTTGGTACTAAAGCTTGAATTTTCTGAAATCTACCATCTAGTCATCAGTCGGACATCCGGGGTGGTGATATATTATTCTGTTTATGCACTAGTTCGAGCAGTTGCAACTTTGTTTGCTTAGATATCTCGACGTATCTTTACGGTGGAACGTATTTATAGAGCTATCACTCTTGAGATAAGCTTTGGCACGATTGGCGTGTTTTCTGGTCACCATTGACCACTATTTAAGTAACCAGTTCAATTTATAGAATCAATAATATGTTGATGGTATGTCTTCTTTCCATATCACTCTAATCACACTCTTCGCTGTTTCAGTAAGTTTGTAAAGTTATATTATGGGCTTTGATTAAAAAAGTGAAAGACAAATAATTGCGATGGTTTAATAACTTTAATTAGGTAACCATGTTTCGTTTTTCAGTCTCTATAATGAATTTTGTGCTAAGTTTACCACCTCCTATGCAGAGGAGAAATAAGCAATGTGATAAAAAAAACACAACATATAAGTTACCTACTGCATTTTGTTAGCTATCCTGACAGCTCACATGGAACTCGTAAATATTAAATTAGAGGAATATTCGTGTTTTCACCTCTAAAGGTTTAAATGAACACAGTGTCCGTAAGCTGTCATTAAATGGTAATAGAAGAGTCGTTTCAATGTTTGCGTATCATTGTAAAACCTTTTACCAAATAATATTGAACATTTGTGTCTTAATTTTTATTAACTCCACAATAAGGTTTTATTGGTAAAAACAATGTAGGTACAAATACTTTTATGAAATCAGTGTCATGACTTTAGACCCTTTAGTTACCGATACATACCTTGAAGAAAACATTGTCAATTTTTGATTTATGAATTCATTTGTTGTTTTCAAGCACCTATTGAGTTATGTGTAGGGGATACTGCCCAATTTACTCCCCACTGCTTCCGCCCCAATGACGTTAAAGATTTATTTGCCATTTTGTCACCCTTGCGAGGCAAGGTCCATCTTAGAAAATGCGCTTGCAAAGGAGTGCATTCATTTGTCATCTTTGAACCTGAAGTAGTGGACACTGTTTGATTGAACACACAGGTGGACTTTTTTTTAATAAAGCCTTGTTTCTATACATATCAATATGAAATATGGAAAATCAAGCATCAAAGTACTTTTGTAGCTTGAAACCATTATCAGTAAAATAGTCATTAAATACGCCTAAACCTGGAATGAAAAATAGTTACATAATATTTTTGGCTTGCCGAGAGGAAAATAAGTATCAAATAAAGACGACGCGTTTAGTGTATTGGTTAGCGCTCCTGACTATTACGCCAGCCGTTGCGGGTTCGAATCCCGCAAGGGGCAAATGTTTGTGTGATGAGCACGAACATCTGTCTATTTAAGTATTAATGGGAGACGCCCCCTTCATAATCGTTGTCTGGTACTTCGTAACACTACGAAGATAATTCCTTATCACGAAACCAGACAATTGGTGTGTTGTCTGGCGCATATTCATTATTATTATTATCATTAAATAAGCAACGCCAAAGTATGTTTCGACTACTTTGCGCAGCAGTGGCAACTTTGTTTAATAAAGCCGAATATATATCAAATCTCAATAATCTTGGACCCGTTTCACATCCCTTCGTATCATAAAACTTGGGGCCAATCGGACCCGGAATTTTGAGGAAGTTTGAAACTGAAACATAATACAGCAAGGACACATCCGCATTCAGATCGCGTCACAACTTTCCCAATGCAAGTAACATTGTTCCTACAAGCAAAGTTTAGTTCTCTTTATGCGTATCCGTTCACTCCTCTCTTTTGCTTTCGTATCACTGCAGGATTTGAACTTAGGCTATTGATAGAATAAAGTTTTCTAATTTTTCAATTTGTTTATAGCAGTGACAAGTGATGAGCACAACTAAATCTACTAATGTTGTCTTTTATCTTATCTGTCACTGTAAATATTTGCAAAGTATTATCTAAGTGTTGCATGTCATTTTTTTTTTCTATCAAAAAGGCTACAAATCGCCTAAAAATAGCCGCTTTTTCAGGTACTGAGTTATCAAATTCTGTCAGAAAGCAAAAAAAATATTTTTTTTTTTTAGCAGATCTGTTATTTACAGTTACCGTATATATAAGAGAGACAGAGCCCGAATCACATTTAGTTTGGTTGATGTTTCCATAACACCGTGTGTACCAACCGTTACATTTCAAATTGTACTTTTTGATACGGAAACTCCTGTGAGCTGTCACTTGGCCAGCCCGGCGACTTGGCTAGAGGTGCCACCTCACCGCAACTGCCATTTAGCACCGGAAGGCGGAAATCGGCAAACTTGCCAAGCCAAACTTCGTCTTCGATCCGAAATCGTCCATTATATTTTGAACTTGCCCTCGGAGTTGTGGCAAAGCTATTTGATTTAGATATTCGGGGCTGTACAAATTTTTTGGATGAATGAAATTGAGGTTTAAAGAAAACTTAACTCATTTATTGAGAGTGTCATTAGTCATTACATCCATTAGAATGGAGGAGTTTGTGTTGTATAACTAACAACACAAACTTTGACGACCTATGTTTAGACATCGATTTACGAGTTTCGATATATCTAGGTAAAGCTACAATAAACATACCAACAAAACGAGCCTGTAGAGTAAACGGAGAGATCAATAGAATTACGTTACTTAAAATTATTTATTCATTTTTTTTATTGGAACACTAACAAGATATACAGACGACCATGTAAAGATCACACAAGATGCAGACCGCTCACAACTGGTCGCTGTGGAAAATTGAGGGGTTAGCATATTATGTTCAGCGGTGGACGTCCTTTGGCTGACAATGACGATTATGAATAAAAATTTATCGTATGGCTTTAAAAGGCAACTTTAACAACTCAATAATCTTAAGAAGTTATTTTTTGATTTGCAAAACTATCACCAGCACTGAATTTTCAAACAAAACTTTCCACAATGAGCGTTACATGACTTTCCGTTTGAACCAAAAGTTCTGAACAAACTGAACTAACGACAGATCAAAAAGTTGCTGATTTCCGTAGTTAGTGACTGAATGCAGGTAGTCGGGCCACTTCCTTATACTAATGTGTGAAACTTTTTATCCGATTCCAACTTTATTCGTCGTACTGTTTTATGACGCAGACGTTATTTTCAAAAGCAAATTACAGTGATGAATTTATGCCCTTTCAGTAACCAGTAATCAATTCTAAATGGGTTTTATTTATTATAATGAAGAATAAAGTTATTGCTATTTTCTTACAAAATAAATTGAATCAGCAATACATTGTAAACAAATGTCTCCAGTCATAGAACTCGACACTGTAATTTGCTACGAGTTAGTATTTTAGATCACCATGATCAGTTCAATGTAACTACGCATACTCTGCAGAATAATTCACTAAAATTTTGCTGCTTTTACAGGTTACACGCTACACGCTTTTTATCCACGATACATTCCATTTTTAAAACAAAATAAAGAAAAGATGTAATCAGAAATTAGTTTCCGGTCGTCACCGGCACTGTTTCTTGCTAACGTAATTTGGGTAAACAGGGCTTATCAGTCCCCTTTGCCACAAAGGTTGGATTCGCAAAGCTAATAAATTAAGCTATCATCAAACAAAACTAGCGAAGCCTGAAAACATAAAACTGAGCTAATGAATTAAAAACACTACATCTGTATTAAACGACATCCCAAAGTCAGTGTATTGTATATCTCTGACCACTATAACTTGAGCCAATAGTTTGGACCCACTCTTCAGTATATGTATTGGTAGTGGCTGTCAAAGAGGTATTTTTACGCTGGTCGTGATACCCTGCGTGTTGTGAATAAACCATGAGTTGTTTTCAATTTAGCGTAAAAGCGTTCCGTCATAAAAGCGACTGGACTCATAATTAACATTTTATGTGTGGGTGACAAATGTTTGCGGTATAACAAGTGCACTGACGTTTGTTGGTGTTATTTTGGTGATAAATTATATATGTTCCACAGGTAAATATCAATCAGACAGCTGAAAATATTGTTATATACGTAACTAGTCATAATAGATTTATACATGTTTGGTTGTGAAATCTAATTACGCGAATACTACTCATTGACTTCGATAGAATCAATCCGCAATGTGTATTTTATAGTCATCATATTACTAAAGATTTGTACAAACCAAAACAACATTTTAGCTAATAGCATGCACAAATACCTTATCTTTTTTGTGTTGAAATAGCGTTTCGTTGAAGTATGAACTAAACAACGTCCAAACAAAGTGATATGAAAATGCTAGTTCTCCAAAACACAGTGACCCGAGCCCCGTAACAAAAGCGGTCACAAAACAGTTAAAAAAGCTACACCTTTCCGTTTAGATCGCAAAAACCGTTAACCCGCAAAACAATACGGTTTAACCCTACGGCTACTGTAGCATCGCGATACGGCGCGAATAGAAAATTTATCGTCTCGCTACAATGGGGCACTTAATCCAATTTCGCTGCGATTTCATTTGACTTACACGTGAGGGCACAATGCCCGTTCTTCTTTCAGTGCGCATTTGCGGGTTTTTGTCGAAAAATGAATGGGCTGCACTCGCGCTCTTTGCTAATCCACAGACCTGTTTGCGTTGTAGAGTGTTTTAACGTACGAAATGTGCCGGCTTTAAAAGCGCAGACTTGGCCTAGTGAAAACTATTTTTTTGTTAGAAGCCTCCCATGGTATAGTTAAGGACAAAAATCAAATCAACCATCAAGACAAGAAATCAATGGAGACTCCATGAAGTCTAAAAATGGAATTGTGTAAATGGAATGAACTGAGCTGTCTCACAATGTTTTAATAAAAGTATGTAGGATGGCGTGAAACCAACGTATCGTTTGTTTTATTTACTCTATGACCACTGTAAAAAGCCAGTAATCTGCCAGTCTGATATCGGTTTATAAGGGTCTTCTACCTACACTACTTAGTAACTCCCTAACTCTATATAATATGTTATTGCTTATCAAAGCAACATAAACTGCTGCAATTTGAGAAAAACAAAATTAAATATTTACATTTCAAAGCAAAAATCAAGCAATATTACATTTCCTTCACGAACAAAACCTCTCAACTAAAATCAATCTCAAAGCCTGACAAATCAAAGAAAACAAAGCACACTGTTACAACCCTTGATGGAGGTACAAAGCTGCCAAAAACATCAATTTTGTGGGTACAACAAGAGGCCGAATTTTCTTCGAAACTTCCCCCAGATTACCGGTTTCTTGATTAAGAGTCTATCAACTCTAAAGAAAATAAATAACTAGTCTATAGAAAATAAACAACCAGCGGATTCCCGCCACTTTGTCCGTCCTAATTTTGCAACATTTTTCTTGATGCTTCGCTCCTATTGGTCGTTGAGCGATGTTACCTTCGTCAAGACTATTTAACACAAAACGCAAAGATCTATTCGAACTTTACTAGGTGAGCGAGTTCATTCAAACAAAGTAACTAACTCTTCAGTTTCATAGTATAAAGTTTATACTATCTCAGATATGTTTGCGAGTAAATAATAATGAAATAAGTTATTCAAAATGTGTTTTCCCAACTGTCTTAAAAGAAATGTATAATCAAACAAACTGAGAAAATACGATATTGATACTTAATCTGTATTCGTTATTTAGACGGAAATATATTTTTGTGGACACTGAAATAAGATCTTCGTTTTATTTCAAGTAGCCAGATATTTCTTAAATAATAAATAAATAAAACTAAGTTTTATTTAAATAAATAAAACTAAGTTTTATTTATTAAAAGGTAACTAAGTTTTATTTAATAAAAGGGTGAATTTAGATAAAAAGTAGAATGATAAAGATAGCCAAATGAAATCTAGGAACATTCATGCATAAAATGGCTTTATTCATAAGTTTTAAACGTTATTAAATTGACAGAGAAGAAGAAGCACAAGAAAACAATACAGCACTTACTTACATTCTTTCTGTATGACTCAAGAGAGAGAATGATTTTAGCATTAAGTCCATTTAGTCCTTTTGTACACTGTTACTTGTGCAATAAAGTTCTTAAATAAATAAATAAGAAACACAGTCACTGTTGTCAACGCCTATAAAAAAATGTTAGAAGCAGATCATTTAAATAATAACTTAATATTATTGCTATAATACCCACTGATTTTAAAGGTATGAGACATTTGATTTTTCAAAGCAATCATTAGGTATTTAAAAATATCTTTGGTTAAAAGCTTTGACCCTATTTGATCAATTTCCCTTATTCGTTTTTAAAACAAATCGGTATCGGTAGATCAATGCTAATAGTTAAACGATGTTCAGCCTAATCATTTGTCTCGTTAACTGGGCTTTCGACGAAAATTCGATTTTTATAATCCCCGATTTAACACTAATAGGCTTAACAAAACGGTAGCTCGAGTGTATGATCAATTTTAATTAGTGCTTGCCTGCCGAGAGTTTAATTAGGCCGCAAAAGTATTCGACTGTTTTTAAATGAGGTTTCATTGTACAATCAGCATCAATGTCTCTGAATATGGAAATGTTATTAAAAAAAACTAATTTGTTCCTTTGCAACAGATTTCTAAGGAATCGTCCTAAATCGGGTTAATCGCGGAGAGTAGAGAAAGTCAAAAGAGGCCTTTTGCCCTGCAGTAGGACACAACAAGTTCTTATAAATATGTGATTTTTAGCTTTGACATGGCACATAAGCTGTTCTCAGCTCAGTAAATAAAGCTCACGTAAATACTAGCACACACGTTATATAAGTGCTACCTACAATATGAAAGTGAAATGCAATCTATTATTTGAAATGATTTATAGCTGAGTGAAAAATGTACCGTCACGTCCTCCAATAAATCAAGAAGAATTGATATGCTGACCAGAAATCAATTTGTGATTATGGTAAGAAAGGGAATTTAAGTATACATAAGGGACACTATGGTGTTCATATAAACATGATTTTGCTATACAGAGTGTGGCCTGTAATATGAACAAAAACTTTAACGTTTAAATTTATTAAAATAAAAAATAAATTTATTGTTATTTTCTAACAAAATCAATCGAACCAATGTTTTATTGCAAACAAATGAACAAAAACTTTAACGTTTTAATTTATTAAAGTAAAAAAAAATGTTGTTATTTTCTAACAAAATCAATCGAACCAATGTTTTATTGCAAACAAATGTGTCCAGCTTCTAAATACAATATCATTGGTGTCCAGTCATAGAACTTAAGATTGTCATTTACTTTAACGATTTAGCGATTTTGACTCTTTATTAAATGTTTTGCTCCTATTACAGCTCAGACGCTATAAATATTTTCCGGTCAATCTTTTGCACCGTTGTACTCGTATTTAGTATAAGTCTTTTATTTTTTTTTTGTACAAATTTAAGTATTTTCTACATAACTGCGACATCAAATAGTCATAAAAGAAAATTTTATATTCACAAAACACACACGTTATATGTTACCTATAGCAAAATCCTAAAATCATGATATCGCCCGCATGTCTCTATAAGCCCTGATGGCCTACTACGAAAAACGAAATCCGTCAAAACGATAATCGTTTTGCGGATCCGAAGCATTTCGTAGTAAGTATTCCATACTTTAAAATGTTTCCGGTCCGAAAAACGATAAGCGTATTGACGGATTTCGTTTTTCGTAGTAGACCTCCTGGTCCACGCAGGGTGTATTTTTCTAAAGCCCCGTTAAGAGTTGATTAACATGTGGACTCACGCGCGCGTTTGATAAGGCTTTAGCAATTGCGCAGAGTGCAGTGCGCGGATTAAAAAGCATTTTGTACGCGCAGCGAAACATAAAAAAACATGTCACGTGTAACCTACCTATTGATGCAGTGGTTCCGGTCATATTTTCAGTAACTGTAAACTAATACTGAAGCTATGTGATTTTCTACTAAATGCACTCTCAATTCATACTATGGTTGAAATTTCACGTTCCATTACATCCCCAACAATTTAACTATCACATATATAAGATATAGCTACAGGGTTTTGTTTTGGTCAGTGACGAGCGATACATGTGTGATAATATGAGTTACGCTTATTCAAAAAAAAAATCTTTAAATTATAATATGCAAGTTTTATAAGAGAAAACCTCATCAATACCTTTCCATTGTTATAATGACTAGCATTTAAATTCTATTCAAAATGTTGTTTACCAACAATAAAATTGTTTGCGTGGCCAGATTCGGCTGACAGGTAACTGATGTAGTCTACCTACAAAAACACCCTAATCAATTACCTTACACGGCTCCAACCCATGCTTAAAAAGTATCACGTGAACATTTTCGGTATGAAACTGTTAGGTACGTTTTTTTGATGACGAGTCTTAAATGGTTTTTAATTTTTCCAAGGATCTCTGCCATGGCCGAGTGATTGGAATCACCATCACGTACTGTTGACATATCCGGAGAGTAAATCGCAATTTTAACAACAAACTCAACTTTATTTGGATTCAAAGCGGACACATGTAAGCTGAATGCTCTTTGTTGGGCTCAATGTTTCTGGCCGTTCCATCGAATTTTTGAACTGTGGATGAAAAATACGAGGCGGTTTTTTCTGTATATCCTTTTCTACTTATATATTAATGCCTTTGGTTCCATTTTTACATAAATACGGTTGGGTTTTGAATGCACTTTAAATTCTAATGTCAACGTGTTTCACTGCGAATCATAAAATGAATGCTCGAACATTAATAAAAAAATAATTTTGAAGTAAAAATTGCGTGGAAAATCATATTCAATCAATAGGGCCCTAAGCATTGATGTGTAAAATGGCTATTCACCCTCTATAAACACTCTCCGCCTGTTTCTAACATAATATTCTGAAGAAAATGGATGCAAGTTCCCTTGATAAAGGTAGAATAAATTTCTCATCAATCAAAAGTCATGACGTAACACAGCCAGTGGGGCAATAAATTCTCTATATCGAAAAACGAATTCCGAGAAAGGTGCCTGAATTCATTTTAGCGTGAGTTTGTATATCAACAGGAAGCCAGTATACTTGTAGGTATCTATTATATTTTGCAACTCAGTTTTGAGCCCATCTTTATTTCCTACCGATAACATATGAAGCAGTAATGACCTCTTGAGGCTCAGAGGCACAATCTTATTTAACCTATGAGAATCGTCAATAGCTGTCCAGTTCCATTCCATAAGCTGCATTGCAAGCCGCCCATAGACACTACGGCATTGGCCGCAAGTCTGGGATGGCTTAACGTACTTTCGACGAAGTATGAAGATGCTCGTGATATACGTCACTTATTTATGGTCGGAATGATCACCCATCCAATCATGACCGCGTCGTAGGTTCCTTGACTTCGGTATCACTACCAAAGCGCTGCCACCACTGCACTACGAGCACTCTATCGAGCAGATATTTTTTAGGTACCTAACCTAAAAATGGATCCACCCTTTAACCATTTTGTTTCGTTAGCGAATTCGTTTTTCCGCTTCACTCTTTGATAGTTCCAAATATTTTCATCCTACACAAAACTGTTTGTTGGAAAAAGGCAATCTGCCACTGTAGCTAATATCCAAACGCGTATTAGAAAAATACGTAAGGACTCTTTTCCCTATCGGAGGTACGGTTTATATACCCAGAGATAACGTAGTTTTTCATTCATCATTCATATTTAAATTATTTGTGTGGTAACGTTGATAAGTACCTACTCAAAGAACTTATAAATTGATAATAATTTGTAAGTGTTTCGTAGATAATGTCGAGTACAAAAATTAAGAAAATGATACTCCAACTAAACATTGCGTTGAAGCAAAACGATCAGGGTGCGTATTGCGATGCAGTGTTGACAGTTAAAAAGCTATGCTTTACTGTCAAATTAGCAATTCTTTTTGCAATTTCGCATTATATTGATAATTTATTATAATATTATAACAATATACCGTTGGTCCCGGCTAATATCGATTGGTATTAGTCGTTAAGCCTAGTCAGAGGCCATAGGGCCGCCCATAGGGGCGGATTGATAAAATCTGACAGCAAGGTTGGTCGCTTGCCTTGCAAACACCCCTCCGCCAATCCACTCTGAGCCCGCGTGATGGAGTATGGTTCATACTACCTCACATTTGAGGTAAGGCCTTTGCCCAGCAGTGGGATGCTTACAGGCTAAACTTAACTTTTTTTTAACAATATACATTTTAATATCCATACCATTTTAGTATTATTATTATATTGATAATATTCGTTTACACTGAGTGGGAATAGAACTGCCTCGGAATTGAACGGATTAAGTTGGATCGCAATACGCCCAATAACCCAGTACGTGTTTGCTTACACAACAAGCCAAAACGTACTCGAGCTCAGCGCCTAATCCCCTCAGTTTTAAAACATACGCTACCGTGGAGCGTGTTTTAACTTTTTTGTGCACTGCCACCAAGCGAAAAACCGTCGAACACATCTGCCGTCAAAAATTCGCAAGACACGTACGGAGTTACGCACTTGTTCCAACATAGTTTATTATTTTTGGGGATATTTTTTTAACACGTGATGTGCGTCGGAAAGGTTGAAAATTAGACGCAACCCCTCATAGCTTGACAGTTTTATGCATATAATTTTCAACAGGTGCAAATGAGTGCCACTACCAAACCAAGTAGACGGAGATGCATTTTCTGCCACACATTATTTAGAATGGGTTTGCTCTTGATTCATACCAAGCCAAGTGCAGCTAAAACGGAGTCAAAGATCGAACGATTTTATGCAAACGTGCTTATAAAAAGTACCTGGTGTAGGCCAATTTTGTCTTAAGTAGGCACTGGACAGTATTTTGAACTCTTATAAAGGTTTATTTTTATGCGGATGAAAAGAAATTTAAGAAACTTGCTGTATCATTTCTAGAGGAACTTAACTTGGTAACAAGCCAAAAAACCCATCTAACTATAAGTGTCACTATCTGACGGGCATTGTGCGACGGGTAGACTGGAAAATTAGGGTCCTATTGAATTTCCCGACGTTTCGGAAGTTAGTTCGAACAATCCGGTTTGATAATACGGTCACATTTGCGTTTCACGGGAGCGGACGAATCTGGATACGGCCAGTTCTAACTGGATTTACAAGGATCTGTTTAAGGTAACGTATTGGATTAGTTACGCACATTTTATTTCAGTGTACGCTGCAGCCAGTCATCCTGTCAAAGGATTATTTTCAGCCAGGGAGGACATAGGTATTCTTTAGAAAATCTAATTTTCCTGGATCATAATGATGGAAGAATAAATTGACTTTTTGAATCGTCCTTAGTCGAGATGAGAAAGAAAACTGTAACCAAAAAACTTTCATAAAAGTAGATAAAACTGATAGGTTAAAAAAATACAATAAGTTTATTTACTTCCACTAACTCAAAATTCCAATATAATATTCAAACAATTTTTGAATCAATGTACCTTGAGACGTTTAGGTCTCTTTAATACTTATTCTATCAAATGTACAACTAATTTTATTGCGAACTCCAAATAATCTCGCAAAATCTTAAAAGGCTTTAGAAAATTGAGTATCCACTTGTCTAAAACGAATCAAACAACTCATTATTGGAGGCTTTTTCTTGGTAGCCCTCTGCATAATATTCAGAAAGATTTACAAAATCCATTGAACGTCACATTTTAATCAGTAAGATTTAGTAGCTCAATGAGAGGGGTCGCGTCTCATTTTGGGTGATTTGTATGTCCCCTTTTGTATCTATTAGTTGTGAGTACAGTCGTGTACAAACATATTTACAGGTAACATTATATAGAGAAAAAAAGTTACATTGCTCTCACTCTACATGATAGAAATATTTACATGGGTCTACTTCAGCTACCTGAGGGCGTATTGCGATCAAATTTTATCCGTTCAATTCCGAGGCAGTTCAATTCCCACTCAGTGTAAACGAATATTATCAATATAATAATATTATAACAATACTACAATGGCATGAATATTTATATTGTTATATTTTAGTAATATTATCAATATAATGCGAAATTTTATTAAGAATTGCTACTTTGACAGTAAAGCAGAGCGTTTTAACTTCCAAATCTGCATCGCAATACGCACTCTGTTAGCCCAATCCGTCAGAGTAAAAAATTGACGTGAGGGAATAAAGAAATGGTTGTTATAGTTTATTGCAATCAAACTACGAAGTATGATTAGTAAGTGAGCTTAAATACATCCATAATAAATTCCAAAATACATACATTAAGTTTACTCGTACATACCTATCTGATTCAGCTGATAATTTATTGTATGTAATGTTTTTATTCATGACTGTACCTACATGCTTCGGGATTACCAGCAAAGGTTTATTGTGTCTGCGAAGGTACCCATAGAGAAGGGAATATCCAATTAGTCTATTTTTGCTGTTGTGAATATTTCTAAAGGAAAATTGAGCCAAATTCGTTGGTAATCTTTAAGTCTGTTTGACGTTTCTTATTCTCGTAGCAAATTATTTTCGGTGTAAGATGAATGAATTTAAAAAGCCTTTTTGCCTTATTACTTTCTGAGTAAAAATTGCTTTTTAGCCAGTAAAATGTACAGTACATGGATATACATTTATTGTAAGAAAACAAATGCATTAAAGTCTTTTTTTACATGCCCAATATTATAAACAATCTTGATATTCCTTTTTAATGGAATTTGATTTTAAAATTAGATACACACTAAACTTACAACCTATACAGCTAAGATATCGGTAAACACCGAGATCTTTTCAAACCAAATAGTTCATGAATTTTATTCACAAATGTTATATTAAAAAGTATAAGTAAACAGATTGTTAACTTCGACTAGCTAAGAAAACGGAATATAATTCGATGAGACTATACTTTATATCTTATGCGATAGAGAAATTATTGGTATATGCAGGCTTCAATATAGATAAAGTGTTTATAGTAACTATTTTTTTTACCAACAGAAAATTGAACCTTGATTTAAACAGAGTTTAGATTTCCCCTACGTAGTACAATCTGCGATTACCTACCCGCATCTAGCAAGCGTTGTGATTAGGCCAGATATCATAATTGTAACAAGGATTTCATAGAAAAAAATACCCGCCGAAAGCCGTTAGGGCACTTAAAAGGTATGACTGGGCGAGAATTCTATTAGTATTATGTCCACCTTTTGCCCACTCTTATTTGTGCAATAACGTTTTTTAATAAATAAATAATACGGGGGGTCTATAATAATCAACATTAGATGTTATTTCGCCTAGTAGAAATAGTCGAAATGAGACCTAATATATTTTATTTTTGTAAGAAGAAAGTTTCTGTAATAATTGAAAGGTACATTGCCTGTTGTGGCTACATAGCCCTACCTTAGTTCCTTTCTTAAGAAAATAGGTACTTAGATTCGTTTGAAAATATTTGAAAAACAAACTTTTCTGTTGACAAAATACATAATATTATAACGAAGCTACGTTTCAAATAGTAACGCATTGCCTGTTTTGTATTTGTTCCTATGCTTAAATTTCGAAAAAGTGATATTCAAATGGATCTCGGAAAATAATACTTTTTGTGCAAAAGAAGACGGATAGAGTTAGATTATGTGTTCATATGAAAAACAATTTTTAAGTATCGGTACTTAGTGCCTGAGGAAACTTTAGTAAAAAAAAGTTTTTGTGAGCATCGGAAGTGTTGGATTCGGCGAAACTTATTAATAAATAGGCAAAAAACTAGTCTGAGCATTAACGGATGCCAGCACAGCCGGCCAAAATGCAAAGCAATGCAGTCTGCTTTATTGTAAATAGTGTTGCTATTACAAAAAAACATATTGTAGTTAAATCGGTATCTCAACGAACAAAATCGGTTTAATTGAATAAATAAGTATAAGCTTATTACAAATCATCCAAGTACAAATCATAAGATAAATGGATTTTAAATCGATATGTTTGTACCTTAAGTAGAAACTTGAGTGAACATCAGTCCTCTTATTCCAAAAACTTGGAACTAGCTTAGATCCGTACTAAAGTATAAATACTTTAATTTACCGACCGATGGCACGATACGACACTATAGGTATATTTTTCTAATTGGTCGTGTATTTTCATTTTATTTCATCATTTAAAATTGGACATCTTGATTAAGGTGGTCGCGACCAAATAAAATTCAGCTTTGATTTTTCTATCAAACATAATAAAAATGGTTAATCGGTAGTTATCGGTAGATCGGTAGAAACCGATATTTCCACAGCTCTAGAATAGGCTCATGAATTACATTCGCCGTTGAAACCCGAGGAGTTGTCTTATCAATTTCCAGAATACAAATTGCGCTTTGTTTTGAGCCTGGGGCGATGTAAACCGGGACTTAAGGATGCTTCTTAAACGAGATGCTGTCTAACAGTGTGAAAGGGTCTGGTTTGAAGTTGTTTTAAAATTTAAACTTTCAAGTTTTCGTGTACTTTCGCTATAAATAAGTAGGCTTGAGAATGTTGCTGAGGAGGATAAGCCGAGCTCAGACTTGAGAAAATATATACGATTTTTGAGGGTCAGATGTAAGTCTAATAAACAATGATAGTATTATAGTTCAGATGTATAAGTATTTTTTTAGTGACTCAAGTTATGAAAAACAAGTTAAGTGCAAGTCGGACTCGCGCACTGAGGGTTTCCGAACCAACTGAATTCAGGGTCCACTTATTTCCACCTAGCAAAATATCTATGATATTATAAATATCTAAAAATGTATATAATTTTTTTTACAGGAAAAATAACTTTGCCATTCGGCTACGGAACCCTAAAAACGATATTATAAAGTAATCCCGAAATTATATTTTTAGGTTGAAAAGATGTCTGGTTCATTGACTATGCTCAAGGGCAAAATTTTATTCAGTACGTTTCAAGAAGAAACCTTACTTGAGTACTTAAAGTAAGTAAATGTAAGAGGTTTTGAAAAAAAATAAGATAATTTATTTTTATTCAATTTATTTCAAACAAAAATACTCGACCTAGTTTTTTTGGAACATTTTTGCCACATATGTTACTAAAGACATTGTGGTAGGCCTCTTATAACATGCGGTGTCGTGCGTCTACCCTGACCATACGAACCCGAGTTTCTTTATTTTACATGTCCAACATAACTTGAGCTTTCATATCAAGGGCTACTCCTTCAGTAACAGTTCACAGTTTACCTTATGAAAAATTCACTCTGTTGAAAACTTAACTTCACGTTGTACAGTAGGTAGTCATCATACCAACCGTGCAATTATCACGGAGGCTTGCTGTATAAAGTTATAATTTAAAGAAATTGAATCCGGGCTAATACCGGCAATTTGCATTCCTAATAAGCGAAATTAAAGTTTTTCGCCGCCACCGAATTCACTTTATGGTTCAAGATTAATTTCAGATAGGGTAAATGCATATTAGTTTTTGAATTGTCGCTGTTGCTTGTGTGCGTGGTCATTGATATTAATATTATATAATGGATTTACATGTTGCTAATTGTAAAATAATGGTTATGGAAGCGATGAAAATAAGTGATAAGTACGAGACGTAATGTCAAATGTTACTTTTATCAAAAATCTAACAGAAAAATTTGTAAGGATAAATCTTGTCCTTATCGTAAATATTATCGTTAAATAATCATTTAAAACATATCTTTATTATAGGGATCAATGGTTTGCTTGGTCTAACCAATTCAAATAAAAAAAAATGTTTACAACCAGACTAAAACACAATGTTCAAAGTGTATCTATCATATTCTAGTACCATCTTTACGTTTAGACAAAAATTCATAAACAAAGATATTTTTTTAAGGCGAGTCATCCACACCATTCCATCTTTTGCCTTTATCTGTATTGTAAGGAATAAAGAGCCCGATATGAATAGGGATTAAAACCGCTTTACCTACGAGAATGCCTATGAGTATCTTTTATGTAAGCTCATATTTACTATTTACGAAATAATTTCCGAGTCCTTAAGGGTAAGTACTACTTCAATTCGAATTTCAAAGAGAATTCAGCTAATTAAAGGTAGCTCTGCTTCTGTTCCTCTGGAAATATGTTCATTTATCTGTTCGTATCATCGAACGAAAAAAACGTAGAATGAAATTGGTCCAATAGCTCTACAAATACCTACAAAGGTACACGAAAACATTTCAGAAAAAGCTAGCATTTAAAAGCAAGTCTCAAATATGATTTCAGAGCACTTGGGTGCGTATTGCGCTGCAGTTTTGACAGTTAAACAGCTCTGCTTTACTGTCAAATTAGCAATTCTTATTGCAATTTCGCATTTTATTGATAATATTCTTATAATATAACAATATAAATATTAATATTCATACCATCGTAGTATTATTATAATATTAATATATTGATAATATTCGTTTACACTGAGTGGGAATTGAACTGTCATGGAATTGAATGGATTAAGTTGGATCGCAATATGCCCCTTGGTCTTACATAACCTATCTATGATACATCGCGAGGGCTCAATTTAACTATCAACATGTATGTAAGAATCGATAAGTCTCATGTTATGTGCCGAGAAATACTTGGACATAATATTCTTCTACAGATTTCCGGTAATGGCGACCCCTCTCAATATACCTATGCCAGGTATGCTTGAAATTTTAGTGCCTAGATGTGTGACTGTCTCACTAATTAGGTGAGATGGCAATCCGACACGACCGATGAAAGATCAGGCGCAAGACCAACGGCTTAACGTACTTAAATACATACTTACTACTGTAATAAAAATATTACATTTTTCACCGCAAGACATGCGTTGTTTTTACGCTTTTCCGTTGCCATTTCGGAATCCGATTCCAAATAATTTTCAGTTGGAGCGACAATGGCGTCGTCGTATGAAAGGGCTTTAATTACCGTTTCTCGGTTGCACTGGAGAAGCTATTAGAAAACAAAGGAGTTCGATTATTTGCACAAACGTGCGTCATTGTTCCACTAATAACTAGAGGTATTTGTGAGGGCTATAGCCTGATCAATCGAGGTTAATAGAATGGGTTCGCTTTGTAGAATCAGCTGTCAAAGTTTGGACAATCCCTAGGCAGCATGCTAGGAAGGAACCTTTTTTTTTTTTTTTTTTTTTTTTTAATCTCAATAGTGTATAATGAGCTTACAGTGCTATCGGATTACACTGTAAGGCCAACATTGGTTTAGATGGGATTATTTATTGAAGTTCTTTAATTCGGAAACTATGAATGTGAGTAGGTTGTTAAAACTGTTAAGTGTGGCCTCTTTTGAGACCACGTCTGAGAGTTTGTAAGGATCGTTGAGCTTATGGATGTGGCAAATGATTATGTGGTCGGAGCGTTTAGAGGCGAATCGTGGGCATTCTGTCAGGAGATGTTGGAAGGATTGTTGAGACGTGTCGTCGCACGGGCAAGAGTCTGTATTAGCGATCTTGAATCGGAAAAGGTATTCTCGATGATATCCATGATTCGTCAAAAATTGTGTGAGTGCAAATCTGGGTGTGACGAAATTTAAGTAGTCTCTTATTTGGGAGAAAGTTGGTAGCAGACTTTTAGTGTATGTGCATTTGGTGGGAGTCGAATAGAATTGTTCGGCTGCTTCTTCGCACTTTTGCTTATTCAGCCACTTAATGTGACTGATTGGAATGCTTGCAAAATCTGGAGACTTGCGGAGATTGGCGGCGGCTTTCGCAGCTTCGTCTGCCTCTTCGTTACCGCGGATGCCAATGTGTGATTTAATCCATGCAAGATTTACTTCAACGCTTGAGTCACGTAGTCCTTTCAGCGATTTATGGATGGCAACGACGAAACGATTGCGGCTTGCTGGGTTTTGAAGTTCACTCAAGGCTGATTTACAATCAGACAAAACAATGGCCTTGGAGATTAGTGGTTCTTGAGCAATATAACAACAAGCCTCGCGGATGGCAAGAAGCTCCGCCTGGAAAACAGAGCAACAGTTATGCAATTTAAACTTTTTAACTGCTGATCCACTATCAGGTTTGTGCACTACAAAAGCAGCACCAACACGGCCGTCATGCTTGCTGCCGTCTGTATATATACGCCAGGTGGTATCAACTTCTATCCCAGAGAGGTCAGAGGCAGAGGATATCTCGGCAAATTCAATGCCGACTCTCTCTGCTGGATGCAGAAGTTCAGACGGCAAGCAGAGTGACTCAAGTGGCACATCCTCAGGTAAAAACGAGGAGACTCCTGTGAGCTTGGACGATTCAATGTCGGCAACTGCATTTATTTTGTCTGGTAGAGGTACAAGTCCTGCAAGGGTTATAGAGGCTACCGTACTGACCGTTCGGAAGCCTTGTATGATCTTAATAGCGAAAACTCTTTGTAGTGAAAGCAGGCGAGACTGCACATATTTGTATTTCAGAGCTGAGGACCAAACGGCCGCCCCGTAACACACTATTGGTTCTATGACATGTTTATAAATGATACAGACGTTCTCCGCGGTTACGCCCCAAGTCGGTCGCACAAAAATTGAGAGTTTTGTATATAAGAGTTTGACTTTTTCAATAACGTGATCTACGTGACTGGTAAAACGGAGTTTACTATCTAGTATAATGCCTAAATATTTAATTTTGTTTGTAAATGTGAGGTTTTGACTATTCATACGAAGTTTACATTTATTAGCTTTTGTAGAAAACGCTATCGCCTGTGTTTTTCCGGGTCCGAATTCCAGCTTGACGCTTTCGCCCCATCTGAAAATCTGGTTAAGAGCAGAGTTAACATTGTACTCGAGTATTCTAATATCTTTAGAGTGGGCTATCAACAGAACGTCGTCTGCATAAGCTTGTAAGTGACAGTTTTCTGGCATGGGCATGTTCAGCAGAGTATCCAAAACAAGGTTCCATAAAATAGGCCCTAACACTGAACCCTGTATACAACCACGGGACATAATTTTGGTAACCTTGGAGTCAGCGAATTGTATTAATACTTTTCGGTCTTCAATATAATTTAACAGCAGCTGATAGATGTTTTTAGGGCAGTTTACGTCTCGAAGGCGTTTAAAGATTGCTGTAGTATAGAATCGATACAAACGAGATACAAAGAAATGTTGTCGCGTTAATTCCATTAAAAGTAATCGTTTGGTTACAGCCCAAATATAAATAAGGATCGTGACAAGTGACATTAATACCCTTTATTACAAAAAACAAGAAACCCGACTATTAAGAAAAGTATTATACCTCCTATTGAAT
This sequence comes from Pyrausta aurata, assembly GCA_963584085.1. NCBI lineage: Eukaryota > Metazoa > Arthropoda > Insecta > Lepidoptera > Crambidae > Pyrausta > Pyrausta aurata. The sequence continues at coordinate 8,760,554 of OY757264.1, forward strand.
GTCGTGATTATGAGATTATCTTTAAATTGGCCGGTTAATATAGTACTTGTATAATAAGGTACGATGTAATACGTTAGTATCATATAAGCCTTGTACAAAGTTTTTGAAATAAGGAGCTATATCTTTATCGTGGCATCTCGAACAATTAGGTATTTTAATCGCAAAGTTTAAGAGATTATAATATTACATTCAATTCATTAATAAAGAACACAAATATCAGCATATAGCATGGCGCGTTACGTTTTAAAAATATTTTCTCTTTTAACAAACGCAATGACCACTTTAAATCACCTTTAATTTTACGACAGAACCGTCTCAAATAAGGTCATTTAGGTAAAAAGTCGCGTTAAAAACGTAAGGAACGTAGAGAAATACTTCAAGAATGCTATTAAGTACCCAATTATCTATATTCGTCGAGGCTCGGCGCTGCATCCACTTCTTAGGGTCTTTTGTTGTAAGAAAAGGTAGGATGGAGCAATTTGAGAGGAATTTTAAGGCTGTTATCCGTAATTGGGCAAGGGTGTCGAAGTTAATAGAATAATTTCCACATTAACACACGAATCGTAAGACTTTTGGTGCTAGGGTTGTCAATATTTTTTTATGAAAATAAAACAAAATAAAAAAGCTACTCGCAAGTACGTTTTTGAGTCTTCTTTCGAATGAATAAGATTGTTTATTTCTTTTATTTTGATAAGGAGGTACAATTTTTAAATCCGATACAACACAATGCTTTTGATGCACATTATAATCCTAGGTATAGATTTCTTTGTCTGTAATGTTATATGATAGTTATGAGATCGATTCGGGCAATATTGTTCCCACATAGACTAAATTAGACCTCCAGACAAGCAAACATATTGCATGACACACTTTAAACTCTCTTAAGGTTAAAGCACATTTATCCACATGTAATGGGAACAGCACCAACCAACCATCCATACGGAAGCACGTTACGTAAAGGGACCCACCTAGGCATGGGATCGCATCGGCACGAGATAGCGTACGCCTCGCCTCAGATCGCGTTTGGTACAACTTATAACAGATCTACTTGCGAATGACAGCCCATTTGACAGGGATGGGCGGATAGATGTGATTTAACTTTTAAGCTTACGGCTTAAGAACTAACTAAAATTAATAGAAGTAAATACACCAAATAGTTTGTTTTTTATTGTTTCTCTGCAACTTGAATCGACAACCCTACTCATTTCTCCTTAATGTACTAATTATCATGTAGGTAAGAAAGTACATACGTACGCACTCTGACGCAGTTAATTCATGAAAGTAAATACTTTCCTGTTAAGAATTTTAGGTCTAATTATTTCGGTAAGCTCAACAGACGCTTCATCTTGAGACATTTTGGAATTATCGAGGCTGAAAACATTATTAAATAATAGTTAAGAATTAAGGCTTGAATATTTATTTTTATTAAAGATGAAAGTAATCGTCTGAATGTGAATATCTAAAATGTAGTAAATTATAGAAATATAAAACTTTTTTGCAATACACACATGAACACTATTTAATTTTAAAAAAAAATAGCGATAACGGTAAACTTTTTTATCCCTGATATTCGGGGCAGAGGAAGAAATATGAAAATCGGTTTACCCGTTCTGTGTTATAAGTGGTGTTACTAACACGACTTTCTTTTATTTATATTAATAAATAGTCAAAATACCTATAAACGAAAAAAGGTACAGATATAAGAAGCCGTTTGTTATAAATGTAAGTTGTTAGTAAGATGGTGCAACTAAACCTTAATCTAACCGAGAAAGTTAACGAGCTTGCAAGGATGAGCCTTAATACAGGAAACCCCGCAAATGTATGGCTGCCCTCATAAATCACTTAGCCTGAACGCACACAAAAATATCTGAAGAGTTAGAGGTATAAAATCCAACCGTTTATGCCAGTGCTCTCTGTGGAGATGGGATTATATGAATAGAGAATGAAAATAAAAAGTGACGTAGATCAGCACGTCGCATTTTACACACAAAAATGTTTGGAAAGTGATGAAAATGGATTCACAGGATGTTTGTTCAACATAGTGTATTTAAATTCTAAATACTATAAAAGATGGTAATGACTGAAATGTAATGTATTTAATATTTCATATTGGATACTAATCACATATTCTGATCCCAAACTAAGTAAGTTATGCTTAAGTCATTGAAATCAGAAACAACGGTGGTACCACGACACCCGGACCCAAGACAATATAGAAAATTATGATTTTACAATGACCCGCACCCTGATCACGAAGAACTATCGAATACGTAAGCGTATCGAGAAATGTCAATTCGTATAGAAATTGGACCAGCGCCCCTGGCGGTGCGTAAAGCAATCACTTTTTAAAACGGATTTTGACATTTCTCGATACGTTTACACAATCGATAGTTTTTCGTGATTACTGTACCCGAGACCTAGGAGGGGCGACGCCTCCAAACCCAGCGTGCTTAGCCACTACACCAGGTAGCTCTTCAATAGTTTTACACAGCATAAACTTAAGTTTTGATTCTTTCTTAAGAAACATGACATCAAAAATTTATGAAGCAGATAGGTATGAAATATAAGACTATAATTCAAAGTTCTCACTAACATTTTAACTTTTATCTTCTTTTTTTTACCTCGTACTAATTCTGTCGATGACAAAAAAAAAACAGTTACTGAGTTATATTCTAGACATATACGCATGTTAACAACAGACCGATTTAACTTGATTGTATCTCGTTGACCATCCCAAGAAATTAAAGCCCTATCTTTGACTCCTGACGTAAATTGAGGAAAAAAGAATTCGTTCCGCCGAAGATAGTGCCCGTATATCTTCGATCGCCTCCTCATTTGCGAATCGGTAATTCCCGAATCTAAGGCTGGGTCGAAGAAATTCATTATTTGGAGATCAGTTTGTTAGTACTGAATGTAAAAAAAATATGTATTTAATTGTGTCTAGATAACGGAAGACTTCATTAGTTTTAATTATACAGGGTGTGACCTGTAATAGGAGCAAAAATGTTGATCAATGATTCTACAGAGTATAGCTATACTATACGTTAAAAGCGTCATAGTGCTCTTGAATGCCTTAACTCAGAGATATAGTAATACAAAGTAATTATCAATGTTTATCAAGATTGATAACTCATTGTAGTAACTGACTGCACAATGTATCCTGGTTCAATTTAGTATGATTATTTTCTTGGAAACAATATGAAAATATTTCTCATTTAATTAAACGCATTAGAATTGATAACTGGTTACTTGAAGGGCCTATATTTTAAATTATTGCTCTTATTAAGGACACACCCGGTATTTTCTGCAGTTTTACTTTGAGACACAACTTCTGTACAAAACTTATTTTATTCAACTTAAAGCTTGTTAGAAAACTACCTATTCATAACTTGCGCGTAATAAATAAATAAGGCCATTTATTAGACCGAGGCATAAATAATAGACCGTGGGATATAGAAGCTCGTTTGTCATGGTGACCAGACGCGTAACAGAAAAAAGTTATAATCAGTGACACCATGTACTAAAAATATCACTAAAGCTTCGAATACACATGCCATTAAAACGGGGCTGTAAATAAATAAATCTAAATCCGTCAATACGATTATCGTTTTTAGGATCCGAATTTTTTAGTATGGAATCCTCACTACGAAATGCTTAGGATCCGCAAAACGATTATCGTTTTGACGGATTTCGTTTTTCGTATTATAATATATATTCGTATTATATGTATATATCGTTGATATTCACACGCGCCAGTTTTGAAGCTCCCTTATATTGCATACCAGTAAGCGTCTTCCTACACATACAAGAAGCAAGTAAGTGCCAGTAGCTGGCATGCAAGTGTGCCCTAAAGGCATGTGTTTTTCAGACTTAAAAGCCATTTACTATGATTAAATCGTTCGTTAAGTCCGTTTCACTTGAGCTTAGGTTACGATGTCTCTTTGCTCCAAATACAAGTACCTTACAATGATCCACATAAGTAAAATTAGCTTAGAAAATAAGAAACACAAAACTCTCGACTTTCATTAATAGAGATCATGCGTCAAAATTTATGAGATGACTTTCTTAACTTATATCCCCAATATTGAATTCTCAATTAGTTAAATCGCGAAAATACCAAGTTTAATTCAGTGTCTATAAAGTGCTTTTTGGTGGATGCTTTTCGAAACTGGTCCAGGCTGTCACCGCAGAATAATATTATCTGTGCCGTAGATGACATAGTCAAAAATAACACTTTTAAAAATAAATATTTCTTTTGATTTCTGAACCGATTCTGCTGGTTCTATACCACTTGTGTCATAATTGCAGCCTATCTATCCATGATTGGCGCTTTGTACGATAATTGTCGTTCAATTTATTTTAATAGGTGGCCAGTTACGTGGCTTCTTTTTTACAGTGCCACGATTGACTTTAAATGGGTACATTGATTTACAACTTGACTTATAGTCATCGATATCATTTCGGGTATAGTGAGTTTATTGAAACTGCTTGACGGTACGATTTAATTTGGAAGTGAAGTAGACCATTCTTAAAAGTTAATTTACCTTCATTTCTTTCAATGTTGATCACAGATTCATGGATCACAAAATTTGAGCTAGGATGCTTTACTTCGCTTTATTACAAACTAAATTGTAACGACAACCAGTTGAAAAAATAATATTTTTTTAAACAAAACCAAAATTTTTAAGTCTGAGACGATGTAAACGATCCATCTGAGAAGAAAATGGTTGCACTCGTACATAAACAATGAATTAAAATTCTGAATAATGCACCATACCAAATATCTACTTATGTAACCTTAAGTGGCTAGACAGTTCAAGTAAAACTTTAAAGAAAGTATACTTCTCGAGTGTCAATTCCGCTCATCTCCAAATGCTATTTTATCATCCACGAAACGTAATAAAAGTTTTACATCGAAAGAAATATCGGTGTAGGTGCGGAGGCATCAAGCGAACATTCCCTATAAACCACTCCTGAAGATCGAATCAAAATGAGAAATATGAGGAAATCTTTGTCGAGCTGCCGACTCCCGGCTAAAACTCCAGTCTAGACATGTTCTCGACTTTAATATGGCGGGTACAAAGCCAAGCGATGGAGGGCGTCGTATCAATATTGTTACTGACAAACCAAGTGTCTACCGTTTGGTGTCTGAACGGAATTTCGACGAATGCAATTTGATGTTGGTGGTTCTATTCGACCTTTCTGTCTGACTGGGCAGAGTGAATAAATGCCGTTGTAAATTCCTCTTTTTTGTACGTATACTACGCATTTGCGATGCGATAATGTTTAAAGGAGCATTATTATCGCTGATAACTCCATAGTAATTATTTCAACATGGGCCAAGAAGCCTTTTTTGTAGGTGCTACTAAATGTCTTACCATTGTCTATTGGTAAAATTGCGTAAGAAGTTTCAATGGTTGTTTTTGGAAACAACAAAACATTAAGGGAATCCTACTACTATTATAAAGGCGAAAGTTTGTAAGTATGGATGTATGGATGTTTGTTACTCTTTCACGTAAAAACTACTGAATGGATTTGAATGAAACTTTACCATAATATAGCTTATACATCAGAATAACATATAGGCTACAATTTTTGAGGTTTCTAATGTAAGGTCGTAAAAAAACTCATTTTTGGCGCTACTAGACGGGACGAACCTGAAGTCCACGCGAACGAAGTCGCGGGCAAAAGCTAGTATACAATACATATCAGAATTATATTACGTAATAACGCTTACAACAACGCCAATCTAAAAGACTATTCCGATCATCACACGACTGATTTAAACTACCCCAAAATAGCAATATATTTTAATCTTGGTAAGTTATCTGGCTATTTCCAAGAGCAAAACTTCCTAGTCCCAAAAACAACAAATACCGCAACCCTTATCGAAGTGCAATTTCGTGCTAAGATTCTATCAAGACGCCCACTATTGTTAGTTTTGAACGGGCTCGTTATGGTCTGAAATGGCCTCAGCGATCGCCATCCCTTTTGTGGGCAAACGAGCCCTTGATCGATACCTAACAATAGTCCGGTTTCAATGTCAGATTCAAGAAAATATATGGCTCGTAAACAAACTGAAGAGCAAAGTCATGCGGTGTAATCTGAAATGACTTGTAAAGCGCTTTTGTTGTGTTGGTGTTTCAAAGGAAGGACGTAAGCAGTATTTATTTTTCCAGTACCAACTCAAGTTTGCTGGACTTTGAATTGAAATGGTTTACTGGTGTGTGCGATTAGGTATTTTTAGATACCATAAATTCTAACAATATTTAACCTTTATAATCAACAAAAATCTTGATTTTTGGTAATATGAAACATGATTGAATAAGTGCTGACACAAATGCACGGTATTTTACAAAATCTTTAATTCTCCGCTCTTAATTTTATGGTCTAGTCGTCGTCGACGTTGACTACCACTATCTAATTGCAGTATTAGTATTCCTCTATCTAAATATTTTAAGCTAAATTGAACATCAAATATTTAAAATTACTGGTAGCTTGTAGTGACCTAGTTTATGTGCCGCTCATATCTCTTTGAATCCAAAAGCTGAAGCTGCGGAATTTGCTACGTAAACTTTGCCACCGTAACTTCTACTTTCCGTGCATATTATAGAAGAGGCAATATTTCTACTAGTTTCAATATCCCATTGCCCCTAAAAGAAAGACGCAACGAAATAGATTTGGAATGCCCAGAAAAAGATCGCGGGCCCGTCCGGCCGTTTCATTTAAAATATGCATGAGAGCGGGTCCGAATGTGTTCCCGCCGAAATAAAACTCTATTGTCCAATATTGTGGCGTGATGTTTGGGAAAAAATAGATTTTTAGCGATCCGTACGAGGGGCGCTGGTGACATGCTTGTTTTTCATTCGACTTTGGAGTGAATAGTTGTACATTACTTAGAAGTTGTGTCTAGACTTAATGATTCTGACTGTTTGCGAGTGTTTTGGAAGTGAGCGGGAGCATTTAATGTAATAAGCCCCTTATTTACTTCAATTACTTTACAAGTCGTTTTCAACTTTAGGCTAGTCATCTTCAGTCACTTCATTTACCTTAGTCACGAAAGACGTAATTATAGTCACGACAGACAGAACACATCTTTCTTCAGACAATTAATAAATAAATTGTGTTTGTGTATGGCCAACAAGATGACCAGCTCAGTTTCTATATTTTATGGCTGTAAAGTTTTGTCATGGTTTTTTATAGATTTAGCAAAGAATATATTTTTTACCATCTAACTAAACCATTTTTAAATGAACTCATTCCTTCCTAGCCAAACCAACTCGCGCTTAACCACTACGCTATCTGGCAGACGACGCCCGAGGGTGGAATAGGCAGCTCATTTCCGCCACGGATTTATCTGGGCATCTGCTTTGCTCAGGATCAGGCCACTGACCACGCAAAGGACGTGACGAAATTTAATAACATCTTTGAATGTTAAAACCTTGAACAAATTATGAGCAAGCCTTGAGGGTATTGGAATTTGGAAGGTGAAAAGAATTGGCCTAAATCTGTTTGAAATTTAGATGCCGGATATAACAATTTTTAAGTCGGATTTGTGTATCGGAAGCAGCCGTCTTGAAGATATTACATTTTATGACAATATATATTTTTAAGGTTTTTATTAGTACAATAATTAGAGGTGTCAATTTGTCATATCAATTAACATCAAATTGTTTAACACGTTCCGGGACACTACTCCAGACACAATAGATTTTTTATTGTTTTCACGCTTGTAGGCGTTCACTGTCCCATAACGTGTTAAGATAAGACCGTCTCGCTTATATCATACTACAATCGAAAGTGATGCGGCATTTCTCAATAATATTTTCAGAAAAGCCTAGCTGAATACCTGAGTGAGCTAAAATGAAACATCAGCGCCTGTCTAATCTAAACGTTAATGCCTTTTCAGTAAGATAACAATCGGAATTCCAATCACAAACGTACTAAAAGGTTTTCAGGATCATATGAAAGTGTTGTCTTCCCTAAATAAGGAGATACGGCAGGCGCGCAGTATTTTTTTATAAATTACCTCACCTTTTAACCCAGAGAAGCCCAAAGAATGATGTATAAACATAATGGTAGTTATGTGTTTTTGAGAGTAACTTAAATTGTAAATTGATTACTTGAAATCTCAATATGTATCTGACTAAGTATCTATTATCTCTTGCGCCTAAACCTTTTAAAGAAAATAGCTTACATAAACGACAAAAAAAACGGGCGTCCTTTTAAACAAAAGACGATGCAAAGTGCAAGCTACTTTAGCTCTTAAAGGGGTTAGGCGTGATAGACCTCGATTTACTCTGGTACTACTTATGTTTCTAAAAAAATGCTGATAGGAGCATTTTTTTAGAAACATAAGTAGTACCTGTAGTAATAATTCAGTCAGAATTAACCTACTAAATCTTCTCCAATTGTGTTGACAGAACCTATCCAACCGGTAAAAGCCTCCACGTGTAAAAACATAAATGTGATAAAAGGTTTGTCAAGCGAAACATTTCTTTTTCAATCTACCAATAAGTATAACTCGAGTCAAATATCTGCAGGAATGGAAAACGATTGCTATCGAATGTTCTGGGGATTCATACAAATTATATTCATATCGTTACATGTGCTACAAGAGAATTCCATTTCTATAAATGTATGATTGTTGGAAATTTGTTTTTGCGGTTTGCCTATTAACTGTATCTGCTCTGATAAAATTCAATTTTTTAACTTTCACCAACTTATTTTTTCAAAATAATGTCCTTGTTTATAGATTTTTAAAACGCTGCAATTTTATTTTATGGCGTTAAAGATAATAAGAACCTACTCTTAACATCTTCAAATCAAGATAACTTAAGACAGATAAGTCAGAGTATGTCTAAAACAACTCAAGCCTACAAGTTAATGATAACTTATTACATAGGTTTCATCCTAATTTCTACCTTTAAACCACATACAAATAAATACTTGCTCTTGACACTCTTAAAACACAAGTTAAAAGTACCAGGCCACCATAAAGTTCAAGGAATTACGTACCGTGACGGTCATCCGCCCTGCCGTAAACTGTCCGCCCTACGCCGTATTTCGTAGAAGGGCGGCCGTGTTTCTATCTGATCGATGGGGTTTGTGGAACGGAACCCTTTGGGTGCAGTGCCACTAGTTTCCCAAAGTTTTGCAGATAAGATTATTGTACGGCGATCTGTGATTGTTATTCATCAACGCGGTTGTAAGATAAAATAAGTGTAATTACTTACAGTGAAGGTTATTTTATGGTCATTAATTTTGTAAAGGAATTAGACTTCAATATCAATAAACCTTCATTTAAAATTACACAATTGTTTATGAAGAAACAAAACCATAAAAATAGTACAATTAAAACTGATTAAATGTAAATCAGTCTACTAACCCCGCTGCTAAAACATTTCTGAAAAAGACAGAAATATGCATTTATAATTTAACCGCCTTCAATTTTGATAGAAAATGTATAGAAAAATTGTCGGAGTCTGAAATGTTTGACATCATTTCCATACATTCTGTGACGGCAAACATGCATTGTCTGAGCGGCTAAATTATAGTCAAGCAGCTAGAGTGAAAACATTACTTTTATAAATAAATCAAGACGACGTGAACGTAAGACTATGTTTGTCAATTTTTTTCGAAACGAAGATCACTGTCACTGGCATTTATAAAAATATATTCATGGTCCACCCTTACCACAGAAGATATAACTAGGTCTCTACTTTTTTCATAAGTCTTCTTTTTTAATGCGAACAATCCCGTGGTTCCGTAAGGCGGGCCCAGACTGAGGCTAGTAAATAATTCAGACAGCCAAAGTGTCGCTGCAACCCTTTATTGATTCCAATTGGCTGGTATACGATACTGCCATAGCACATGACAGAACAACCAACACCTAACCATACTTTAGCCTATAGCAGTCCCAGTGAACTTCGTTTCGCCCTATCAACATTTTATAGTATTTTGTCTTATTTCGGGCCAAAACAAATACAACTACGAGTATGTACATGTTTCGAGTTATAAGTGATGTAACTAACACAATTTTCTCGCAGAGAAGAAGATTTACCCAGAGTAGAACGCAATTGTTTTTTCCTTTTTTGCTCGAAATTAATAATGGCAATAGAGGCACTTAAAATATTCACTTATGTTTATTACCTAGTTAATTGTACGGAAACCTTTGTGCACTTACCCGACTCGCACTTGTCAGAATTTTTAAGGATCCGTATTCGAAGGATTAACAATAAGTTTTGTGTTAATGCTAGAGAAGTTACTTCCGGATTTTTTTCTTGACAAAAATGAATTCTACGTTGAATTTATTCTAACGAGATTTTTCCATTGACCTGAGTTATCTCTTCTCTTCATACTATGACACAATACAGTATTCATACAAATCGTTTCACCGATCAAACTGAAACGAGCTATTTGCTACGTAATACACTATTAGGGGACATACATTGAAATGTAAATTAATACCTTTTCTTGGAGCGTACAACGGATTGAGTGTAATAAGGTTCAATTTCCCATAATTTTATTTCCATTTTACGTGTAACTAGTGTACAAAGTCTGTAAGAAAAGTATAGAGTGGAATTGAAATCGGGCACAAAGCTCACTATGTATTTTGCTATTCATGATTGCTTGTTCATTGTGTGCATTTATTACGTACAGTTGCCAGTTCATCAGATAGCCCAGTTTTGCTTCAAACTAGCCCTTATCTATACATATAAAAGGCTTTGTCCTGAATGACTGACGGATCAACGCACAGCCTTAACCGCTGATCGTAGAGACCTGAAACTGGGAGGGTGTGTTCTTTGTATGACGAAGGGATCCGATAAGAAAGGATTTTCCGAAATTCTACCCCTAAGGGGATCAAAAAGGGGTGCAAAGTTTGTATGGGACAACGTGATCCCTTGGTCCCATCTACTTAAAATTTTGCATAAACGTTCTTTAAAAATATTAACGAAAAATGTTTATCAAACTTTATTGAAATTTATCTTGTAACGGTGTTAAATAGGGGTAGAAAGTTATTTTGGGGATGATTTGCTACAAAATTGGTATCAATACTTCTTGGTCCCTATGATTGAAATATTTTTTTTTCATTTTTGACAATCATTTGACATATCTGAGACACAATGTTTTGACACATGTTTGTTATTGATGTTGCTCTCTAGAAGAGATTTTATTCCTTAGAATAGTAAATAATATTGTTTTGTGTTCAAAAAGGGTAGGTATCAAGCGGTATGTGTCCAGTGTAGATTGCAGATCGTTTCTTCATATTGTCGGTGGACATTCTACACTGCTCCTGTGGTCGAATTCTGTCCAATCTGCAACTTTTCGTGAGGGGCCTATGTTTAGTAGTGGACGGCTTTTGCGTGTTGATGATGATGATGGCGTAGATCTTTACATAGAATTTTCCCTTTGAATTCAAACAAAGCTCATGTTCAAACTCTTATGGTAGCTGGAGAAGACTTGAGGGAATTTGCTTCTCCTACAGCCTATACAGTTTATGTGGCATGATGCTGTGTAAGCGCACAGAGTAGCCTGGTCTTTTTAGCACCCGAAAGAAATATATGATTGACGAAAGGCGTAAAGTATTTCCATTACGTTGTAAAATAAAAAGATAATATCCCCGTGCAAGTTTGACCAGATTAAAGACCGGGCTACGTGTTAAGTCTACACAAAATATAACATTTGTCTTTAAATATTTAAAAAATGATGTTATTGTTTGTTTGGTTGAAGGCGCTAATCACAGGAACTATTAGTCTGGTTATAAAATATGTTAGATATATTGTTAAATAGTGAATTTATCGGGGAAGGCTATTTAAGTAGTTTAATGCTTAGAGGCTTAAAAATATTTTTGCTACGATCTATGGGAACGGAGTAAAACTAAAACGCGCGTACGAAGTCGCTGGCGGGCCGCTAGTTACAACTAAATAAGATGCCGCAGTGTTTACCTTGACGTGCTGTTGTCCGTACAACAACTTAGTAAGTGTAAAATACATACTTTTTTTATTTCTGTTGGGCTTTTACACAAGGTGTTATCTTTTATTACCTATAGTTAATAAATAGGTAACGCAGATTATTAACAGTTTTTAACTCTTACTATGAACCATAACAACACACATTTGTATCAACATTTATGTACCTATTATAACTTGGTACGAGAATCGAATTTGCATGCACGAAATTCAAAAGTTTGCATGACGAGGAAAGAAACTCTCATTGCACGATAATAATGTTATTATGTTAGAATAGTTAATAATACTTAGTACTATACTTTTCTTTAACATAATTGGTAAGAATATTAACTTTAAAATAAATGCCAAGTCACATCAAGATTAAACATTTGTTTCATTAAGTTTATTTTTACGCCGCAAAGTTGAAAAAAAGGTTTCTTGGATCCAACTTTAACAAATTCTTTACTCCGTAATAACGGCAACTTTAGCAGTAAAACTTTTAACCGCGAGATAACTAAATTAGACAAGTGCCGTGGAGTGAACGGGCAATAATGAAATTCTTTGTTAAAAATAAGACGAGGATTAGGTATAACCTAGTGGAATAGCCCATTTCGCACTTAAACTTAAACTTCGCAATATTGGTGGACGAAGTAATAGTAAAACCTAATAAAATTCATAAAATTTAAAGTGGGTTTCACCTACGTGATTTACCCTTATCTGAAAAAATTAATGAATGAATTTATTTGCTCATGAAAAAGGGTACATTTGGGTGTTAAACTGAACCAAAAAATTAATCCGTCTTTTAAACTAACCGTAACTACTATCTTTTTCTTCTTCAACTTAAGAGCTGCGCTCTTTTCGGTGGAGTTATCGCCATTCTTTTCTTTTTATGCCTTCTTGTTGACCTCTTGGTACGACGTGACACTGACTTTTTCCTTCACTTGGTCAAAATAACTTCTCCTAGGCCTACTATACCTTTATCTTTAGTGTATTTTTCTGCTAACCAACTCGAAATCATTTAGATCAAAACATATAAAATATAGACCACCTACCGCCACTCCATGAAAATTTTGTTACAGTAATAGTAGTAGACTGTTACTGGACGTAATCACCTAAACGACATTAATTTCGAGCCCGCACCTCAATAAAAGATCAAAGATTAAGCCCCGTAAATCTTTGATCCCATCGACAGAGCACCTCCCCGAAAAACCCTGAACTCAAATCAGCTGGGTTATTACGTACTTTATAATCTGTCGATTACCAACGAGATTTGTACAATAATTGCCAAAAATCACTATCCGTTCTATAGAACTAAAGAAAGTAAATGCTGATAGTGCTGCATCTAATAATATCCGCGGAACGCAACGACAAGGTTTTTGCTACTGTTCTCGCAATCATTAGTATTTTTTTTTATTTACTTTGTTTTTGTTTTGTACTTGTTTCGTGTGTAAAAGTTTTTCATTCTAATAAAAAAATACAAGTTTGAAAGCATTTTTTCATTTAAGAAATAAGTATGTATTTCTAAAATGAAAAAATGGTTTCAAACTTGTACTTAATTGTGCTGGAAGTCTGAAGCAAGATTTTTGACATTTCGCGTAGACAATTTCAATATTCTGATTTTCTGCTGCATCGAATATCCTTTTAACTTACGTAGCTAAATCTTTAATAAACCTTTAAAAAAAAATATTTTTTTTAGCTTAATGCAAACATTCTTCTCAGTCAATAAATACTTGAAAAATTCCAATTTTGTCTCGACATTATTCGAGCGCCACCTGGTGGTTTTACAGGGAACTATGTCGAGACTTCCACGCCTGGGCTCAACACTAAGAAATAAAGTATACTCATTTGCTTTGTTTTCATTAATATTCTAATGACGTGTATCTACTGTCAACAGTTTTTATTGTTAGTGACAGATACGAAATCTTTGGAATTATTGCAAAATTTTTGCTATCGCCAAAAACGTAATAGCCGCCCGTATCGACAGTAGACAGGCGAATGATAAATTGCGTGTCTCCGTGGTGATATTTTGTTTTGAGTTGTCGCCTCCATCCATCTTGGGCGGGCGCGGTAATTAATTAGCCAAGTTGCTTCCTCATGCCGCCCAAATATATTGTTGGGCGGAATGAACCAACCATCATTTGGGACAGAACTATTCGCTATTGAAATGTGCACGTTTGAACTGGGAGGGCATTTATCTTCGTTGGACTAAGGTGTTGAAATAGAATGTGGTTGTTTTCTTACAAATGGCTAACTGATCATTGTTTTTATAAAGTGGAGGAGTTTTTGAATTTGGCGTGATGATTTTTTGACCTGCATTACTGTTTTAATTATATAATTCAAATTGTGTTCTAATTTAATATTTGACATTTATTTTTTGAAAACTCCATGACATGTGTATTAATATTAATAATTATGACTTGGTAATTCTTTTAATTGTAAAATATGTGTACACGTATTTGCATGCTATTAGTTCATAGCTGAAAAAGTTGAGCTTACTGTAGAATTAAGACCATATATGTATCCTTTTTCATAAGCAAATAAATGCATTTCATTCATTCATTCATTTCATTCATTTCATTCATTCATTCATTTCATTCATTCATTCATTCTCTTTAAGCGAATATTCTAATGTTCTTGGACCAAAAAGATGTGGAAAAATATCTGAGATAATCATATCGGAAAAATGATATTGGTAAACATATCATTCGTATTTTTTTTAGATAAACATCTACACAAAACATATCAGAAAAGTTTAAATAACTCTCAGCTACAGACTTATCTTGTTAAGTCGTTACACGAAAATAACTTTTACGAGTCGCAAAACGTTTTTATTATTCGTCAATTACCGAGAAGTCTCCTATAAATCGGAAATACTCGACGTATCGACAAATAACAAACATCGTGATTTATTAGGTCGAAAAAAGTTCAAGACGACTTGAAGACGCCGATTAAAGCGTAGAAGTACTCGTAGGTATATATTTCAATCTTTTTTAATTTAAGAGCTATGCTCTTGTCGGTGGAGTTTTCTCCAATTATCTCTATTCAGAGCCATCTCCTTGACCTCTTGGTACGACTCGACGTCCAACTTTTCCTTTATTTGGGTCATATATGCTCTTCTAGGTCTTCCTCTTTTCCTTTTCCCTTCAATCTTTCCCTCCATGATGATCCTTATCAAGCTATCGTGCCGTACCAAGTGTCCAAGCATCTTTCCTCTCCGGTTTTCTATTGTTTGGAGTATATTTCTCTCCTCGCCTACAATCCTCAGAACATCCTCGTTAGATTTCTTCTCCATCCAGCTAATCCTCTCCATCCTTCTCCAGCACCACATCTCGAACGCTTCCATTCTTTCTCTGTCACGTTGAGTCATCGTCCACGTCTCACTGCCGTACAGAGCGATGCTCCAGATGTATGTATTTATTAGCTTTTTTCGGATTTCCCTCGATATTCTGGATTTAAACATAAATTTTTTGGCATTAAAAGCTTTCTTTGCCATGGCTATTCTAGTTTTTATGTCTAATGTGCATCTGGAGTTGTCTGTTATTATGCTGCCGAGATATTTGAAACTTTTTACCTGCTCTATGATGATGTTATTAAGTTTGATGGGTTCATATTTGGGTATTGTTTTCGTTACGATCAAGGTCTTTGTCTTTGATTTATTGATCTTTAGTCCAAACTCGGTAAAAACATCGTCCATGTCTCCTATCAAATGCTCGAGTTCCTTGGATGAATTGGCAACTGCAGCAATATCGTCCGCAAAACGAATAAATTGAATTTTTATCCCGTTAAATAGAACCCCCCCTTTTCCTGAATCTACTAGTTTCCTAATGGCACATTCTATAAAAATATTAAATATAAGTGGCGAAAGTGGACATCCTTGTCTAACTCCTTGTCTTATTTTAGCGGTTTTTTTTTCGTCCATGACTTCAATTATAGTTTCTTGATTTCTATAAAGTTCAAAAATTATTTTTCTTTCCCTGAAGTTAAGCCCTGCATCTTTCAAAATTATCATCATTTTCTTCCAATCAACTTTATCAAAAGCTTTTTCTAAATCTATGAAAGCTATGTGCGTTTCGATGTCTAGATCTAATCTTCTATCTATCAATAGTCTAAGTGCGAATATTGCTTCCCTGGTTCCTCTATCCTGCCTAAATCCGTACTGATCAGGTCCCAAATAGTTTTCTGTAATTGGTCTTATCCTGGTTTGAATGATTTTTAATAAAATTTTGCTAGCTTGAGAAATGAGACAAAGTGTTCGATGTTCCTCACATTTAAAAGTGTTTGGTTTTTTGGGTAATGTGACCGTTTTACTCCGTTGAAAGTCTGAAGGTATGTTTCCTGTATTATACATATCTTTTACTATTTCATATATTTCTTCTTGAAACGATTCACAAACTGCGTATTTAATCATCTCTATATAAATTCCATCTGGTCCAGCAGCTTTCCCATTTTGAATGTTTTTTAACGCATTATTAAATTCTGTCCTAATTATGTCCGGCCCCAGATCATCACTATCTACTTCGTCTTTATTTTCTATATCGGATTCTGATAGTCCTTCTCCTACATATAAAGTTTCTATATAGTCTTTCCATCTGTTTACTATCTTTTTACTGTCTATTAAAAGTTTACCATCTCCATCTAGTATGGCCGAACTTTTGGTTTTAAATCTATAATCGAATTTCCTGATAATGTTATATGCTTGGTTTATTTGTCCTCTATTCATTAAATACTCTATTTTATTACAGTTCTTTTCTATATCTAATGCTTTTGCTTCTCTACACTTAGTTGTAATCTTATTTGTCAGTCTTTTATATTCTATTATACTATTACTGTCAGTTCTATTTCTAAGTTGTCTTCTCTGTAGCATAAGATCTATTATTTCATTAGTCATCCATTTCTTTCGTGGCTTTATTTTTTCACTCTTTAAACACTCCTCTGCAGTTTGTTTCATTATGTCTCTAACGTTACACCATTTGTCTTCTATTGAGCTTACATTGTTATCAGTTAAATTATCTTTATATTCTTCTAATCTTTTGCCTAACTTATTACTATATTGCACGCATTTATCACTATTTGTATCCTTAAGCCTAGTGAGATCTATTTTCTTTGGTTTGTTTTTCCGTTTTTCTTTTTTTACTTGAAATCTGTGTATACTTATTAAAAGGTTATGATCAGAGTTTACATCTGCCCCTGGTAGTGTTTTACAATTCAAAATTTGGGATTTGTTTTTATTTTTGATAATTATGTAATCCAGTTGATATCTTCCAATATCACCTGGCATTTTCCACGTATATAATCTGCGTTTTGGGTGTTTGAATATTGTATTGGTTATGATTAAGTTATATTCTTTACAAAATTGCACAAGTCTATCTCCTCTGCTATTCCTCTTTCCCAGTCCAAATTTTCCAACTACATCGTCTTCGCTTTTTTCTCCTACTACAGCATTAAAATCACCCATAACAATTAAACTGTCTTTTTCCTGTACTGTATCTAGTATTGTGTCTATATGATTATATATTTCCTCTATTTCATCGTCAGAGTGACTACTAGTCGGCATATAAACTTGTATTATCATCAAATTATTGGGTTCAGAATTAATTTTAACTGCCGTTATCCGGTCGTTACAATGAATAGTATTTTCTATATTCTCTCCCCATTTTTTGTTCAATATTATAGCTGTGCCATTTTGACCTTGTTTTTCACCAGTGTATATTATTCTGTAATCGTCACTCCAATAATCACCGCTTCCTTCCCATCTTGTTTCACATAAACCCAGTATGTCTATATTTAAACGCTTCATTTCCATCTTTACTTCCTCCAATTTACCCGTAGCCAACATTGTTTTTACATTCCACGTTCCAACTTTACAAGGATTTCGCATGATGACGACCGAGTCAGCCTTGCTCCTGACCCTGCCGGACTCAGACCGCCACGGCATGTTACATCGTGGCAGCCCGTTGTCAAGAACTACATTTTCTTTATTGTTCATATTCATAAAACTCCATATCAGGGAAGATAGTGTGGTGGTTTCCCCCTTGCCTTCCACACCGCAGTTTAAGAGCCGAGGTTTCCCGCCTCCTAATATCCGGTCAAAAGCCCTTCTCGATATTTAATCTTCAGCCTTCTGCCAGTACTGATGCTGCTGCTGCACAGCACCAGGGGAACGCTTATTTGATGGCGGCGTTGACTCGCCATGGCACAGGATCGTCAATGAATATTGTAGCTTTTTGTAGAGGAATTTACCCCACTAAACTCCCCACTACATTCTGTTAATCCTGCCGCTGTTTGGTCGGGGACTGCTTATTCAATATATTCGCAGCTAACCACCATATCTGGTGGCCGTTCACTATCCGCCACCTGTGACCCCGCTAGTAGCTTACAGCTCAGCCCTAACATATATATATTTCAATAGGCATCTTATTATTATAAGTACTAGACATAGCGGGTCTAAATGGGAATAGAACTTATGAGTCACTGCTCGACGTTTTGGCTGTCATGTCTAATACTTATTGCAATGTAACGCAAAATTTGAAAATATTATAAAAGGCATCTTATTATAAATTGTAAAACCACATCTGTAAATTAAAATAAAAGTGATGGTACCTTTTCTTACTTAGCAAATTTTAATACCTAACAATAAGCTTACATTTATTAAGACTGACATAGTATGCCGTGTTTAATACATTGCCATAAAAATCTAAATATCTTCATCCATATTAAATTCGACTTTGTGTAGTTTCGGCAAACATGGCCATGGTTCGCATGTTTTGTTGGAACTTTTTGGTATAGTTAGCTAAATGTAAATAATAACCATTGTTATATTTTAAGATAATTATTTCTTGAAACAGAATATACCTTTATGATTCACTTACATCGAGAAATACTAGTTACTAATTAAATTTTACGCGGAGCAAATACCCGGAGCAGATAAAAATAATTTTCCAGTCACAAAAGTAAAACACTAGTTAAAAATAATTGTTAACAAACAGTAGGTACCTATTCTTAAACTTTTGAATCTGTAAAGCTGATTGCACGCTTTTCCGTTCACCGCTTTTAGGTACAAAGCGCAAAGAGAGCAATTCCTCTCTGAATCTCTCGTTATTTACTCATTAAAACTTGGAATTGAAGGCGTTCCAATGGCGGGGGAAAAGTAAAATAAACTTTTCAATGATATCGCAAGAAGATGTTTACCTTCACATTTTCCGTGGCAGCCGGAATTTTAATTCTCCAATCCGAGAGCGTTATTACCAAACTTCATCACTTTTGTATTGTAATCGGTATGGTACTGATAGTTTTAAAATGAGAGTTCCCTAGCATTTGGCAAATACAATGAATTAAAAATACACCCGTTCTCAAGGTTTAAAAGCATCGTGTGCGTGCGATCTTCCATACAAAATGTAATAACGTTTTTCACCCCTTGAAAAGTGTCCGAGTTTGACAAATTTATTTACACGTTTGAGAAAAAAGCTATGGTCGTACGTCTTGATTAAAAAAAAAAGTATTATTTGTTTTAATAAGTATAAGATAATTTTTTGACAACAAAAAACGTAACGTAACGCCTGCAAGCATATTTCGGCTGCAAAATCCACTGCGCCTGCTTACGTTAGTCTTCCTAAAAGGTTGTTACTAGCACATGTATGAGCCACTGCATCCTATGCTAACCGGCCAAATGCCTGCACTGTAAAGCTACCTTAACATCCACAAACCTGATAAAACTTTGTTATAAATATGTGTTTAGGAGGACACGCTTGACAGTGCGAGAATATTCAATTTTCATTTACAAATACATTTAGCACTAACTTCCTTCATGACACAAACGGATTGTCATTGCCATTGCATATGGCATCTAAATTACGTAATACCCCATCCGATTTGAGATTAAAGAATAACTTCACTCCTGTCTCGGCGTATTCTTCGATTATTTAGATACGACAAATACCATTCTTAATTTGTATACCAAGTATCAAAGTAACTGAAAGTCGAGATTATATACTTAATGAAATGACCCTTGAGCTGTATAAATTTAAGAAAGTAAATAATCAGTTGCAATAATACAGTTCAGGTTGAAACTGTAATCAACATATTTGTTAGTGTGAATTTAACAGAATCTACATATTGGATATTTCAGTTTCGTAAACAAAAAGCTTAATAATATTTGAAGTTATTGGTTGTTTCCTCTCTTCCTTTGGTTATATGTTTTATTAAATTAATAAAACAAAGGATTGATACATTTTACTTTTCTTTTTAATTAAGAGAGTTGGTTACTGTTATTCATATGATAATTTGTTGTTCCTAATTTAGGATAGGTAACAAGAAAGTAAATCTATCCGATACCGCAATTTTTAATATTAATTGAAAAAACTTTTAATTATTTTGAAACTTTTGATGAAACACTTTTGAACTGGTACATTCTATTATAAAAAGGTATAACTCCAAAGCAAACACGATACATCAGCTATTCTTGAAACAAATCGGTACTACCAACATCCAACAAAATATCGATTTCATTTTCCTTTGTACAATCGGTTTGAAAATCCAATAATGGTTCAGTACAAAGGCTCTGACGGATGTCTCTCCGGAATTTAATATTTAACACAACAGGACCTAACTGGAGTCTCTTTATGGCTGCCCTTTAGAAGAACGTGTCTCTATTTTTGATGCTCTACTATAGGTATTCGAGTACTTTGCTTTGCTTTTATGTATTGGCGCTTGGCGCGCAATTTTTGTCGCGAATCGTTATTGAGGTTGCCAGAACATCAGGCTATAAAATTTGTTAAAAAGAACCCCTATATCAATTGAATAAGATACCACAGTAACCGCACTGTTTGGCTTGATGTGCTGTTGTATGGACATTGTATTGGAAATATTGGAATCGTGACACTTTTGACTAACTTGCTGCCTGCATTTCAATGGTTCTGTGAAAAGCTCTTTGCTAGCTATTGTTTTAAAGCAATTTATTTCGTAATTTACTCACGCACGATGAATTCATCACAACATCAGTGTTATCAAAGTATCTTTTTACCATGCACAAACACACCAATCGTACAATTGTATTTTTATGATATTTTTATTATTGACTATTTATTATACTCCCACAAACTTGCAAATATTTTTAATATTATATTTTTGGATAAACATTGCTCCGAGGCTACTAAATATTTTACATTAATTTAAAATCAAGTGTAATTTAAAAAAAAAACTCACCTTTAATCCGTAACTCAATTTTCCACCAGCCAATCAAAGGCGTTAAGCCATTATCAAATCTTAACGCGTTTACAGCCATCAAACACTCTGCCTCAAAACAAATTACCTCAATAAACAGAAAAACCCAATTATATCACGTATAAATTCGAGCAATCACAGTTTCGGCAGGTCCTGGAATCACGGGCCCCTCTAAACAGGGGCCCCTTGGGGCACCCCGGGGCATAGACTTTATTAAAGAGGGGTCCCTACTTATTAAAAGTGAGAGTGCACTGGCCAAACACCTCCTGGTACAATGGAAATAGGTTCAGAAACCTTGTGCCTCGCCCTCTATGTACTTAAAGTTTTAAGCTAGTGACAATAATACATACGAGAGATGCACGTCACCCATAACTTAGTTTTGTGTGGGAAATATATTCAAGCTATGAAGTTGTTATACTAATAACAAGTACACACCATGGGATAATATATATATATTACAGTATTGCAAGTCATAATTTATAGCACAGAAATGTAAAAATTTACATGCTCTTTTTGTGCTATCAAATGTTACTTGCAAAAATGCACTTTATTCACTACAAGAAAGTATGGAGGCACAAGCAATCATACTTCCTAATTTTACTTATACATAAAGTTAACAACAACCTTCTAAAAGCAATTACATAAACGTAATTCCCCAGTACATAAAAACTCAAACCAGAAGTCAAGAACGGATGACATCAAATCAAAACTACCATGCCTCATTTTACAACAGAAACATGATGATGATTGTAAAATACAATTATACGATACATGTGGTTGAATGAAGCGGTGCTACTGTATATAATTTTATGCCCTACGGCGAGGAATGTCCCGTCGGTCACCAGCTGAGTTTTAATACCTCCAAATGGATCATGCGTCAGTCATTGTAAACTGACCCTTAACTTCATATCCATAGAGAACAGTGCAGATTTCATGCGCTGTCAGCAATCGGACAAAAAAGCGCTTTACATTGATAAGAGCAAAGATTACGGACACAAATCGTTGGAGTGCGATGTTTTCGCGTTTTTTCATCTAAGCTTTTGTTCATAAAGGGTGGAAAGAATATGACTGGTGTTCCAAAGTGGCTGACTCATAAAGAATCTTTTTCATTATACAGTATTCATCTACCTATAAAAAATGTGAATGCTCGTTTATTTTAAAGTCTAACCAAAAATGGCAAAAAAAGCATTTTGGTGTATCGATTTAAAATTGTATTTATTGAACAGTCGCCAAAATCCACAGAAACTTGGTCTCAAGGAGCAATGTCCTCCTCCATTTTTGAAGTCGGATAAAAGTGAGGCCCCCGTCACCTAATGGATTGTTTCATTTTAAACGGCCTCTCGGATGTGTAAACTACATTCGAATTAAATTCGCTTACAAAAGGAGAAGGGGACAAAGTTTTTTTCTCCGACAAAGTTCGCCTAGAAGCTCACGCACCCTCCCTGAATGAATTATTCAGGACATTGTAAAATACAAGCAGGAGTTACGCGGATGCTTGTCTATCCGACTGTCAATAACGAGTTTAATTTGTTTTAAATTCACAACATCCGTAAATGCAACGCAATGCCAATAGAGTTCCGTTCAAAGCAAAAGGGATTTTAACTGGGGCCATCACATTGGGTTCTTCTGTGGCTAACATATATTTTTATTATAGCTGAAATGATATATTAAAAGTCACCTTACTATTATTTCATATGGCCGTTTCGTGAACGAAAGTTAACTTAAATAATGGTTAACGTCGTTTCCATTTGTTGATTACGATTGTGCGTATTTTGAAGAAAATAAATTACAGCCAAATGCCAGAATGACTATTTCCGTGTCTATTGGTTAAGATATTTTTTCTTCAAAACACGCACAATCATAAATATTCAACTGCGTAATGCTGGTTAACCCTAAGTTGAATTAACCACTGTTTTTTTTACTAATCAGTGGATTTAACTATCAATCACAAAACCGGGACTTATTGTCTAAAACTTTTGACAATATCTACCATTATCCTTTTAGCACACAAAAGCTATATCTTCCAAACAAAGACTATCCCACAATCGCTATTCATCTCACGTCATCACAAGACACCACCGTTCATATTATTAGATATATTTTTGTCAGGTTTTAATAAAACTTACTTCCCTCACATAAAAGGTCGCAAGGTTTGGTGTCATGACAAAAAAAAGAAACAGAAGCTCCACTAGCTAACAAAGGAAGGTAGACGCATTATTAAGAGTAGGCAAAGTAGTAACTGTAAATATATCGTTGTCGTCACACGCTCATGCTAAATAACTAAAGGTATGGTTGAGGAATCTATGCACTGCGAAACATTATTCTTAGAATGCATGACGTCATCATATTACATTTACGTGAGTCTTACGTATTGAAATTATTGTGATACTATTGATTAAGTAAATAATGGTAACAGCGTACTTATTAAATAATATCGAAGTGATCCTGAAGGACATGATATGTAAAATGCTGTCTCCTTAGTAATTAAAACATTTACGTCCATTTTTTTAGTTAGTTTTTTTTATTATATTTTTAACCACTTATCCAAAAATATTGAGCCTACTACACATGTCTATATTATTGAACGGGGTCTGTTCGTTATTGTGCGGCTTCAGAGGTGGGTCTATCTAAAGAATCGTCGGATCCATAGAATTCTTACGCATTGAAAAAAGTAATTTCCTCCTAGCTTCTTCTTTTAGGAGTCACACTCAACGGTGACAGTATTACATTAGAAGGGAAATCCCTGAATAAATTATGTGATGGAACTTTTGTCAAAAGGTCGAATTAAAATTTAATTCTGTCTCTAGAAAGTGTCTTACTTGAAAGGAAGCATAGGAATGCTTTTTCACGTAAGTAACGTAATTCAATTACCATTTCTGGTTTTGGGACTAACTTAAGTAATTTGCTAAAAGCTAGTGATAATTTATTTAATTTACATTCAAACACAAGAAGTATAACAGAGTGAAAGGTGACAAAACATAAATTAAGAGAAGGTACATAACAAAAAACAAGAGGACCGTCATTCTATATAGAAATACAAAATAAGGCAATTTAAAAACATCCGAATATCCATAAATGCCCCTTTCTGAGAATGCACTAACAACTGATGAATACAACCTAACTTAGCAATCAAGAGATATTCCAAATGAATGAGACAAAGTTTCAAAAACTTTGGAACTTGGACCAGATTCTCGACAAGTACCTTGCTCTAGTTTCAGTAGTTCAGTGCTTCAGTACTGGTTGACAGGTTAGATCTCTTTGTTCAATACTGCACTGAGGAATATCAAGTAGCAGCAATAAAACAAGGGACTAATTTTGCGCAATGAGGGCTAACGCGTATGAATTCGCCGCTAGGGGCGCTTGTGTAGCGTGAGGTCTCCGAAATGTCAAAAGTCACTGTTTGTGGGTTAGATCAAATAAATTCCAAAATAAAAAAATCTTATTATTTATTTATTTTTTATTGCGTAACAATGTTATGTTTATTCATTCATAATATTATGTCACCTAATTGATTGAAGTTTATCAATAAAATCATGACAATATTTTTATTAACGCCATTTTGTGCCAGAAAATATTAATAAGAGGGTCTGCACCGAGAGGACGAGTCGTAAAAACTTCATAAACTTTATATGAATCATAAAAGCGGATAGATATTAATGTATCCGCATATTTCTTTGCGAGTTTATCTTATTTTATACGTCACGGTCACTTGTTTAAGACTGCTGGTTTATGGGTTTGAAACAAAATATCTTTAGTATATATACACGGCAGTTTTTTGCAGGTACGGCAGTCCGTCAACTGAGTTCTGTCCGTCTGTCCAGTTTAATGTCGGAACTGGATCAGTAAAAAACAATATTTTTTTTTGCAGGTCACTGCAAATGCTACTATACGGTATCCTGCAGAAAACAGTACCTGCAGAATACGGGATGCCCCGAGGAAAACAGCCCTTATATTAATATGGATAGTCTTTGCATGAATTATAGTACAAAAACCATTCTACTCACCCAAAATTTATCTTTTAGTAAAATATACTACCAGCTAGACTTCAAACAACCGGAGTATTTTTAGAACTGAATAATTCTCTCCTTTCCCTCCGTTTTAAATCTATCTGGCATTGAATGAGACAAGCTCAGGGATGACCCTGCTACCCCTAGGGTAAATCCCTAAGAATAGGAACACAGATAATACCTATAGACTGGTTGTATTACGTAATAAAGGTCGATGGAAAATCTGAGAGAACTCTGAAAATAGAAAGGTATAAATGTGTGTGCATAGAGCACAAAAATGTTCTCTCATTCAGTATGCGATGATTAAGATGACAATCCGATTAAATATCATATATTTTTGCATATTGTTGACAAACTGGGCCTTAATTCCGCTAATTGAGTTGTCACTGAGTTGTGCATCAGTTGTACTATGAGAGTACAATTGACAAATGACAGCGGCGTGTCACTTTTCAATGCTGGATGTGTTACAATAGCAGTACTAAATGACTACTGTACTCCAACAGCAGATACCGAAAATACCCGAATCGGGGCCTTGAGGGCTCTTATGCACCTTAGCAGACCTTAGGATAGCTGAAACTAAGCCCAGCAGCCTTTTTGCGGATAACGCTGCAGAAAACGCAATGATTGAGTAGGGAGTAGGGGATACATAATTGGCCTCCTAAAATATATTATGTGCTTGCAAATTTAAGTTTTTTTTTTGTTTTCTCCCGGCTGCGTATTGTCAACAACTGCCTCCAAAACATGCCGAACAACTCTTGCCATAAAAGCATATTCCAATTTAAATAAATTCTACACAAATGGGTTAATGGGGCATTATGTTAGGGTGTAATTTTAAAAACAAAATCCGCAACCCGGTCTGTGAAACGGAATGAAACGATTGTTTGATTGCCATTAAAAGTTTTCGAAACATCCCATTGTTTGCAGAGAGATTCACCGCAATGTAAAAGTATTCAGAAAGCCTTGAAAGGGTGCAAGTGCAACGCAATAGATCCAAAAAGTGCCGATCATCCAGATTACCAATATTTTTTTAAATTATCCATTTAGTGTCTTATAAGCACCAGTTTTGTTTTGAGGTTGGATTTTCTAAAATTTCCTTGTGCTCTTTAACACGTTCCGGGACAGTAAACGCCTACAGGCATGAAAACAATAAAGCATCTATTGTGTCTGGAACGGTATCCCGGAACGTGTTAACATTATAACTCTGACAAGTGAAAGCTGAATCATGACATCACCGTCTAAAGTTTGACCACCAGTTCTTTGCAGTTGATTGTATTAATTATTCAAATAGTTACTTTAAGGTTTTCTGAAAACATGTATCAAGACTAGTCAATGCTCAACTGATTGTCACTACCACAATGACATTAAAGTTTAATTACGTTGCCTTTCCAAAAAACAAGAGATTCAGCTTTCACTTGCCATACTGCACTACTTTTTGCGTATAGTTTTAGTGTTTGAGCTTAGTTTTTATGCAATGCGGGCTATAAATAATGTTTCAAACTATTTTCTGTGGGTCAACAAAAGAAGATAATCAATATACTCTTAATGACATGATACTCATATTTGAATAATTCATTTCGTTCAAATAATTTGTGTTAAGTTTAAGAAGAAGCTACTGTATGTATTTCGATTACTGAAAACTGGCATGGTAAACAGAAAATGCGAATCCAGTGAATCAAATTTGCGTATCTGTCTGTTTTCTATAAGAACAATTTGTTAAGTAGTATATTTTTGGTTTTATACGTATATTTGTTAGCTTGCCACTATGCGTACAATCCTAGCCTCAGATAATTTATATTTGTATACGTTGTTTATAATATTATCTACTGTTGGTAGTACTAGGTATGACAGACCTTGAACCGATATGATGAAAAAAAAAAATGAATGAACCTTAACAACACATCTCCAAATACACATACACAAATATTATAAAGCAAAAAAATACTCATGGACTACTGGCCCGATTTGGAAAATAATATTTTATTATACCTATATATTAATCGGGAAAAGATAGTATAATATAATGCTATCGCCTACGGAACAAAAAATGCGCAGACAAAGTAGTGGGGCCGCTATGAATAAAAACTAAGATCACTAAAAGATTACTGTACTGTGTGTATTTGATTAGTTTGTAGTAAATATTTTTTTTTTGTTTTTTTTTATAATTCTGTTGATCAGTTACGGAATCTGTAAATTCATTTATGAACCTTCCTTTTACATTGACCGTTATTATTACCTCCTAAAAACTGATCACGTCTAACATTCTTGCGTCATTAAGTATGATGTTACGTAACCAGTAGATACTAATAAATTCCCTCCTCCCAATCCCATCTTCGGTCCATAAATAAACAAACAACCTCCCGGACTGACCTTCAGTCGAATATGAATTCAGGTGAGCGAGGTAACGACCAAAAAAATACACTCCCGTGAATAATTCAACGAGTTTGGTAAGTAAAAGCGTTCCTACGAAGGCCTGTCCGTCAAACTGTCACTTACTTATGACGGCGCGTTACTCTCTCCTGAAAAATTACTATTGCATGCGGAGTGGTGCTATATCTAGGCGGGGTTGGATGCAAGCTTGTAGTGTTAGGTAAGACGCGGCCGGTGCCTTGTTTTAATAGCGACAGTATTTAGAGAGAGAATTGATTATGGTAAAGTCACTTAGATATTCAGATTATTTAAGTCTTAAAATATACCGGTCCTTGACAGAAAAAGTCTTTCAAAATATACCAGTCCTTGACAGCAAAAGTCTTTCAACCTACTAGAAAACGGTAACTTAATATGTACAGAACATATTACGAGTATTTCAGGGAGATAGATAAAAGGATTTGTTTAGATAGACAGAGTATTTCACAACTTGTCACCATAATGGGTTATTCCTTTGTTGCACCCATTAGGGTGTTACGACCTTACGACTAAACTATAGGTAGCAAAGTCTAAGGAGACAATACCGATATATCAATTCACTTGTGTCCCTCTATTATAGTTATTTTTTACATATTTGGAGTTCAAGGGAAAATATCAGAGCATGGGTTTTTATTTTATTGATGAAGTCCTCATGTCATATCATACGAGTAAATTCAGCCGTTAAAAATTAAAATTAAATAAGATATTTTTTACAGAAGAATAAGGTAAGAGACAATAAAAGAGAGGCAGAAGGCTGAGATTTAGTATATTAGGAAAGTATTTGAATGAGTATTAAGAAGCGGGAAACCCTTGATTCTTAAACTGGGGTTTGGATGGCAAGAGGGAAACCAGTGAGTTGTTATTACTACGTATAGAGGAGCTATGCCAAGCAAAAAATGTGTCGCAAATACGACGACAAGATTGCGACGTATTTCTTGAAATTTGAATTTCGAATATTCGAATTTCCGTTTGAATGAGTTGATGACAATTGGCGTTAATTCATGTGGCACGAGATTTGTTCGCGGTATCAGTTCCATACGCTAATAACAGTAGTTCAATGACCACCACACTATCTTCCATAATTTGGTAAAAGCTCCAACATCAAGAGCCTTGTTCTTAAATTTAAATTTCATGGTAATGTACGAGTAGAAACATATTTTATTTCAATGAATAGCGTTCACAGCTCGTTATTTCCGAGTCTGATGATGGCCAAGTTCAAGGATGCTCCAACTTTCGCTCCTCTCCGGACCCTCTTATTTATTTTTCGCTTCACTTCAACAAAATACTTTACAGTCCAGCGAAATAAAACATTTCAACTTGCGTTGAATCTTTCTGATCTGGTTTTTTGTACGCTTTTTGATGATGATCGTCCAATAATATTACTGTTATTTTCTTACCTCAAGCTACCGTAACTTTGTCAAAAAAAGAAAACCGCGGAAGTTTTGATGTTTTTACAGATTTTGGTTGTGATAATTAGTTATTTTTAGTAGTGCCTCCTCCAGACAATTATAAAGTACCAAATTTGCTAAATTATGATACCAGAATCGTATCTGCAGACCCGAGATAAAGCCAGTCTACATTCATCATCACGTGAAAATGATATTTTTCAACAAGATTTATCACGGAAAGTAATGGGCCTAACAATAAAATTTAAATCTCATATTGTAGCATATTTAGTCAATTTTAAAGATGTCTTAAAATAGTTTTACCAAAAACTACTCCTTCAGAAAATTCGGCAAAATCTGAAAAGGGACCAAAACTTTTCGATTTTTGACAAAGTTGCGGTAATCATTGGGCCATCATCATGAACGAGTGTGTAAAAAATCTGATCTACTGGATTTAACGAAATGTGCCTATATATCTCGCTGACAAATTTACTGGACTATAATTTTTATTCGGTAAAAAGTTTCGAGCGCGCCCCTCATGACGTTTCGAGAAAAACAAAAATAGAAATACTTAAATGGAGTACGAACTTTTGAAAGGAAACATTTCCTCTCGTGATTATAACAAAAGACTGTAAAAGTGACGAGAAAATCAACGGTACAAAATACATTCTCAAGAATACAGTAGACTTACCAAATAAGATGCTTGGGTGAAGTTTTCACCTGAAACAAACAATTACTTAGATTTAGGTGGTGTAATTACTATGTAGGATACTTTGTCTGAGTTTGAGTCTTTTCAGCATTGCCCATAACTCTAATAAAACTAATTGGCAAGTAGTACATTATAAGCATGACGTATACGTTTGAGGAAAGCGCGAGGCGCTGGAGATGTGACAAATATTAATTTAAGTTTTTGAAAATCCATGTTTCTTATTATTATATTATCAAATATTGGCAAAAGCTTGCACACATGTACAATAAACGATAAATGTACGATAAACGATAATGATGAATGATGGCGCGCACACTATCTATAGCTAAGTCTGATGTATTGAAATCTAGTACGGTGAAAATAATAATAGATTTACTCTATGACATTCTAAGTCATACGCTTAGTTATAAGGCTAAGATACAGTGGTACAAAAACTAAATAATCATTTTATAAAATTGGTACACGATCTAATTTCCACCCTTAACAAACAATTATTCGTTGTATCCTATTACTTCATTAAAAGCTTAACCTTTTTAACATTCGCCCCAAATGTTAATGTACGTACATTGGCATGCCAACCGAGCTGCAATTAAGGCCCTTACACACTCTACCTTATATACTTAGTTGCTCCAAGAAATATATGTTTTAGGTAATGACCTCCGAATCGGCCCGGGGCCGTTTACCCGCCTCTTTCGTGTTGGACTACTAAATGGGAGATCTGAAACTTGCCCTACTGTGTTCATAGGCCTATCGTTAAATATAAATTACTGAATCTGTTATGTAACGGTCAAATTAATGTAAGATATTGTTTGAAATTAGCAGAAACCTTATTAACATAAATAAGTTTTAAGTTCAAACACCGAATTTATAGGCACAATATTATAGTAAGCAGGTATATCTTTACTATTAATAGGAACAATAACATAATAAGCAGGTATATGTTTAAGTATAGAATGCAAATGAAATTGAAATGGTCTTGATTTTAGTAAGACTATGCCAAGTGTGGTAGAGACATAGTTCGCCTGTATCACAATGTCAGTACGTTTTGGGTAACGTTATCTGTCCAATATTTTATACTAAATGCCATATTGGAATTATTTGTAGGTTACCTAGTGCTTACTTGTCGACGGCAAAACAGCCCTTTAGTGATGTATAAACATTGTACCTTTTTACATCAGCCCCAAAATATGTACTGCTGAAAATATATATTAAATATTAACTCTCAACAGAAAGCAAAGGAGCGTATTGCGATTTTGCTTTAATCCGTTCAAATTCCATGCAGTTCAAATCCCACTCAGCTAGGTAAGTCGCTAAATTGGTATTGTGATCCAATTGAAGAAAAAAATAAAGTAACTCTTTCACATTCACTCATCAAAAGGTCAAAATTAAGACATAGAAATTGGTCGGAATCAATACACCGCAATACAAAACTTGCTAATCCATTTAAAAACAGAGCAGCTTAACTGTCAAAGCAAGATCGCAATGCGCATCAAGTACAGGTTATTTTACTGTCCCGCAATCCACAATATTGTCATTCTTTTAATCATTTCTCGTCCCACCACAGTTTTACTTTTAATTTAAATTGAGTCTAAGCAAATTGCAATCTCGGAAACTTAAAACTTAAACGCCAGAAGCAAACGCCTCTATAAATAAGAAACAGTGGCACGAACAATTTCATTCGCACGGCTCCGCTGGTCTGAATGAAAAAGTCCACTCAAGAGAAATAAACAAGTAGTTTTCAATTGGCATACTTTCTCTGGGTAAGTTCTACAGAACAAAAGTATTCACGGTGTGCACGAGTGTACCAAACTGCATTTAGTCAGGCGGAAAATTGAGCTACTGCCAATTTTTGTTTTCAATTCCGAACCTGCTGCGGAAGTCTCGACTAGATTGAAACTTCCACCAGATGCCGCCTGATAAACGTTGAGACAAAATAAGTATTTTCTTGGTTCAATTAATTGATAATCATTTTTAAATAAACTAAAAACAGTTCCAAATATATTTTATTGATTTATTGAAATTGTATAGCATAGTTTAGAGGATGTTTGATAAAAAATCAGACAATTAGGTTATAATAATATTAATACTATACTTATCACGGCAAAACGTAAATTATTACTGCTTCAGACTGCGACCGCAGTAGACACAAGCCTATTGATTTAGGCATGTTTAGCTTTGTATGTAAATAACATGTAGAAACAATTTGGATGTTTCTAGAAATAAGGGTGCTGGTGGGCGTACCAGTTTCTAAAGCATGTTGGAAAATTTGTTTCTTAT
This sequence comes from Pyrausta aurata, assembly GCA_963584085.1. Lineage (NCBI taxonomy): Eukaryota > Metazoa > Arthropoda > Insecta > Lepidoptera > Crambidae > Pyrausta > Pyrausta aurata. The sequence goes on from OY757264.1 coordinate 8,792,505, forward strand.
CGTGGTTGACTCTGTGATCTAGACTGGTGATTCAGACAATATATCGTTTCGCAGTCCTACTTATAATAAAATCTTCCAATTTCCAGGGCCTCAATTCCGCTAATTGAGTCGTCATTGAATGCTGCATCAGTTGTACTACGAGAGAACAATTGATATACCTCGCTATTCTGACAGCGGTGTGTCACCTTTCAATGCTGCTGACTTTAAGCACACGATGTGTGACAATAGCACTACTGAATGACTACTGTAGTCCAACAGTAGATGCCGAAAAACGTGAATCGGGGGGCAGCTTAGAAGGAATGCCCAATTTTTTGGACACTTCATCATATATTATTTATGTACACGATCCCAACACCTACTACAAATGTAACACAGTATTTTGACTTCAATTATACCGCTGCCAAGTCTTTTAATAAAACGTATTCTCCGCGTCTTAGGTTATAACTTTCAAAGTTATAAAAATGGTATCCAAGCCGTGCATCTGCTCGTGATTTGTGAAAAATAGCAAAGTGTCATAGTTATCAAAGACAGTGTACAGTGATCAATCATTTCGGTGGCAACTAGTTTGGGCGCACACTATAGTTCAGATTTTCTACGATAAGTAGCAACATAGATTTACTATTGAAAAATTATTCTATCAAACTCCAACGACATTTTAAGGGACCCGACGCGATTGCAATTGATTGGCTATTGTGTCTGTAATCTCAGTGCTTTTACTAAATACTACACTAACATCCGTCATATTTAATATTCCGTTTAAATAACCAGCTTTCATAAAGATAGGGTTTATCACATCTAACCACCCGTTTGTATTATCACTTTTTATTCATAATTTAATTTGTAAGTTTATTCGTTACATCAAAACCTTGGTATATTCTACAAAATAACGTAAACTAATGATGATAAGTTTGGTCTGAAGTGTACGTTCCAATTATTTGTTTGCTTCTCCCCACTGTCTCTACCAGATTAGAGCCGGGCAAAATAAATGATGAGAACGACAAATTGATTAATTACTGTCCATTATCCTCATTGATATTTACTGCCCTTAATCAATTCATAATAAACTCTTAAGACGAAGCTTTGTCTTGCCAACGGCCCCTATCACTTGGTATAATAGCTATATCTATTGACAAATTAAACATGATTAGGAAAAACATTTATTTATTTGTTAGTTGTACATATTGAATTTATTAAAGGAAAAGAATTAATTATCTTATAGTTCAACTTATTCAATATGTGCATTCTCTTCAAAAGTAAGTTGGTGCGTACATACCAGCCAGTTTACGACCTTATTATTTTGTTAAAAAATCTTTTTCTCTTGCCTTGCCGAGCGTATCCAGTGATAAGTAGGGCATTAAGTAGCGCAATAAAGTTTAAATACATTACGCAATGACCTTTGACCAAACATTGGTTTCTTTTTTGTCTATAGTGTGCGTTACTATGTACCCTACTATAAGCTTTTTATCGCACTCTCGATGTCCCCGCCAGACGAGGTTTAAGCAAATAACCAGACAAATGATGGGCGAGACAAATCGTCTCTGGGGATAAAATGATATTATGACTGCCCTAATATTTTAGGCCGGCTTCATAAGCAAAGAAAAAAGTTAACATAACAAAGAAAAAAGTAAACTGTGGCTATAACATTGTGAGGATTGCTTTTTTTCCATAATTATTAAAACGAAATTTTTTTTTTAGCACACTGCATATTTTTGTCCCATTGCTTGCATGCAAGGCAACAAGGGTTGTTTTATTGTTTAAGAAATAATGATAACGTAAGAAGAATCCGTAATTGACACTTAAAAGATGCATGAGGAAAATATTAATAAATCAAATCTATCTTCGTTTACGCTAATAAACAAATTGTAAGTATGCTGCTAGAGTCTAGCGCATAATTTATTTACTTCAACATTATCAAAGTACCCAGGCCACAACAGCAATGAAAATTAAAAACTTTTACACGCAAACTTTATAATAAAATCCAAAAGGTCTCTAGTATTATTCAACCTATAAATACTGTCCACTTATAAAATCGCAAACATTCAGAACTAAAACGTTTTGCTTGTGCAACGGAATGTTCTAGCAAAACATAAATTCATTTCTGCGAGATAAAAGATCCTTTTCAGAACTGCCGCGTCACAGTAATTCACTCCATAAATGCAGATATAAGGGAAAATTTAAACATGTGCACTCCCCCTGCGTTTCTCGGAAAATGAATAATGCATACTGCTTGGCTTTTCATACTATTCAAATCGTAGGTTGTTATTTTTCCTTGGAATCCTGCCCCGCACTGGACATTGTATTTCATGAGTTGCGTATCTGCTCTGTGCATTGCGTATAATAAATTAGGCTGTATCATATTTTATCTGGCCCAGTAAAAAGATATAAAAATGACTTGTATTTAGATGGCGGAAATGAGTGCCAACTTTGTAGAGATGGAGATGGGAACGAAAAGTTTATCTTGATTCTTTTTAGCTGCGGTCATTGCCCCTTGTGAGGTCAACTTAAAGGTCATTAGGGTTACTTAAGGAGAAGCAAAATGGTGACGAGTCATCATGCCACTGAAGATTTCCTACCTCTAATCCTAGATAATCTTGATATCCCATGACAACCCACGATACGATACCAAAAAAGTCATGCCTACATAATTAGTAAATGTTATGGCCTCCCTAAATCAACAATATGTAACTACAATTTGTATGTTTGTTTGGTTTTTCCGTAGCAAGTAATCTGGAACACTTGTTTTTTTAGTAAGCCGTTATTGTCCCACTGCTGGGCAAAAGCCTCGGGCACTTGAATTAATTTTGGTAATTCCTTCACCCGTATCAGATGCATTAAAGCAACATAAACGAAATATCCATAGCATTTTTTTTTTACTTTTAGTAGGATCATTCGTTAGTGCTAAGATAAATCGCCAAAACACGCCATAACATGACTCGATAAAAAGGCTAGAGTGCGCTTGAAATACGTCCGTGATCACCCTCTCCCAGACCACTGAGCCGGAATACTGATAGTCCTCACAAAAATAACTCCGCCGACAATATCGCGGAAACTAAAAATATTAATCATAGATGAACAAAGGTCTATCTCGATCATCACATGAGTGGTTGAGTCTTACTTATAGGAACTGTGTGTGTTTGGTGGATGAACTAAATAACTTAATTCTTCAGAATATTTGTCGCAAAGTAAGATAGACTTTACCTACATCGGTGTATGCAAAACATACTTACAGTCTTACTTACTAATCAATAACGTAAATAAACACAACTTCTTGATTAACGGACTTCAGTTAAATCGCTAGAGCTCTTTAACTTCGAAATAAATTTTATATTACAATTATAAAGAAAGGTTAAGACAGCATTTCTTTGCAGTGTGCAACCTGTTCATTTCTGACAATTGCATTACTACCTAATGACTCGTAGGAGTATGTTTAGATAAACAAACCTAAATACATTGTCTTTGTATACTCTTACAAGTTTAAGGTACCTCACTAAGTTACAACAAAGTAACAATAGAACTTAGTAACTGTTGGCTATGCATTGCATACAGCGGAAGGTGGCGTTATCATCATTAAGCAGCTCATTGTTTGAGATCTAATTTAAAGTCTTTGTTATGTAAACTTGGCAAGATCCCACTGCAAACTTGGCAGAATAGGACTGACCATTCGAGCTAATATAAAGCTTCCGAGAACTGTTTTATATGTATGAAGCTCTCGAAAAAACTGGATGCATGCGTCTGAAAGACTTTTTTGCTGTCTGTATTGGATTCTGCGCTGCCATCAGTTTTCAGATACGTATAAACTAAAATTACTGCTTGTATAAATCGAAATAGGTACGTTTATTTAATTTGTGGACGAGGTAGGTCATATTGACTATTTCAAACAGGTACATGTTTAGGTTATGGGTGGCATGATAACATCTGACAGCAAGGTAAGTCGCTTGCCTTGCAAACACCCCTCCTACAATCCGCACCGAGCCCGCGTGGTGGAGAATGGCTCAAACTACCTTATAATAATAACTTCGTGATAAATTAGATAAATTGGACTAACACCATTGTTCCTAAGATTAATTCCATTGTATTTTGTATTTTTTTATATTTCTTTTTGTATTGTGAGATATTTTTTTTCTTTCCATTGGATTGTAGTTGCCCCAATCGGACCGTATCTTATCTGACTACTCATATGTGGAGATTTATTATTAGTATTGATGTTAAGCATAAAGTTATTAGGATATAGTGATTATTAAAACTGTAAATCTTCCTAAGAATAAATAAATAAATAAATAAATAATTGAGGTAAGGTCTTTTCCCAGCAGTGGGGCGTTACAGGCTAACTTTACTTTTTTACTTTAACAGTACAGGTTTCAAATAGATTCAGATCAGTGATAAGACTACTCAATTGCTAGGAAAGCTGTCTGTGTAATTCAAAGTTGCGACTAGAGCTAAATCAATACATCATTTTATGATTTTATTTAAAAGTGATATTCTAATAAGTAACAATTTTTCCATGAATTTGATGAGGATTTGCAATAATAATGCACAAAAATCCAATGAAATATGCAGAAAACAAATATTGCGGCTCCGTCACATGATAAAATTAAATATTCATTTATACAGATTAATACGATTAATTATGAAAACACGAGTAATTTTATTCATTTCATGAGGAAAACATAGGCACCAGTATTTTTCAAAAAGGTGGAGATTTTTAGATTGTTGCTTTTTAATTTATTTATTCTATTTATTTATTTATTTAGGCCGGCTACTGGCTTCACGCTTACCCTTCGACCAATACTGGAACATTTCTTGAGCCCGACACGCTCCGAATCGCAACCTGTCTTCGGCTTGGTGTTCCGGTCTGCGTTCCTCATAAATGTCCCTGTGGCTGTGATGTCGACAAGCTAGGATACCACGGACTGTCATGCCAAAAAAGTGCAGGCCGCTTCTCGAGACACGCCGCACTTAACGATATCATACGCCGGTCTCTTGCCACCGTCAACGTGCCTAGTCTACTTGAGCCGACTGGTGTTGCAAGAGACGATGGCAAGAGACCGGATGGTATGAGTTTGATTCCATGGAAGATGGGTCGGGTGCTGGTATGGGATGCAACCTGTTCAGACACGCTTGCCCCTTCCCATCTACATGGAACCAACAACAGAGCTGGTGCGGCATGTGAAGCGGCTGAAAAAGCTAAGGCTTATAAATACAGAGGTCTTGGCTCCGAATATGATTTTGTCCCATTCGGTGTCGAGACCCTTGGTCCGTGGGGTCCTAGCGCTATTAGGCTGTTTAAAGAAATTGCAAAAAGGTTAGTTGACATCACAGGAGACCGAAGAGCTGGCAGCTACCTCGGACAAAGAATAAGTCTGGCTATTCAAAGGGGAAACGCTGCCAGTATCTTCGGTACTTTACCTATAGGGACTTCTTTTAATAATATATTTTAGTTTTTTAGTCTCATGTTGCATGTCATTGTTTTAAGAAATATATAGTACGTATTTATTCTAATTAATTTGGCTAGTAACTTAAATCACAGATTAATAATAAGGTGCTACCTTAAACCCCGTTGCTGCTTCACAATTTTTTACTGAGTACAAAATAGACATGCGTCTATTGAATTAAGTTGTCTTGTCACAGAATGCATGAGCCTTAAAATAATCAGCTTAATTCAACTCGTCTTAGCTTAGAGAATAATTAGCCAAATCCAATGTATTATTCAGCGTTTAAGACATGAAATTACCGCGTTGTGGCTTATCCGATTTCTGTTACTGTTTAACATAAACTAACTCTAACTTGAATTAGCGTAGATAACTGATGTAAGGTACTGGTGACTGGCAGTGAATAATGGTAGTAAGTACTTAAAAAAAGAGAGGTATGCACCTCATCATCATCGTTATCAGCCGTAGAACGTCCACTGCTGAACATTATGCCACCCCCATCATGGTTTGCTATCACGGTCGTTTGCAAGCGGATCCTGCGATCTTTACAAAGTCGTATGCTAGTGAGTATAAGTGATAGAATATAAATATTGTTCAATGAAAATTTGCGGATTTAATAAACAGCAGCAGAATAAACAGCAGCGTGTGGCCTGTAATAGGAGCCAAAATTCCACAGAGTATACGTAGTTACCCTGACTTGGTCATAGTGCTCTAAAATGCTTTAACTTAGAGATATAGTAATACAAAGTTATCATCCCTAGTCAATCTATATCAAAATCGCTTAGTCGTTGTAAATGACAAATGTCAAGTTTTATGACTAGACACATTTGTTTGCAATACATTGCTGGTTCGATTTATTTTGTTAGAAAATATTAATAATTTTTTTTTTCATTATAATAATTTAAAACCATATAGAATTGATTCCTACCTAAAGGGCTTATATTTTATTTTTTTGCTCCTATCACCGGCCACACCCTGAATATTAACGCAAGTTTACACAGTACTAAAACATGGCTCCAATTTAAGTACGCTTTAAGTGTTATCACGTGATACATAACTATCATTTTCATTGCTCATAACGGCAAAACATTCTACGCCCGAGTGCTTCGCCCTTAATAAAGTATCGTCGCTAACGCCGAGTACTTAAGGGCCCTCAACGCAACGCGCCATAGAAATATTGCGTGCCCTAGTTTCAGTTCCATTCATACAATCGTGGTGTATTTTCCTAACGATCTTTGTGGAGTTAAAGGAGGGACAACCCTGGAAGGGTTAGGGAAGCCTTTAAAACTAGTATCGTAAGGCAGGGGTGCTTTCAAAGAATGAATGGTATTCTTTAGTTCGTAAGGTTCAAGAGGTAAACACAATAAGTGAAATACATCTTGCCCTAATTTGCAGAATATGTTTGTAATGATTGTGATTTCACTTATTACATTACGTTCTAAATTTATTGTGACTGCATTTCCTCAACTGACAATTCATAGCATAGGTAGAGTAAGTATTACTTCTATTTTTAACGCCAAAGCATAAAGGAGACATTTTTTTGAGCCCAGTAGCAACTTGTAGCGTCTAATAATGACATTGCACCCTAAATTAATAACTTATTTTTTTAGACAATTAGACGAAAGATAACGTTTAGACTAAACCGGAATAATAAAATCGAACTAAAAGATGCGTTGTATTGACTATTTTTCATCACGCCATTCCTCCTTTACAAATACGTGTAAAAGAACGACGGGCTGGTCAATATAAAAACAATATCTATTATTTGAAGAACGTGATTTTGTTTAGATCACGTTATTCTACTTTTATTTATTTTAAGCAATTGGTCACACTTTCCGTTTGGCGTTTGGTTTTCCGCACAGATACTAATCTGTGCGGAAAACCAAACGCCAAACGGAAAGTGTGACAAATTTAAAAAGTGTTAAAAAGTGTGACAAAAACAAACGGAAGGTGACGGAAAACTTACTAAAGTTTTCCGTCACCTTCCGTTTGTTTTGGTTTGTTTTGAATTGAGTGTTTGTTTTCTCCGGATTTTTAACGAAAAATAGAAGCCAAAAGCATCAAGTACGGCCCACACACACACACACACACATTGTGTAACTGTGCAGTGAGATTTCAACGACTGTGATTATCAGAAACGACTGAAAATGTGCGTCAACTGGTAAGTGTGTGGATTTAAGTTATGATGAATTTTGAAATATTCCCGTTAGATAAAGAAATACAAATATTGTTAATGTTTATAAGACATTTTAAGGAACAAATTAATATATGTTTCATTACTAGACGTCACAATTTATGGTGGGCCCATCCTCCATACAAGAAAAAAAAATCTCATTTCAGTTCTTTGGTTGTAAAGTGGTTTGGCAATCCTATTCTCAAACTTTTAAAAATAAGATTGACTGTCTGTCAAACTTTTTCAATAGGTTGGTACATAAAGTAATACTATATCGTAAATAAAATACCAAACTTGCAGATTGCAAAAAAATATTCAAAATTGAGACCTGCATTTTCACGAACTCTCAAGCTTTCACCCGCTTCCAAGAAATGTGTTGTTAATTTCAGGAACAAGTGCACATGCGGCCACGGTTACGGCGCAGGTAGCGAATAAACGGCACATCTGCATAACAGCGGTCCGTGCCAAAATACCTGTCCTGGTAGGGAAGGTACCTAGGTTATTCACAAATGCTAAAGATGTTATGTGAAAAGGTAACAGTTTAACTGCACATCCCAGCGGCATTAAAAGAGATAAAGGTGAGTATTATATGCATGACTACTGACCAGGCCCGTCATGATCATCAAATTTAAGAGCTATGGTCTTGTCAGGAAGATAGTGTGATGGTTTCCCTCTAGCCTTCCACACCGCGGTTTAAGAACTGAGGGATTCCCATGTAGAAAATGGCAGATAAAAAGCCTTTCGTGATAAAATATATTTTCAGCCTTCTGCCAGTACTGATGTTGCTGCCACACAACACCTGAGGAAAGCTTATTTAATGGCGATAATAGTAGATAGGCGTAAAAGAGAAGCCCATCTCATTAGACTCCTTACTACATTATGGTAATCCAGTCAGGCCCGTAGGTTATTTAAAAAAAAATCTGTCATCATTTTTGTTAAATCATTAAATCGTTGATAAATATACTGCTAAATTACAAGAATAAAAAATTACATCAGAATAAAAAGCCTGTGACCTACGGACGGACAGACAGACAGACAGACAGACTTGACGAAACTATAAGGGTTCCGTTTTTTGCCATTCGGCTACGGAACCCTAAAAAAGGATTGAATGATAGTGTGAAGTAGAAAAACAAAGGTTTGCAGTAGCTATTTACTCACTATATTGGGACCACGTATTCTGTCAATGGTTTCGATACCATACAAAAAATGTTTTCCAAAATAATCCTATAATTCAGCTTGATCACGGATTCATGGACTGGCCCAGGATAAATTATGTGCCTCCAGTGCGACAGTCCTTTGTAGAGCACAGCACAATAGCCCAGATAATAATGGATATTTCCATTTAATTATTTTAACTCGAACCCAGTAAGTGAAATAAATTATCGCGACACAATTTATACTCGGACATTAACTGGATACCTGTTTATTGGTTTACAATTAATTTTCGATCTAGCAGTGCGTGAATTGAGCCGTAGAAAGTTAAATTCAATTACTGTGTAAAAGCTCAAACATCGGCATCGTGTGTTATTAAAATGTATTTATCAATTTATGCAACGAAAAGGAAAAATATGAGTACCGTTTTCTAACTAAAGCTTAGACAAACCGGAGAAGTACTTTTCCTTAAAATTAATTTATAACCATAGACTTATATGTATTTTACTAGACACGCTGTTCAGAACAAATTTTGTGTTACATTTTCTAAAATGACAGAAGTGAAGTGTTGCCATTGAATATTTTTTAATTTCTCCTGTTTAATGCGGATTATTGTCGTGCTTCTTAGAAAAGTCAATCTTAAGCTACTAAAGCATATACGTTTAAATACACTATGATATTTTCAATCGTTTCCAAGTATAAGAGAAAATTAATAACTTAAAAAACAAAAAGAAACTCAAAAAGAAATCACATCGATCCTTTTTTTTTATTTCTCCCAAACACTGAACTGTCAAAGGTAGCAAAGAGTAATCGAACAGATATGACATGTCGATGGTTTTTAGTTTTCTGCCTAAGATTCGATATTAGTACTTACGTTTATATATTTTTTATTCGAGTGATAGGTAATGTTTTAAATATGAAAATATTTGATATTAGATCCTCAAAAATAATTAAGGGTCAATATATCCCTACCAATATTATAACAACATAATTGTACTAATCTAACAATACAACTGCTGTCAGTACAACATACAGATTTTTACTTAAAGTCAGTTTTTTGCTAGTCTTGTAATATTGTAAACAATCTTGACATTCCTTTTTAAAGAAATGATTCATTTTAAAATAAGATAAACTCAAATAAACCCTACTGGCCGATTTTAATATTTTAACATCTTGCAGACCACTTTTTAAGGAACTGAAATTACTAACCGTCCCATGTTTGTATATATATGAGTTATGCATGTTTGTAAAAACTAACTCTTACCTATTCCAAACTAAACGAGATGTTTGTAACTTCAATATAAGACGTCCTCATAAATTAAACCTTCCTCCTGTCACGACTGCTTTATATAGTAATAGTGCATACTGTATGGCCATTAAAGTGTACAATAGACTAGACGAAAAAATGAAATCTCTGCCGTTAAACATCTTTAAAAGAGAACTGAAAAAATGGTTAATTGAAAAAGGTTTTTACTCCATAAATGAATATTTTGACACTTTTAAGTTTGAGTAGTGTGACTCACATATCTCTTGTAATGTAATACTTATTAATTTTATAATTTTATAATAATTCAACTACATTTGATGACATTATCTTGCAATAGACATCGTTAATGATTTTAGTTTTATGTATTGTTATTTTATTGTGTGATAATGGTTAATAATTTCATTGTGATTTCTATATGTCACTTCTCTCAAGAACGTGACATTGCATGGTCCAAAACTATTAATCTGTATTTAATATTGGAATCTTATTATAAATTTAAATAATGTTATACTTGAAGCGATTTGCATACCAGTTATGGTGAATCGTGCGAACATCCATATTGTTTTACCATCTCCTGTACCACTTTTCAAGCAAATAAATTGATTTGATTTGATTTTGATTTGATTTCTTATTAGACAGTAATTAATTCATTTCTACCTATGAGACTTTTGTTTGGCATGTCTGTTTTTGGTTGATCTTTGGTTTTCTATGGAAATTGTGAGAAAACTAAAATTAATACTTTTATGCCTCAAATTAATCATTGAATCACTTAGATTTACTACAAACAATTTAACAAAATTATCGTTGACAAACTAGGGCCCACTTGCGCATGATGACTTAACCCAGGATTACGCTAATCATGGACTAAATCTTGTTTCTGTCTCTGTCAACGTCAAATAAACTGACAGAGACAGAGTGATGATTTAAACCAGGGTTAGCGTAATCCTCGGTTAAGTCATCGTGCGCAAGTCCCACTAAGTGAAAATACGGGCACATAAACACATATTTACGTAATTTATCTATTTCGTCTTTTGACGTAAGGAACGTTTTGACGTGGTAGTTTCTGGTAACAGACTAAACGCAGATGCTCCATCTGGCCTAAACTTACTGTACCACAAAATTTGTTCTAAACAACCTGTCTAGTGTAACATAGAGGTCGTTGTTTATAACTGATATGTGATCTACAAAAAAGTCATTTTATCTTAAAAGATTAAGCAACTCCTACCAGTTTTTACACGATTTTATTTTTAAGGGTTCTGTAGCCGAACGGCAAAGAACGGTTCCTTTATAATTTCGTCAAGTCTCACATACAAACGAATGTCCGTCCTCGTTAGTGCGCGAGTCCGACTCGCACTTGGCCGGTTTTTCCTCAAGATTGTGTTATCCGAACTTTAAGACTAAAAAACATGATAATTTTCTTGATCAAGGAATCAAACCATAGAATCTTAGTTTTGGGTAATTCACTGGCCCCCTTTGAGTATATAGCCCCTGGAGATGCCATACACAGGCGACCCCCTCCGGCAAAGTACGTTGGTCAACTGTTCAAACACGTTATATAAAACTACTTGAAGTCGCTACACCGCCATTTTGCATCGTTCCGTATCGCGTGACGCTTCTCTTGAAAAATGGTACTGCACAAGTATTCTCATGTAAAAGGCGATCTGACAGCTCAAATTCGCAACAAGATCGCGTTTCCTACCATAGTTAAGTATTTTTTTTTAGTAACTATTAAATGTGTATTTAAGTACAATTTCCATTTAAAGAAAAAACCGTTGCGATACGTAAACGACAGAAAAATGAAAACATGAATACAGTGGTACGGAGGTGAATCGGTCTTAGTGATGTGACTCAACATAATCATTCACTCACTGGCCTTACTGGAGTTAGTTTTATAATCAGTTTTTTAAATTAGATTTTGAATTAAGTAGTAAGTATAATGTATGTTATATTTAAATCTTGTACGGTAAATAAGAAAAAAATACTTTCTTATCCTCTGGTCATACGATGTTGAAATTTAGTCTGAAAATGAAAAGAATTGTTGGCTATAAAAATATTTCGAGGTAAAAGGAATACATTTGGTCCGGGATTATGACTGTATGTTATATACTATATACAGGGCTACAGGCTTACAGGTTAAGTTGACCTAAATCCTGTAAGACGTGGCAGTTTACGTCATGCCTGACTGATTTGACTATCGAACCCTATATTCAAAACTTTACCGTTAAGTTATCGGACTTTTAATTTATTTTATAAAAACTCCCGATTTTTGTCTATTGCTCCCCTTTTTCGTGTTTTGTCCCTCAACTTTGTATTCTTTTCGCCAATTTTTGTGTAGTATATTAGTTGCTTTATTATTTTTAACACTACATCACAAGTAACTGAACCAACTTGAACCAACATACAAAAATTTAACCAACAATATTGAATACTGCCAGTGCTTCAGCTGCAGCAACAGCTGAAGTAGTTACCCAATCTTCACAATGTGTAATTGTAAGTCTAAGAGCCTTATTGAAATCCTTGAGTGGTTTAAGTATAGATCTGCCAGCTGCTGCATATTTCCTTTAATCACATTAAATTATTGGCTTTTGGGTTCTACCGATATGTACGTACATATCGGTTTTTAACCGACTTAAAAAACAAACATTTATGTTTGGCTTTTTAGTTTTTCTCAAATCGGTTTTTTTCATTATTATTTATTATTGTTCCAGGACAACCCTAGTGCAATCCTAATGCAGCCAGTGTAAAACGAAAAATGATTTCTTGAGACAAATATTCGTAGATATGCATTACCTGTGTTATTCTGTCTTAACTTTTAACGTAAATTAACGTTTATAGAATAGAATAATCAAAATGTGTACTTATCATTTGAAGCTCATTAGTATATATATATCATATATTAAGAGGCTTCGATTTGGACTAATCTACCTGTTAAATGAATATTTGTTGGGGTTATTTCGCTGTAATGGACAACAATCAATCACCGATCAAGTCACTATGTATCAGGATTACTATTTCTAAAAAATATACACATATTCACAACTTGAATTTATAAAAAATCACATGAAAGAAATTTTCAGCGAGAATCATTCAGTTCATTCAGCAAACTGATCTGACTCATTCTTCGCGTGTCACATCACTATCTTGTTCGTATGTATGCTGCGTAGTTACGTGAAAACTCTGATTGTGTGCGTGTAATGTTTCATGTGTTGAATTTTTTTGTAGTGTGCGTTTATCGCCACAGCAAAATTTGTGTCTGTTGAGTTATTCATCTAATGGTGGTGTGCTGTACGTGTTTACCTCACTCCCCCCTAAAAGTGGTGAAAAAATTTGTTAGACGCGTGTCCGTATTGGCATCTCCAGGGGGCTATATACTCAAAGCTGGCCCCTGACCATGATTAGTCTAAGGCCAGTAAATCGACCATAATACCAAGCAGTCGAATGAAATAATAAACAAGTAATCGATTTAATCCATCCTAATCAATAGTCTATAGTCTACCTATTACCTGGTAATAAAGCCTATTTGGTGTTGATAGTATCTTCCCTTGAGATATCCACTATACAGTCCATGGGGACTGTAGTCCCCAAAGAAAAACTACTCTCAACTGTCCATGGTGACTACAGTCCCCAAACAACATTGTTGCGACAACGTCCCGTTGTATGCTATTTTATAAAAGTAAGCGGTGTTTTAGTACGACCAGTCGAATACAGATGTCTCTAGGAATGTATGAACCATCTGTAGGAACATTACGTTTCTATACCATGGCAACAAAAATTTTAGGTAAAAGAAAAAATAAAATGACAGTTCGCCATTTTGCACGCAGATTCGCGCATATTTTGTATTTATTTTGTTTATTTTAATAGAAATAACACTAAATACATACTTGTTTTGGTATCAATTTAAAGAATAGATCGTCTTCTTTCTTTTTACATATTAATCATTGGCAAATATTATTTATATATTCGGTACAACTCGAAATAAAAAAACGTAATTTTTTATTCCAGTCGCCAAGTTAAACCTTTTTTTACAACTTACACTCGCTTTAAGTGATTAAGTGCAAAGTTATTTAAATAGTGGTTTTTATTAGCATTCCGCAGGTATTTAAAGTTTTGATACAGCTTAAGTAGTTTTTCTGTGATAAGTGTTTTTGTCGGCGCAGTCAATAAAATTCTAGCCGCGCGCGGTGGCGGCCGAGCGTGGACAGTTGAGAGAGTAAAATGATACTGATAGACTAGTAAGTTGTGTTTTCAACCTATTTTAAGTATATTTAACCTGACACACGACAATATCAAATTAAAAAAGTAGAACATAATTATTTAAATTAAACCACACGCGCAGGGTTCACATGGAAAGGTTTAATTAAGTAAAATTATTTTTATAATTATTATGAACCATTATTAAAGTTAATTATTGAGAACATCGTGGAAACACTTTTTAATTACCTAGAGGTATTATAATAGGAAAGTAGATATGCGATCTACAAAGATAATATTTACATAATTCAAACCAATACCTTTAAGATTGGATAGAAAAAAAAGTATTTAAAAACCTTTAGTACTAATTATTTATTAATTGAACCACGATTTTCCTTGCAACTAGGCATTCATAAATTTGAGGATGTTGGTACGTTGCAAGCATAAGTACAAACATTTTGCTAGCTTATGTAACGATATTTGTCTTGCTACTTAAGTACGAGTATTGTTTGCGCGTGATGCCTAGACCAGCTAATGCAAGGAAATGTATTATATCATTAATGAAAATAGTGAAATAAATGCGTAAAATTTAAAATCCGCCGGCGAGATGGTCGGAAAACCTCGTAAAAATCGCAGGATCATACTAGATGCAGACTGCTTGCAACCAGTCGGTTTCGAAAAACATGGGGAGGCCTATTTTCAACAGTGATCGTCCTGCGGCTGATAATAAAGATGATGATGATTTGTAACTGTAAACAGCTCCAAATTAATGTAACACGGCCTCTTAACAAAAATATGAACATAAGTATCAAAAGACACAGTCAAGATACACCGAAGACCGATCATCATCATCATCAATATCAGCCGAAGGACGTCCACTACTGAAAATAGGCCTCCTCCGCGGCTTTCCACAACGACTGGTTGTGAACCAAGGACCGATAGAAAGACTTAACATAAAGAAAATTTTGAAGTAAATACCTGCGTGCACCCAGCTCCACCGAATTCTTCTCAGCGCCAACTATAGTCACGGTAACCACATCACACACACTTCACGGCTTTGCTTGCATTGCACACATTAACTTTTTTATCACTACAACTATAATTTTCAGCACTTTTTTAAATAGCTACGATAGAAGTACGTGAAAATAACATCAGCGGAAACCGAACCAGTAGCCATCCCATAATAACTGAGGGATAATAGGTCTGCGTTTTAACAGTTTTATATTTACACTTAATTTTTACCCTTTAGCACCACAACTACAACGCAACACTAATTTTAGCAATTGTAGAAGTTTAAAACGCTAAAAAGCACTAGTAACCGATAATTGCATCAGCTTAAACCGACCCGAAAGCCGACGCATTGATAATTAACTCGACAAGTATGTGTAAACGAGACACAATAAAAATTCCATTGTTATGCGACTCTCGGCATTCGTTTGATACCTGACTGATTACGGAATTACTGTAATACCAGCCTTTAAAAAAAATGTAACTACCCAACTTATATTAAAAAAAAAAAGAACATTTAAAAAACTCGCACACAGAACAAATAACTAAGGTATGCTCGGGAAAAAAAACATACTTAAAACGTCGGTTAAAAAGATGCATCATTTAGTTTCAGCCTTTTTTGTCTTTGCCCTTACCAGCTCTTTATTTAAGTTATTTAGTAGATATAAAGAAAATACTGAAAAATACGACCTCAGGTTTAAAATAATGATGCAAATACAATGAAAGTATTACATTAAACTTCAAGTGTAATTTGAAGTTAACAATAATTGCAACGTTTCAAACTTAGATTGGTGCCGGTATTTCTCGTAGATAGCATCAGAACAGCTAGTACATATTGCCACTTCAATTTGAATGTTTGGCGATGGTCCAGCCCCATAACAAGTTAAACGGTTTCCCGTGGCACTGGATGTAAGTAACTGCCAACAAGGATGTAATATTAAGGGGATCGGTAGGGTTTTGCGTGCCGATCCTATGCAAACAGGAATGTTGTAGTTAGTGGAGAAAGTAGGGCGCTAAATTCGATGGGCTGCAGATTAGAGGATAATAGTTTTGTAATTTTTGCATGAATGAATTAGGAATGATTGGGTTCTGTACAGTTCCCTTTTGAAGATCTTCGCCACCTATTGAGAATTAATGTCTGCGAGGAGATATTGATAAAAAATATATATTTGTTTTAAGGTAACTGAGAACCATAATATTTACACACATACATTTAAAAGATAATATAAATAACATTAAAATAAATCGATTTAATAAAATAAAAGTAACATAAAATTTAAATTTATATTATTAATATTATAATAACAGTACGTCTAATTTATTTTTAAATCATTTTTTAAAATTTATTGGAAGATGTAATTCACATTATTGAAACAATTACTTACTTAATTATGACTCTAGGTACTTTATAAAAAAAATTAAACCTGCAAAGCTAGGCAAAGACACCTCTGAAACAACCTGTTTGCCGGAAGTTAATCTGAAGTATAAATATTTACAAATAAACTTTTGAGTTTGAGTTTGAATAAAGATATACTGCAACGCAACTGTCATAATTTTGGGCGTTTCTCACAACCCGTTACGATACTTCTGACACATCAAAATGGTAATCTCAGACCAGTAAGTTTGAAATATTATTTGTAAACTAATACCCGATTTCATGCTCTGCCCGTGGCATAGACGATAAATTTTGCCCGGAGGTTACATGTTAGAATTTGTTATTCAATCCGGAGAAGACTATTTACTTTTGTTCTTTTGAACAGTTTATTCGTTACTCCGTGGCCAGGGAACAAGGGTTCTCCAATTACAAGGTTAGACCTTTTTGCAAACATTGTTCCTCATTTAGTTAGTACTGGGTCAAGTTGGATCTTATTTTAATAATACAAAGTTGACTAGATGGAGTTTCATATCTTTATTTGTAGAAAAATGTGGACTAATGCTTTGGAGTTATTTATGTCGAAAAAAAGGAGTACTTGTATAAATAAAGAATAGGTACGTTGTAAACAGGGTCTTACGAAATTTTTTTTTTGTGTGGTGTTCAGTACGATTTATCCCCTTTGATGGTTAATAATTCATTTCATGAAACCATATCTTTTCGTAAATGTAAGTAATCTTACGTAAAAATAAAACATTCATGACAACGATAAAAACTATGTCAATTTTATTCAGAAGCATTCTATTTTCGTTCGGTTCTATAGTCGTATAGTTCAACAAACTATTCAGCCAGGTGGGTATTATTCCAGGTATTTAAAAGTCTTATCTCCCATTTTGTTGCCAAGTCGATCTGATGATTAGATCTTATTGTGATCCAGGAAACCCTCAAATTTTACGTATAGTATTTTCGTACTAAATCTTAATGTTCACATGTCCATATATAACTCATCTGTCTGATGGTCATCATTTTGTGGAGCTGAGGGGATGGTGGAACTCCTCAACGCTTAAGAGTTTAGTCGTCAGAACTTATATTAGGTACTTGTAGCATAAAAAACCGGTTAAGTGCGTGTCGGACCCGCGCACTGAGGGTTCCGTGCCACCCTTAACTGAATTCAGGGTCCACTTACTTTCACTTAACGAAAACATCACAATATATTGCGACAGCAAAAATAACTTTGTTTTTCATAGTGTTTGTATGAAAGACAAAGTTATATTTGCGGTTGATAAAAATGTGCAATATCTCAAAAACTACTGGTTTGATCTCCTTCAAACCAATTTTCGTTGCAAGTTTTTGTTGAGATCTACATCATATATTTTTTTCAAAATTTTCACTTTCTTAGTTCAAAAGTTAGAGGGGGGGGGGACGCCCATTTTACCACTTTGGAAGCGTCTATATCTCAAACCTTACACTTTTAAAAAAAATGGTTTTAGAAACCTCAACATCATTTTAAAAGACCTATCCATAGACACCCCACACGCATAGGTTTGAGTAAAAAAAAATTTTTAGGTTTTAGTTTCATGTATGGGAGCCCCCCCTTAAATATTATTTTTCTTACTTTTTGTATCTGAATCGGAAAGCGGTGAACAAAATACACCTACCTACCAAGTTTCAGCTATGTGATGCTTATAGTTTCAGAATAAAGTGGCTGTGACATACGGACGGACAGACAGACAGACAGACAGACAGACAGACAGACAGACAGACAGACAGACAGACAGACAGACAGACAGACAGACTTGACGAAACTATAAGGGTTCCGTTTTTTGCCATTCGGCTACGGAACCCTAAAAAGACGTCTAAAAGTGCAAGTGTCCAGAAGTAGGCCGTCGATTTGGCATCAAAAATCCGTCGTCGTTGACGTGCTACTGTCGTTTCAGCAGCTTTAAAGATGCTATTGGCGCCTGATGCAGCACAGTAGTTATGTAACGTATTGACATAAGCTATAGGTAAAACGCTTCATTGAGACTTCGCCTGTGCCCACAGGGGCGCCGGGGGAGACGAGAGCGGGTTGCGTGGGAGGTGAGGGCGCCGCGGACACACCCGCCCGCGCTGCTCACTCTACCTCTCGTCTCTTTCCCCCGCAGGCGAGGTCTCAATTTCACTACACGACCTAAGCACCATTGTAATGGGGGCAATTTATCTTCCTTTAATATTACTAAATCTCCTACAGATAATTATCCTTTGATAACTGCCATTTACCCCGCTGTTGTAAGGTATGAAGATATTCCTGGCTCCAATGTTTCTATATGTTATTCCAACGAGACTTAAGTGTCATTTTTTCTTCAATTGGAGGTTCTGGTATTGATCCCAAAGGAGTACCTATTATAAAGTGACCTGGAGTCTACATAACCTAGCTGTTCTAATCTCAGTATGATACAGTTTGCCATCCTCCAGTTCAGTGTGTCACACCCCATTGCCAATAGACACAGTCGTCGCCAGAGATCGGTATCTGGTGCAAATTGGTTTTGTGTCACGTCTATCGAATATTTGAATTGGTTTTAACCTCAATATGAAATAGCTTTCCGGGTTTTTCCTCTGTTGGCATACAAACCTTGTCATATTTATATTTAAAGCTAGACTTATGTATGTCTTGGAGTCAGTAAGTTGGTGGTGATTTCACCCCCGTGCCTCGAAAAACACGTTTAGCCATTGGTTCTGCGCTTGATCTCTCATCGGTCATGTCGGACTGCCGTCTCAATGATGAGAGCGAATCTCATTAATTCGGTGTGTATTGGGCACACATCTGGGCACTATTATATCTCCTGCGTACCTGGCCTATCTCTGTTGAGTCTTCATTACCGAAAATCGGTTGGAGAATATTATGTATATCTATAAGTAATGCTTAGCAGTGAGCGGCGTAAGATGCATTGATGGGAGGCGTGACGTCACAAAGTTTGTTTGAAAAATTCAATATTCGATAGAAATAACTGATCTTTTCATTAAAACATTTTTTTTGTTTTATGTAAAAATAATTTTGTATTTCATTTTGGTGCTGAATAAACGTTTTTTCTTTCTTTCTTTTCTTTCAAAATAATCTTGGGCTAACTACTCCCACTTAATACTACACTATTATATATTCTGTGCCAGTACTTAAGTTTTTTTCATTAACTCAATATTCATAGTGCTTTAGAAATTTGCAGTCATTTGCGTGATTACAGTTTTTAATAACAATTAAGTTCCATGCATGATATGAGAAGCTTTTTACGTAGTAAATAATAAAATACTACATACTTTAAGTGCAGTGATAATTTATAGCTTGTAAATATTTCCAAGTCATAATTTTCTTCTTTCTTGGTAAGAAAAAAGAAAATTGTGGCTAGGAATTATTTACCTTAGTGCCATCGTTGGGAATCTATTCTTCATATCATATAATAAGACTGTAAAAGATCGATTTCTGTACATTGAAGATTTTTATGAAAAATTGTTACAGGGGGTCTTAATTACCGTAATAGAAGCCAAAACAACAATTTTTAAAATTTTTGTCTGTCTGTCTGTCTGTCTGTTTGTCCGGGCTAATCTCAGAATCTACTGGACCGATTTTGATGGGGCTTTTTTTATTTGACTCAGCATCACTTGGAGAGTAAACTAGGATAGAAATAATCACGCCAATAGACTTAGGGGGTAGGCAGAAAATATATATATATAAAAGAAAGTCGTGTTTGTTACAACACTTATAACTTGAGAACGGCTGAACCGATTTGGCTGAAAGTTGGTGGGGTGGTAGCTTAGAATCAGGAAAAGCATATAGGATACTTTTTGTCCCGCTAGACGGGGCCGGGGCTGGGGTAGCACGGAACCGGGACGAAACGGTGGGGAGGTAGCTTAGTACCAGGAGAAGGACATAAGATACTGCATATAGGATACTTTTTGTCCCGCTAGACGGGGCCGGGGCTGGGGTAGCACGGGACCGGGACGAAACGGTGGGGAGGTAGCTTAGTACCAGGAGAAGGACATAGGATACTTTTTATCCCGTTCGATGGGGCCGGGGCTAAGGCGGGACGGGGCCGAGGCGAAACAATTTAAAATAAATGTGGGTGGAAATGAATCTGTAAAGTGTTTTAATTCAATGTGTAGTGTTTCCTCCATATTGGTTTGTATAAATTAAATGAATATTTGGTACTTTATGGTACTTGCCAAAGTATAACAAAACAGTGCCATGAAAAAATTTATATTTAGATCCATTTTTTCCACACAACAAAGTAAAATGTTAGTAAAGTAGTAGTTTTTTTTGTGGCAAAGTAGTAGTTAAAAGTAAAGTAACCATATTATCCTATCAAACAAAGGAATTCCTAATCGAAATACAAATTGTGAACGTCCAAATAATCGGTATGGTCATAATAATTGATCACCTTTGATGTACCTACTACTTGCTTCTTATTGTTGTAATATGGCCAATTTTAATGATAAGTGAGTACTAAAATGTACTATATAAATACTTTATATCTTGCGTACTTATAAGTACTTATACTTAAGTATCTTATTTGTAAAATCATAAGCCTATAAATTAAAAATTCTATCCAAAGTCACTATTCCACGCGGACGAAGTCGCGGGCACAGCTAGTTATGAATAAATTAGAGCGCCTTCATTTAATATTTTCTAGTGATAAGTAATTGAATACAAAGCTTAATTTACTCTTTAATTACAATAAAGCTAACGGAACCCTTCGACTGAGTGCGTTTTAATATTACTTCGTTCTCGTATATCGTTTTATAGCATAAAGAAACACTGGATGCGTTCTGCGATCTAATCTTTAGAAACGCTGTCCTATTCTGGTCAATTTCGTATGGCAGGTCCTTACCGTACCGCAGAACGCATCCAGTGTGTCAAATCCTTAAAGGCTTCTGCCTACTACACCGTAGCATATCATGTCCGTGCTAGGAACGTGTTAGAAAAAAAATATATTTCAAACCTTGCCCACTAGACCGTTCCGTCACCGACAAACACCGTCGCGTGTCATGCACGGAGCGTGTCAGCACCGACAAAATACGCTCTTGCTCACTCTCGCTCCATTTAACTGTGAGACTGAACGCTGTAGATCCATTCAGTTAGCAAAGTAGAGTGAATTGTATTGTATTTCGTAAGTGATACGCTCCTAGCATGGTCATGGTATGGTACGGTCTAGTGGGCCCAGACCTCAAAGCAGGGTAACCGAGTCTACATAATTACAATTGTTTTCTACCCTCGTTCGGATCAAACCGTATTTATCATGAGACCGTACACTACACGCCTCGCATTCCATATAAGTATTTCCCTTGAGGCTAACGCAGAGCGATTCTGAAAGGAAAAGCTACGCACCGCGTTGCGTTTGAACCAGTGACCTAGCTTCTAGTAAATCTTAATTATGGAAAAATATGGAACACAATCCGTTTATTTATGACGCTAGGATAATATGACGCCGTGACTGGGAAATAACTATGCAGAAATCATCTGGGTCATCTTTTATTCTCCGTTTAAATCATAATTATCCCATTCCACAGGTTCATTTCGTGATGGTAAATAAATTATACATATTTTTCCCATCATTAATCCCTTAGAAAAATATGACGTTATATGAGTGCACTAACTGAATTAAATATAAAATATGTCTAATTGAGGTGATAGCATAGAGAAAAAAAAATTTGGAGACGCTTCGATCAAAAGTGCAGCGTAGTACGTACCAGAACCACACCTAACGCAGATCGCATGCAACCGGTCTCAAAAAACTATAGGGCATACTGGCAAGCTGATAATTATAAGACGTAGGGTCACACTGAACGCAAATGGCAAGCAAACGATCACTGTTGAAACCTAGTGGACATTGACGGCTGATAATGATGATGATGACAATATTTTTTCTAAGCAATGCTTGAGGATGAATTAGAATCTTTTTTCTTTTCTTTGATTAAAGTAAAATAGCGGAAGATACGGCATGTCATACTAATTGTCAGCTAAAAAATGGCACTACACATTCCTTACGTCACACGTCTTATAAATGTCACCCGCGCACGCAATTCCGATTGCAACTGAAGGCAATTAGGCGACGGGGGCCTGATTTTAGCGGTCCTCTTTCGAGTGGCGCGTCACCTATCTTCCGCTATTTTACTTTAATCAAAGTTTCTTTTACATTTTCACATGCTGGCATCCCAAACACAACTTTTCCCCAAACTCCCAGACAATACGATAGCGAAAATTATCATCGCCCTTATCAGCATTGTCTCTGATCTTCGGACAATGCTCTTTGTTCCAAGTAGGTAACGATACATGTAACAAACGAGCGAACCCGGCCTACGGGCCGCGCAATTTATCCAGAATGAGAGTGGACCTGTTTTTGCCATTAACCTAATGTGTAAATAAATGTGTGCAATAATTAAACACACAACGGAGTGACGGCGAACTAATTGCTTTCAAGCTTTGAGCTTTTTCATCCAGTCTAAAAGCATTGTGGACTTTTTCATCCAGTCTAAAACGCGGTTTATGATCTCGGGAGGAATTGAGGTGATGGGCTTTTGGGGCGGATCTTGATTGACTAGAATGGGACTAAATACATTATTATATTAAATGTTGAAAAGTTTGGTTGAAAGAACTCATCCCAAAAACTACATAAATCGAGCCATGGTGCAGCCTATGTGGTGTATACTTAGGCCTTAAAAGCCTACCTATGACAGTATAGTGTAAGTTTTACAACACGCTATGACCAGAACAATCACTCTATCACTGACATAGGGCGAATTGATTAACAAGGAACCGCTAGTTCATCATCATCATCATCAGCCCAATTTAATCAGCCCGAATTATTATTCGGGATATTATTATTAATATGAAGTCTCAACATTATAGGTAAAATAAGGCCAGTCTAAAATAAAATTTAAAAATATACTTTTGGAATTGCATGTTCATCACATGGCACCACTCAATTTTTTTGATTAAAATAAATAGGTAGACTCCAAAAAAAC
The DNA here is from genome assembly GCA_963584085.1 of Pyrausta aurata. Lineage (NCBI taxonomy): Eukaryota > Metazoa > Arthropoda > Insecta > Lepidoptera > Crambidae > Pyrausta > Pyrausta aurata. Next base: position 8,816,090 of record OY757264.1, read on the forward strand.
AGCCCAAATTTTTGATGACAAACCAAAACTCCGCAACAACTGTTCTAAACCAATTTTTCATTTGAAATTGTGATCCACCCCACGATGGGGTATAATTAATTGTCTGCACGCAACCCCAATGTGACCTACTCGTTTGTTCATCAGATGGACAAAAACACCCTCAGATTTAACTGTTGTGAGAGGCCCTACTTTGTACAATAAACTTAGCATTGTTTAGGGTTCTGTATCTTTGTTATTAGTCCGCTTGTCTGTTATTTTTTTTCTCGAAAATACGTAAACGTATCAATTTGAATCAAATAAAACACTTCAATTCACAGAAGCTACTGTGTCTAAATCGTAAAATAACTAAGCATGAGGCGTATATAATAGTAACGTCTTACAGCACAAGAATTAAAAAATAAGTCATTATTAACTACTTATTTACTGTCTTGTCAGTGTGCAAGGCTTTAGACGTTTTATTGTTTATTTATTTTTGAAAAGTAACAATAAGTGTTTTATTTCTTCATATTTCATTAATTTCTGAAGCGAAAATCACGTCTCGATCTAAAATTCACACAACTTACAGAGTAGGACTCTTGAGTGTTGTAAAGTTTTGCTGTGATCTGTCAATTTGAGGGTGACGTTAAACACATGAGCTGAAAATGAAAGCCTGTATTGTTCACTTGTTTTAATTGATGAATCTAAACCAATCAGTGTGAGATAACAGAATCAATCATGAGATATATTTTTAGTAAGAGTTAATATTAAGACAATCGCCACAAATAACTTAATTTAATGCAGCAGAAAAAAGCCTTTGTAATAAATTTCGATACTGCATTTCTTTCCAGTCCTGACATCTGGAATTCTAAAGCAAGTTATTACTACTCCCATCAACTCAGGATTGCAGACGAAAATCAAATAATTCTCAGATTAGTCTCTCTCAAATGTCATTCGAACGTACAGTCACCAGCATACCTGATATACATTTTTGTTGCAATTTCACCTTTATATCAACTGCTTAAGATGCCGCTGTTTAGCTTGACGTGCAGTTCCCGGTACAATCGCAAGAAATTCGCACACCCCACCAATGAAATTATACACCAATCGATGCAAAGTTTACGACATTTGAGCGAGGTTGTAACTTAGGGAATTTAATCAACCAACTCAGATATTGGCGGGGCCCAGAATTAATACCAGCGGTATTCTAAACTTAATATACGTCAACTTTGACATATGGCCCATGTGTTTATTATATCACTGGAGAAAATTAAACTATGTTTAATTATGTGTAGTGAAATTAAATAAGGGAATGTATGTGTGTACAGGAAGGTTTCATTACAAAAGTGCTTGAGGTCCGGGATTCGGTCCCCAACACGGCCACATTAAAAACGATATACTTTATAAGGCCGAAAAGTGTTATGTTACCCATTTTTTACTTTAAACAAATCTCAAATCCTATTTTATTAGAAAACATAACAAGTAAATGGTATAAAATTAGGACTTCAGGAGAAACAATTTTATTGAAAAGGCATCCATTCAATGTCATCATTAGTACCTACAAATAACATAATTTAATAAAAAAATTCGCATTCAAGTGTTAAAGTGATTTCAACGCTTCATTTCACAACATGATTGCCATTTTCAATTAATTGTTTGGACCTGTTTGGTGCAAGATTAACAAAATAAATTGATCATTCGCTTATTTCAGTGCTCATGCATTTTTGATATGTTTGTTCAAACGTATTTAAACATGCTAAGAATTATAATTAATCCCCGTTTGAATATCGGATCACGAAAAATATCACAAGTAATAATAGCTTGTGCTATTCCGATGTATGAGCTATGTTATTGTAAAGTTCAATCAAAATTCATCTTGTAGTTTTTGCGTGAGGGAGATACAAACAATACATTCATCCTCATAAACTTTCGCATAAATTATATTAGTAGGATTATATTTGAACTACATACATACTTCCAAATAGTTGACGATAAATGTAGGAAGTACTTACGACAATTAGGATCGCTCCAGATCTACATCAATTGATTATGTACTTATCATCGTCAAGACTCTACATCACTTACAAATGTGACATCCATTCATTTACAAACTTATTTTTATCATACTTCTTAATCACCCTCCATCTTTTGTATAGTATACATTATTTCCGCCTAAACACACCCGAAACTTCCTAAAAGCATCTTGAATATGCATTTAATAATGCGAGAAGTGTACCACGTATTGTTAGCGCTGAATATTTCGTATATTCCGAATATATGAGGGAATACAATAACAATTATTCCGCTACATTTGAGAGAGTGTTTTCTACGCTCATGGCTACCCGGTGAGCGCGGAAATCGGACATTTCCTTGGCTTAGGTATGTGATACACTGATGAAAAGATATTTCACGGATTCGCAAAATAGTTTTTTTTTTAATTCTTGAAAAAAGAAAAAGAAAAATTGTGTTCATCGCTGTTTTATAGCGCTAATTCGTCTTTATTCAAGTTACATAATAACCACTTTCTATATATGGTCGATATCGAAGTGTCCAAAAACATTTACTTATCATTGAGATATTGTCCAATACCAAATTACGATTTTGTATGGAAAAGTAGATTTCCTTTTTGAGATTTTGTGAATAATTGTATACAAATAGTTGTATTTGAGCAGTAAAGTCACCTGCTACGAGATCTAATAGTACTTTATTTCTTCGTGTGAACAAAATAAAACCTTACTTATATTGATGGAAAAGAGAAGAAAAAATATAGAGGTATTTACTGAGAATAGAGCTCATAATGAATGGTGCACATTCGTTAACTTGCATTTTATATTCTTTCATAAAGTTGTCACAGACAAGTAGAGAAAGACGAATAATGACATTTCCTATTCTTGCATGCCATTTGTAATGGCCAGTATAAAATGAAAAAAAAAGATCATCCCTCTTGTGTACTCCCGCCTTTACCACTGTATCTTTGTTGTTATGCGGGTAACAAGCTTCCCTTTGTGTTTCTTGATGTAACTGGCTCAACCCGAATCGAATAATCGCAACGCTTTGACTTCTACTCGGTTATTCGACTAGATAATTTGATGAAACTACAGACGAACGAACTTGGGTCGTGCTCGGTAGATTACTATTGACCCAGAATGTTGTTAGTGTATCGATCTTAGCGATACAAAACGTTACTTTACGCTGTTAGTACACCAACGCATTCGCATGCGGCATTTGAAATTCGCAAATCGCGAAAATAGCTATATGTGATAGTTGCATTCTTTTCGGTATCATTCAACCTCATCCCTGCCGCATCTGAATGCGTTGGTGTACAGTCGCCAGCACACCAGGCTACTCACCTTTGTTGCAAACTAGTCCTTATTACAACTACAGATACCGCAGTGTTTACCTTGACGTGCTGTTGTCCGTTCAAACAGCGTTTATTGTGGTGGTTTTACAATTACAAAATAAATTGATTAGGTATTTTTCATTTTATATTGGACAACGTAACAGGGGCTGATATATGGTATTTTATCCGAAATCTCAGCCCAGTTCCTCGAAAATCAGACGGAAAATTAGTTCCTTAGTAAGGGCAAATTAATTTTAAAAAGATCGGTAGTTTTGTTTGACATTATACTTATGTTTATTTTATACTTAAACTTAATTACAACGAGTTGAATGATCGGCGGACTTAATGCTTAGAGGTTACCTGCCAGCTAACCGCAAGGAAATGCAGAAAAAGGCATCATTTTATTTTTTCTTTTTTTATGAAAGTGCTGAGGTTCTTTTTTTAACCTTAAAAATTTTACTTTATTATTTTTTCTCCCTTATGTATTTCCAAATATGCCTCATGAAGCTGAATTTCCTTCTGCAACAGCTTAATTATGTGAAATAGCTTGTAACATTCTGCACAGGTGCAAACACGGCAAGAACGAGCCGTGAACATTTGAGCTGCATTGCCGGGCATCGTAATTTGTCTGGCTATGTAAACAATATATAGGTTTAGTTGAAAACATTCACCTTAGTGCTGAATTCCTAGCGTAATTATAAAAATATAACATCTTTAAGTATTTGGAGAAATATTTACTTTTTCTTCTTTAATTTAAGTGCTACGCTCTTGTGGGTGGAGTAATCGAACTTCTTTTCTTCTGCCTGCTTTCATCTTTACTTCCTGATACGATATGTCATTAACTTTCTCCTTCAGATGGTCGAAATAGCTTATTCTAGGCCGTACTTTTTCCCTCTTTTCTTCTATTTTTCCATCTACGATATTCTCTAAATCATGAATACCTATTGATATTTTATTTTTTATCATTTTAAAAATACCTACTCTTACGTGTCATCCTCAGTAAAACTTGGGGTAAAGCCTGTTAGCAAATCCAACTATTAATTTTAAACGGTCTATGTTTAAGTTCTAGTTATCCAGTGCTATCACTCATCACCAAGAAGACCGGTCACCCACAATCGGTGCCTACAAACCAAACAAAATAATCTACAGCCTACCGAGCATTTGTGTGAAACGATCACTAGAACAAAGCCTAAGAAAAACTTAAAAGTTATAATAACCCATAGTTAAGGTATGAATTGGACATGGAAATAAATATAGGCTTATAAAATTTAGGCTTAAAAGTGGACTAACAATGTCATCTAAACACATTATATGGCCAAAGTTAGACGGTCAAATGTTCCTAAACGTAATAATCACATGGTTTATTTCGTTTCTTTGTTACGAGCCGCGACCACACACCCGGCTAAATCACGGCGAGTGCTGTGCGGTTGCCAACGGTAGACAAGTTACGACGCCCGCCCTCGGAGGCGATACGAGCTTAGCACGAGTTTGCACCTGGCAATAGTTGAGAAGGTACTATCGAGGTTACCACCACATTACCAATAAAGAGAAAATCGCTTACAAGTCGCGTCGTCTTTTTTTTGATTTGACACCCATTTTTGTGTCGTGTAACTCGGGTGCGCAAGCAATTTTGGCTTAAAAGTGGTGAGGCGATTGAGGTCTCCTCGACCGGAGCTATACATTTTGAGTATCATGAAGCAATACTTTTCTAGTTAAGTCGTAGCGTGATGTTTTATACAAAGATCGGACTAAACAAACGAACTATTATTTAGCTTTATAGTCTTTAGTATGAAATAACGTTCAAGCGAATATTTAATTTGATTTCATTTTTCACAGAGTTAATTAAACTTTTAATAAATTTCCGAGAAGTTTAAGGCCCAAAAATGTTTACCATACATCAAAGTTGATTCACACCTCATCGAGGTTGTTCTCCAGATAACAAGTTACAGCAATATTAAATTCCTCCAAAGACGAACTTTTAAAGATAAGCCGGGGACGTAATTTCGTTACGGCGTTTAAAACTTTACGCTCCGAGGGCAAAAGTAACAATGTTTTAATTAAATAATATTTAATGTCTCTAACGCTCGCCATCTTCTATCCAAACACGGATGTTTTACCCAAAATTGCGAAGTTAGACGTTGATTTACAATTTACGCTTGGTGAAGCTTTACGACGCTTATTGAAGCCCGTTCAAATTTCATAATCCTATTTGATTATAGTAAATTTTCATTTTCAAGTCATCCTTAATCTTTATAAAAACAGCCATGTTCAGTGGGTACCAACTTATCGCGAAAACGGAGGGAATATGTTTCTAATACCTACTCAATCAATCACCAAAATACAACATGGTACTTAATTAAATCATTGCATCTTAATAGTCCGATCGTTACCCAACGATAATTTTCACAAAATATTTTACGTTAACTAGGTACTTATCAGAATCGAAATAATGTTTGCTTATATGCACCTATACCTTAAACCATACAATAAATTCGTAAACCTCTCTTAAGGCAATATCCAACTTTCGGCCCTGAATTTTTGGTAAAAGTACCAGCCTCCCGGAACAAACGCGAAGTTGTTGATTAAACACAAAGTGGGGTTCCAGAACCCATAGAGCAATTTGGTTGTTTACCAGAACTGCGGTGAGACAATGAACATTCGTCCAGTTGTTTTTCCTAATCGCAACTTGTTTCTTCCGCGCCAGTAAACAAAGGGTCTACTCTGAGGTGGAGCCCGGAAAATCAGATGTACTCATCTCCTTCTTGATAGAAAGATGTAACATATGACCATATACCCGGACATGCATGTATAGTTTCAAATGGCTGTTAAATAATGAATCCAAAATAGACAAAATTTACTACCCTTTTTTCAAAATTACACAAAAACAAATGCGAACTTGCACGTGTAATTATATGTTTATACTTATGTTAAGGCAAATCTCTGCAACTACACAACCGATTTTGATATTTTTATCCAGTTTTTGAGTGTATAAGCTAAATTTTGCGAGCAAGATTATTTTATTATGGGTCTTATTCAGCCGCCCGAATGAGCTTGATAATATGGTTAAATGATAACTCCATCACGTTCAATACTTGTATTGGAATCAGTTTACACGATATCATAACCAAGAAACTTATACGATCATAAGTAATATTCAAATAATGAACAGCCGTATTTTCAAGATCCGCCGTAACAAACAGAAGTGCCAATACCTAAATTCTTGCTGATGGCAAATAGCAATGATGCTAACCTCATGAAAACAATCGGTCTACAGACATTTGCCACACTTGTGTTGATAGAATGCACCATTTAGAGTAGGACTTCAAAGGACTTCACCGTGGCTGGATTCTTACACTTTTTGCCCCCAACTCCAACCGACCCAACAATTAAATAAGTACTTTTCCTCGTTGTCCAGTGAAAATAAAATTTTCAAGCACTTACTTTTCAGACTGGGAAATGATTTTGACGCGCTATCTATTTTTGGATCACTAAATTGATGAATCTATTGTCTCGTGTACACCATTTCAGAATACTTATTCAGCAAAAAATTTATGATTTTTACAGTAATGAAGAACAGAAGAAACAATATTTTTATGTTTGTATTTTTGACATAATGAAAGGTTAAACAAACTATCACTACACACTTTTAGTATCTAAAACAACTTTTGAGGACCATACCTAGGCCAATCTACCTATCAAGACAGTCGTCAACATAAATATGTACATTTAACTAAACCTACAAAACAAACCAGCTACTTTCGTCGGTTTTTGACCAAAACGGAAGAGTTTAAGGAAGAACACTTAAGTGACAAAAGGAGGATGTCCAAAACCCCACTCATACATCGCTCGCAGGACGCCGTAACTCTCGGTGATAGATTACCGCCGTTCCGGCATTTCAGCGCCCTAAACCGGAGACTCCACTCACGACACACTTACTGGGATTGGGGGATTTTATCGGCGACTGTACCTTACACTTTGTTGATTGTTTGAATACATTGTTCTGTACTTAAAAGTGCCTTCGTTTTTGACAATTCATAGGCTAAGCACCGAATCCATCAAACTATCAGTTGCTGCGCTCTGTAAGATGAAGTCCAAATTTTTAAGACATTCGTTTGCTTGAATGACCGTGCAAATAATTACAATGCCTTAACACAGACAAAGTGGAAAATGTTATACATGCTTACTGAAGTACGGGCTGATACCAGATGAAGATATAATGGTACTAATACAGCATAAACACACCTCTGTAAAATATTTTCACAGAGGAAATCTTTGCTAGATTACAAATGAAAAGATTTAGTTGTATTCTGCGCTTTACGTGGGCATGTTTATTTACAAAACCTCTGCTTTTCCTTTGCCCGCAATTTATAAATAGAACCATGTCTTTCAACCATTCAAACTTTTTCCAGTGAGAGCACATAGAAAAGGATTCAATGAAAATAAATTGTGGGGCGACAAAAAGTAGAAATAAAGTATCGTCGCGATAAAGTTGTGGTGTTTACTCGACCGAAGAAACGAGAGCTTGTCACTCACTGTTGTCGCAAACAACTTTCGTTGAAGCGATGTTGAATGACTCCGACATGCAGCAAAAACGATTTATCTAGGTAAGCAAGTATAGGTCGACCGCAAAACTGAGACGTTTCTGACGTCATTTTTGTCGCCTTTGTTTACATTTCCCTCCCAATTAATGTACTCCTTATCATTGCTATAAATTAAACGATCTTTCTTTTACCTTGAAGAAGAACATTTAATTCATAATAAAAAATATGGAGTACATTATTTGGGAGAAAAATACAACAGAAGTGACGTCAGAGACGTCTCAGTTTCGCGGTTTACCTATAAACAAAAACATTAAAAAGGGGAGACAATTTTTAAGTAAAGTATAAATTATTATTAAGATTGATAAAGCTATCCTGACAATATACAAGCAGAACTTTGTAAGAAATACCAAATTCCACCAAACATCCGCACAAAGTGATCGTCTTATCAGCTTAAATTAAAAAATGGTTTGTACTTAAGCTAAGTTACTAAACCGTCTCTGTTTCCAAGCAATATAAATCGGGACTCTTTGTTACGACATTTAAACTGATCGCCATTCAATCCACGCGGCGAAACAGGATAACTTTATCTCCCTTGATTTTTTTTCTTTATAAAATTAAACGCCTTCCCGAGAAATTGAGACTAAAATTTGTATTCTCCTAGAGACGTTGCCTCTTTTTTGTTTATTTCTTCTTGTACTCGGCAACTTTTTATTGTCTTTGTATTTTTCGGGAGTTCTTAAGAATCTTTTATAATTCACGGCGGAGGCTTTCGTTCGTCTTGATCACACTAAACATTGAGACTGCTCCTTTAAGTTTTCGCCATTCAAGAGAATATCATCAAAATATAAAATTCAATGGAATCGTTTGATCTCCGAAGATTATTTTCGCACTGTAAATAGCTTGAAAATGTCTCCGATTTCTGAACGTTCTCTCAAAAAGTTATAACATTAAATTGTAAAGAATCGATTTTCAATATTCGTGTTTTTCATTTGATCAAAGTTTTTATATTCGGTCACTGACGAAAAATTAATTAAATAGTGGTTGTGTGTTCGAGTAAAAAAAAGTTCAAGACCCAACCACTTGAAATATGTCCTCCCAGCTCACCTGTGACTTATAATTGAGTAAAGGTCACAATTTCACACGGAGAGCAATATAGTCACACAACAAAGTGAGTAAGTGTCAAAACTATCGCGCAAAATTGTTTGCTACATTGTCCCGCCGGGCGTTGTTTCATAATGTCCCATAAACTTGAACGTAAAGGCGCTGGGACTTTTGGCACAAGCGATAAACGGAGAATGGGTTGCTAATTTTGAAAGATATATTTATTTGTTGGTGGAGATTAAGTATTATAGAGAAAATTTCAGCGTAAGAAAGGTACTATAGTGTTATATTTTTTTTGTAGTTAGATAAAAAAGTCTTCAGCAAGAGGATCACATATTTTTTTTAATAAAATACTCAACAAATTGCCTGTATGAAGCAGGTCTAAGCTTATTGTTTAACATCTTAGTGAGTGGTGCTTTTAAAATAGAAAATACTTGTTTACCTATCTTAACTCTTACCTTGTACCATTGAATCTCCTCGGTTTCATTCAAGTACAGATGTAGGGGCACCTTTTCAGCTGCTCCTTTTTTTGTCATCACCTTTAGCAGCCGTATGACGACTTCTGCTGAAAATAAATACCTGATTGCCTGCCCACCCATAGCAACCGGTTGTAAGTGACACAGTGAGATCCTGTGATCTTTAGAAGGTCGTCTTTCCATCATGCTGGTGGACATTTGACTTTTTTAACAGACTACAAAAATAATTTTGGTTCTCAATCTTTAACCGACTAAAAAAAAGAAGTTCTCTGTTTGACTTTATTTTGAATGTATGTATTTATGTTTGTACGCGAGTATCTCGAGTTTGGTTAACCCGATTTTGATGCGGTTTTCAGTAAAGTATTTGTTATTTCCAGGAGAAGGTTTGAGTTAATATTTTAACTAACTTCAAAAAAGGAAAAATGTAATAACTTCTTCTTTTCGTGTCGACTCTGGCATTATATTTTTGAGGACTAGACTCTGCGGTGAAAAATAATCTTCTTTACAATAACCAAAAACTATATTTTTTTTTGCAATAATAAAGTATCGAATTTAATCTAGAACTTTTTTGCTCCAGTAGCGTAGGCAGGCCGCTATGTAGGTAATGGTCGTCTAATTTATTATTTTTTGATGTCCCGCTGAACCTCTTTCACTTGCACCACCACATCGTGGAGGTGCCCGTCACGTGCCGAAGTGCCGGCAGCAGAACATGCAATTAGGCGACGTTTTGTGCAAATAATTACGCCGGAGGAATCCGGCCTTCGCCCGGTTTGCACCTCTTAATTCACTACAAACAAGAGTGTTTGAGGGCACAGGTGTGTAAAAAGTTGTTGGAGATTTTAAGGTATTTCTGTAGGGAAAATATGGTGACATCTTTTTTGTGCAGAAAGCCTGTCAAAAACGAGGATTTTGTAAGCAAATATTAAATTAATTTTGTTGGTATCTTAAAATTTTTAAATCACTACTTTTGTTTGACTAATTAAAAAAACTCTGAGTAGTGTTCAAGTTTACAGCATTTGAGATAGTTTTTCAAATAAACAAATTATTTTTTTGGCAAAGCACACCTGTTGCAAGTTGTTGCATGTACTCTAAACGTTATATAACAGATTAATAAATTCGTCATAATATTTTTTTTAAGGGTCTTGTCACTATAAAACCTTAAAAATATAATTGGAAACTATATCAGACAAGAAATCGAACCCTGTGTCTTACGCTATCCGAGCATGCGCCTTTAACACTAGGTTACCGTCACATTGGCAAACCTGTTGAATTTTTCAAGTAGATAATGTGGTCATAATATCTTTACATTGACCGATGAGTTGTATTGTACGTAAATGCATAATCTTGGTCGCATTCCTAAAACAATGTGCTCAATATTATATTTTAATCGGTTTAAATAACCACCCGATTTATTTAATCCTGTGTAAGGATCCCGACCTACAAACATGACACTTCCAAAGTCCCCATGACTTTCAGAACCGAACCTTTCACGCACCGTGAACCGTACAATGTGTAACGCTAGTTTCGCCTCAGGCTAACTGGTTTAACTCAAAGAGCGAGGCATTAAGAGCCACAAAGTTATCTTTGGCATCCATCATTCACAAAGCACAGGCAGCCTGTACACTAAAAGGGCCAGTGGAGTGCTGGCACATTATAACACTTTTCCTGAGAAACTTTGTATCTAAGGATAGTATGTAGAAAGAGGATGTGCGGTGAGTATAATTGCTAAAAGAGCAATTCAGATTTCTGTAATTGAGAACTTTTAAGTGATTCGCTCCCGGAATACTATAATTTGGACGCATTCAAGAATACAGTCTGTTGCTACACAGACATCGTCATAAGTCCTCTTATACCTTTTGTAAAAATTTTTGTTGTGCATAAAGTATAAATATATAGATATACCATCAGAAGAAATCGTGGCATAAAAAAGTCATAATAATAATTGGTGTGTACAGAGGTCTCATGTCTCTCATCGTTTATTCATATCTCTCATTCAGAACTAAAATTTTGCCATTATTCAGCTCACAATAATCTTTCGATGGGTTCGTCGATGGATTGAAAATGTATAAACTAGCAGTACCAATTTATTGGGTTTGAAATACTCGTATTTTGGACACACACAGATTCTTTGTTGTCTACTCCTCAGAATTTCAGCATAAACATTTTCTAGCAAGCTGAGTTCAAAGATGTTATCACGGATAAGTCTATTCTGAAACGTGAGCACTAAACAAAATAGGCGGGCGTTTGTGTAAGTGAGTGTTTTACGGCGCACTCGCCGCGATCATTGGTAGAAACCGGTTTTGTTGTCTAGACAGATTACAGACGGAAACTTGGGGTATTTCTAAGAAACGAGATGGAAAAGCAGTGATGATTAAAAAACATCATAAATTATTGATTATACTGCTGTTATTGTGCCAAACCCGTAAGTATATGTGCAAAGTAGATGAAAATTACGTTAATCTAAGCTTAAAAAAAATACTACCAAGTTGCACTTACTCCTTTTACCCAAATTCCAACTTCAATGTACCTACTATGGAAGTGCTTGGGCCACTTCCGGTTAATATGTGTGTGTGGAGTTAAATTGATGAAGTCCGAATTCACTCTAAATATTGTTTATTTCACAACACACAGAACATAGAAGAAGGAGTACATACAAGAGACGAATTAACACAGTAGAAGTCACAATACAATAGCTCAAAACACAAGAAGATGAACGCGCACAATAAGACGTTGAAATATGAATCACGTAACCGAGCGCGTAGGCATCGGCGGCGCGGCGAGGAGCACGGGTTATGTATGTGTCAGACAATGTTCTCTCGACTGGCGAGCATTCGCAACGCGCGGGAGTCGAACGAACTTCCGACCGGTGCACGGTGCGCGCGCGTAGCTATAGCGCATCGATATACAACGCTCGCCGCATACTACGAGTATCGCGCGGGTTTGCTCGTGCAATTAATTTTATTTATGTTTAAGTGTTTTTATGTTATTGATTATGTGTAAGTGTGATGAATGAATGTATTATGTGTTATATTTAAATGTACTATATTTTAGATAATAAATAAATATTTTAGTGTAAGTGTTTAGTATTATATTATGTAAATAAATATGTTTAATATTGTAAATATGTTGTAATAAATATTGTAAATGTAAATAAATATTGCAATTAATGTGGTTCCCACACCTACAACTATAAAATAACTTTTGTGTTTTTTGCGGTTGTGGAAAGCCAAACATAAAGTGCAGTCCACGCAGCATTATAATTTAAAACGTATGTGCTCTGTGCTTTTATTTATGTTTTGTCGACGATGGGCCATAGTTGATTATAATGTAATATGATAATGACAAAAACTCAGTATTTTTATGTCCATAAAACACTAAAATGGCAAAACTTTGAGATTCTGATTCCTTCTTCTCATTAGCCCCATCATTCCATCTCCTAATTGGGTAGCAGGAGGCATGGCGCGATAGTGCTTTTGTTTGCGTCAAGTGCTAATCGGCGTGCTGCAAGCGGCTCGGACTACCAGCCCGCTGATTTCTATCTCATCTCGTTTTCATCTCGTCTCGTCTCCATCTCGTTCCTCATTAAGCGCAGTAACTGGGCATCGGGAGGCGTGGCGCGATAGTGCTGTTTGCTTTGCGCCGAGTTGGCCGCTAATACGTCAAGCGCTTATCGGCGAACTGCAAGCGGCCCGCTACCAACCGCTGCCAAACGCTAGGAATTTTCAGTTTTAACATTGACGCCAGTTATTTTGTGAAGATTGGAATGAGCCGCTAAAACAAAGCCAGTTTTGGGTAAAATATCTTATCGCTGTTGGCACGTGATGTGCTAACGGGTCTGTTTTCAGAGGTAAATGAGGAATATTCATCAATTTGGCTAAATTTAGGTTATTATGAAAAGGAAAAGATCTGATTTGCGGCAAAACTGGAATGCTGGCCAAATACAATAATGCAGTTAACTAGAGTACGGAATTTATACAGATTTCCTCAAGTTCAGATTAAAGTTCTCTTGTTCTTTTTGTTAAATTCGGTTGACCCCAAAGTAAATGAAGATGTAAGTAAAGATACATTTTATTTTTTCCGAAAAGTCTTAATCGTATATGATAGTAAATATATTTTGTAGCTGAAGATTCAAGAACAGATTCAGATCACTTCAATGCAAGCATGTTTATATGTATTTAATTTATAAGCATGTTGATATAAATAATCCTACTACTATTATAAAGGCGAAAGTTTGTAAGTTGGATGTATGGATGTATGGATGTTTGTTACTCTTTCACGTAAAAACTACTGAATGGATTTGAATGAAACTTTACCACAATATAGCTTATACATCAGAATAACATATAGGCTACAATTTTTGAGGTTTCTAATGTGAGGTCGTAAAAAAACACATTTTTTGCGCTACTAGACGGGACGAACCTGAAGTCCACGCGAACGAAGTCGCGGGCGGGCCACTAGTGATGCATATATATTTAAAATCTACTTAAAAATGTTCCCCTTACACTTCAACGATGGGTTTCAATAAGCTACCAATTGCATTAGGTAAGTACATCCCAATGTCTTTAGGGTTTATGGAGACATCTACAGTCTAGACGGTTAGCATTTGTATCTCGATGGATACATTACTGGATAGTTCATAACTGTAGATACCTACTGAATAAAAGGATACATTTAAAAATTATACCAAATATGTACTCAAATATTTTCTACAATCTTCTGAATTATACACAATTTCGAATAAAAACGACAAAGTTTAGCTTAACATTAATTAATATAATCCGCTCATATCTCAGCAGACACAACTAATAAAAATTGTAAGCAAAAAGTTACATGAACTTTTTGCTAACAATTTCTATATCGGAATTAAGTTTACTTAAATGCTCTATTTTATCGATTCTCTTTGATCTAGAGTTTGATTGTACAGACAACTAGCACGCGGAGAAGGCGGTTACAATATTTATACTGGCGAAAACTTTTTAACTCATTAATTGATCATTTGTTTACCGATCCGTAATCTATCTTCACTATTATTGAGCACAAACTAAAAAAAAACGAAAATTTAATGGATTTTTGGGCACAGCGCCGCTCGCACAGCACTTTGGATGTCGCAAATTTGGTATTTTATTATTGGTTTAGGTCTTAACAACATTTAAAAAAAACAGAATGACCTAACCTTTTGCAAACACGACCCCTTGTTCGTGCTTAATTTGACTGCACTATTGTAATATAAACATCAGACTCATTTTAGAAAATACTCCATTTAACTAGTAACTAAATTATGCTGCACTAAGAAATTATTAAGATTCAAGCCAAGAAAATTGTATTACATTTAATTTGAACTACTATTCAATGTGTACATTAATCAGGTTTTACTTTATAACTCATTTGAGATGATTGTTGGACTTTCTGTATTCTTGAGATTTAAAACATAATTTGATTCAGTCTGCTTTTTGAACTGAAGAAATTAATGTGCAATTTGAGCAAGCTTGTTTAAATTTTTGTCTTATGATCTTTTTCATAGACTGGCTTAATTATTCTTATGTTAGAATTGGAAAAAAAAATTGGGTTAGATAGTTCATCAAGGAAGACTACTGACTATACATATCTATGTATAACTAAGTGCCCCCCCCCCCACTTTGTTATACATAGTTTTGATAAAAAAATTGATAAAAAATATGTGATAAAATGAGGTGAAGAAACCCTGGCTTGGAATGAATCTAAGAAGTCTCCTCTTCCCAGTCCGTGAAGTCTCAATAACTCCTTTTCTCATTTCAGTGTGATTCTGATAAATACATTTCAAGTGCTGCAACTTCCAGCACAGGACCGGATTTACAGTCTAACATTTCCAAGCTTTGGTGCGTACTTTGGTTTCCTCCCTCATTATTTCGTAAGTGCCTTATTGAACGGGGGATAAAGAAATAGGAACATTATAATAACACAAGGAAGCAGCCAATCGATTGAACAATCACTGCAACGAACGTACTCTGTTAAGATGGAAACATGTTTATTGAAAATACTGTCCTTTAGGATAAGGACGTCCTCTGCTGAATATAGGTCAGCCCCAAGTTAACCTATTAGGTTGGGTAGTATTAAACACTCGCTTCCTTTGCGACCATAAATCGTTCACGCACTAGGGAGTAAACCGTGCATGCACGCACTTATCGATAACTGTGCAGTGTGCAGTGCAACACTACGCCTCCGCCTACTGTGAGTGTGAAAAATAGATAAGTATGCGCTGTCGCAGTCCCACGTTTTACTGCCGCAGAAGAAGCGAATGTTTAATATTACTATAAAAGAAAACACGGGTTGAGCGTGTGTCATCCGAATTGGGTCTCATTAATAATGATGATGAGTCGTGTTCAAGCATGTAATCTTGATTAGTTCCCAATTTCCCAATCTAGTCCAACCCTGTCCGCGTTGAGACAGCGCTCGTCGCCGCGACACCCGACACTCGAGCGACATCTCGCGCGATTTCGTTCCTATCCATTTCATTTCACTTGTCCGGGGCAGACTGTTTGTATGCTGCACACACACGGAGGGATTGAACGGTAAGCAGGACAGGCAGACCAATCCTAATCTAAGAAATTATGGACTAACACCCATATTTTAAGACGGTTCCTCGACTCCATTATACTTATCTCAACCTTAACTCACCTAATCGGTGTTCTTATAGGGCCAAAAAATTCGTGACTCAAAGTTTTGCCCATTCGAGTTGAGGTAGGTTTGAGTGAAAAGTATACCCGAACCCGGGCAAGCTCTTGGAGCGAGTAGTCGCTGCCCGCCTCGTCAAACACCTGGAGGAAGTCGGCCCCAATTTGGCCGACTCCCAGTTTGGGTTCCGCAGGGGCCGGTCGACAATAGATGCGATCGGCCGGCTGCGGGACCAGTCTGAGGAAGTGGTGTCGGGGGGAGGGATGTTGGTGGCAGTGTCGATAGACATCAAAAATGCCTTCAACTCTCTCCCATGGCAGACGATTATGGAGGCACTCCGGTTCCATGGAGTGCCTCCGTATCTTATGCGGTTGGTGGGGAACTACCTGTCCGATCGGGCGGTAATATTCCCTACTAGAGACGGTGTTGGAGGTCGTCGGCGGATGACGGCCGGTGTTCCGCAAGGGTCCGTTCTTGGCGCCCTGCTCTGGAACATCGGCTATGACTACGTTCTGCGCGGCGCAAATTTGCGCGGTGTGGACGTAATCTTATTACGCCGACGACACACTGGTGACGGCCCGGGGTTCTGATTTTCGGGCCGCACAAGTGTTGGCCACCGCTGGAGTGGCGGCGGTGGTGAGCCGCATCCGCCGGCTGGGCCTAGAGGTGGCCCTCCACAGATCCGAGGCCATTTGTTTTTGCGGCCGCCGATGGGGGCCGCTCTCTGGGTCCAGCATTATGGTGGGAGGAGCCCCCATTCCAGTACGGCCGACACTGAAATACCTCGGTGTCGTGCTGGACAGCAAGTGGGGGTTCCTGGCCCACTTTGAGAAGTTGGCCCCGCGACTATTAGGAGCAGCGGGCGACCTAGGTCGCCTGCTGCCCAACCTTGAAGGAGGTGACGGAGTCTGTCGTCGCCTGTACCTTGGAGTGGTGCGGTCGATGGCCCTATATGGGGCCCCGATATGGTCGGGGTCCCTCAAGAACCGCCATCGGGCACTCTTGCGCCAGGTGCAGAGGGTCTTGGCGATCAGGGCCATTAGGGGATACCGCACTATCTCGTTCGAGGTTGCGTGCGCTCTCGCAGGGTCACCTCCGTGGGACCTGGAGGCCGGGGTTCAGTCCTCGGTGTACTGGCGAGTAGCAGCGCACGTACAGAGCCAGGGCTGCCGGCCCCCACACGACACTGTAGTGCGGTGGCGAACGGCAGCCCACGATCTGGCTCTGGAGGAGTGGCGGCAGCGACTCGTTGAGGGACTCGGTCAACATCCTACCGAGTCCCGACGCCGTGCAGTGGAGGCCCTCCATCCCATCCTCTCCAGGTGGGTTGGTAGAAGGCACGGGTCGGTTACTTTCCGACTTACGCAGATTCTCTCGGGACACGGATGCTTCGGGAGGTATCTGTGTGTAGTCGCCGGAAAGGAGCCGACCCAGAGATGTCACCATTGTGACTGCACCGAAGACACGGCGCAGCACACAATGGTGGACTGCCCAGCATGGGCGGAGCCGCGGGCGGACATGACCGCGGCTCTCGGAGGCGGAGACCTCAGCTTGCCAACCGTCGTGTCAAATATGGTTGGAAGCGAGAGGTCTTGGGAGGCGGTGGCCCTGTTCTGCGAAGTGGTGATGTCGCAGAAAGAAGCCGCCGAACGAGATCGGGAAAGAGACCCGGCCTCCCTTCGCCTTCGACGCCCGCGGGGCGTGCGCTCGGGCCACGGTGCCAGAACGAGCGACGTCTCGCCGGAAGGGTTTCGGACAGACGGTGTGGGGACACCTCTGTCCAATCACCAGAGACCCTCATCAGAGACGGCGCCAGAATGGCGTCTGGATTGGGATGAGATCTCCTCATCCCACTCCGTGGAGATCCACCCTGCTTAGAGGGTGGACGTTGTCGCTGGCAAGGGTCGCGGGACTGTTGAGATACCGCGGCCCCTGCTGTCACAGCCAACAAATGCGGCGGGCGTCGTCAGGTTTTAGTGGGTATACCCGAACTCGGGGGAGTCCCACACACGCCTCTCCGTTCCCCGACGGAGAGGTATGGTGCGTAACAGCATTTCCTGACGTTAAAAAAAAAAAAAAAAAAAAGGTTTGAGTGAAAAGTATACCCGAACCCGGGGGAGTCCCACACACGCCCCTCCGTTCCCCAACGGAGAGGTACGGTGCGTAACAGCCATTTCCTGACGTTTAAAAAAAAAGTTTGAGTAAACGATTGTCAAACTCAAGGTACGAGCGGCGAGCTACTATAATTACATGTTGCCAAGTGCCACAAACCACGTCCAAGTGAAGTGACAAAACAGTCGATAGTTTTTGACTTTGATTTCGAGGTATCCTCGAAACTTTTCTTGAGGGTTCCTTAGTTAAGTCGGAGTGAAGGTAGTTTCAAGAAAACATCTTAACATATGAGTGCGACATTTGATCAATCAATAATTGCATCCTGAACACATAATAAAAGAGTGGGTTTTCTTTTCGGACTACTTAAAAATCAAAAAGACACAGTGCAAAGGATATCCTCTGTCTAGAATACATGCTAGGTAACAAGCACTACGACGAATTAATTATGTAGATGATTGTGCGGACAAAAAAACCTACAACCTGAGAAACCTCATCAAGCACAGCCTTCTTAACGCACTTGCTTCTTAAAAGATGAAATATGAAACCAAAAATTGCGCACGGGCGGGATTCGAACCAGCATCTTTCTGGCAATCCGGGCCAACTGCTCTTCCAATTGAGCTACCGTGCCGTCGGTCCGACCGCGCGAAATTCTTGGTCTCATTGATACGTCATTGCGTGACGTTAGCGCCATCTACCCGTCTGTTTATGCAACAGCGGGCCAAGTAGTTATTCTTTACAGAATAAATTCAACTTGGAAATGATAACGCTTCGCTACTCAATGGTTTTACAATATTTTTAACACTCACAGTGTCATATTTTATTCTTAAAAGATGAAATATGAAACCAAAAATTGCGCACGGGCGGGATTCGAACCAGCATCTTTCTGGCAATCCGGGCCAACTGCTCTTCCAATTGAGCTACCGTGCCGTCGGTCCGACCGCGCGAAATTCTTGGTCTCATTGATATGTCATTGCGTGACGTTAGCGCCATCTACCCGTCTGTTTATGCAACAGCGGGCCAAGTAGTTATTCTTTACAGAATAAATTCAACTTGGAAATGATAACGCTTCGCTACTCAATGGTTTTACAATATTTTTAACACTCACAGTGTCATATTTTATTCTTAAAAGATGAAATATGAAACCAAAAATTGCGCACGGGCGGGATTCGAACCAGCATCTTTCTGGCAATCCGGGCCAACTGCTCTTCCAATTGAGCTACCGTGCCGTCGGTCCGACCGCGCGAAATTCTTGGTCTCATTGATACGTCATTGCGTGACGTTAGCGCCATCTACCCGT
Organism: Pyrausta aurata; assembly: GCA_963584085.1. Taxonomy (NCBI): domain Eukaryota; kingdom Metazoa; phylum Arthropoda; class Insecta; order Lepidoptera; family Crambidae; genus Pyrausta; species Pyrausta aurata. Next base: position 8,835,584 of record OY757264.1, read on the forward strand.
CTGTTTATGCAACAGCGGGCCAAGTAGTTATTCTTTACAGAATAAATTCTACTTGGAAATGATAACGCTTCGCTACTCAATGGTTTTACAATATTTTTAACACTCAC